>VWZP01002893.1:291765-344550 GCA_013396995.1 Dicaeum eximium
CCAATTTCCATGCCAAGTGCATCAGTTATGTTAGAAAGTAATTTGGGCATGGAGAACCTCTCCTGTCCCCTTGGGGAGCCAGAGAAAAGAAGCTGCTGGTCCCTGTGGAAGAAGGAATCACTTGATGAGAACTGCTGTCTGTCATAGCTTTTGGAGAGAAAGTCAAAAGCGCAGGCTGCAAGGGTTTTGTCTGAAGAATTCAAAGGAGGAGAAGTTGAGGGCCTTGAATTGGAGACAATGGACTGAAGATGAAGGTGGAGGACTCTTCATGTATAAAGTCCCAGACTCTATTGCTTGCTACTGCCTGGTGGGCCTGCAGTGCTGGGGAAATGTGGAGGCTGTGGAGGGACAGGGTTTTGTGGGGACATCTGTAGTTCCAAGCTGAAAGAAGACACGAAAACTCTCGATGTGATTCAGAGAACAGCCTTGCAGATGCACCACAGCCCACCTTTCAGGGATCCCCCTTGGCATGATGGAACATTTGCTGTCATGGCCTCTCTGGCTCCTCCTGAAGCTGCCAACAAGGAGGATGTCTGGGGAAGGTGTGATAGCTCCTGAGCTGCATTTCAGCTTTGGGAGTCCCCAGCCCTGTGGTTACCATGCAGTATTGGTGCATGTTTCTTTGTAAATTCCTATTTTGCAGTTTTCCTCTGCAAGTGGAATTACTCAACAGTACTCATTGCTTCAGCTGAACAATTTTTAATATGTGCAATACCAGAAAAAAAGAACATCTTGGTTCCAATGACTTGTTAAAGGGTCTTAAAACCCACAACCACAACACATTCTCTGGTGCAACATGACTCAGTGTCTTTGGCTGACGTCTTTGGTGACATTGCTGATGACTAAAGGCTTTTCCCAAGCAGCAGAAAGTTTAATCCTGATTTATAGCAAGGGCTGATGTCTCAATACCAGCAGCATTTTTCTTTTGCTGTTTTCAGGGTGTGGCATAGAAGGGGAAGAGTGAGTATACCTCTTCCTGCTGGGCTGAGGGTGAGAGATACATGCACTGTACTAGAAGCTGTCCTGCAGTTATGGCTGGGACAAAAGAGGAGGCCAGCCATATTCCACTCAAAATAATCAGGAGATCATTAAAGATTCTAATAAGGCAGAAATATTTTCCCATCAACTCATTATAAATTATAAAGAGATTGCAGATGTGGATTCTCGTTGCCTTTTCTCTTGCTGAAGTTAACGAGTGCATCTGCTGAAGGCTTTGGTAACTCATTTGATGTGACATGTGGGCAACATGAAGAAGGAAGGGAAGAAGGGGCAGGGGGAAGAGCCCAAAGCAGAGAGGGTCCCACTTCTACCATCAGTGGCAAAGATTGTCAAGGTGGAAGCAAAGAGCTTCTGTGAAGCGATGGGGATCTGTGGCAAAATAGGTTTTGGATATATAGTTCTGTAAATTCACCACCTACTGTGATGTCAAGATGCAAAATAACTACTTTATTTGTAGGTTTTGCAGACCCTACAAAGCAATCTTGACTTAAATCTTTTTCTCAGCCACAAGGACTCTCTGGAAACTTGGAATGAACTATGTCAGAGGAGCAATATCCAAGATGGAAGGAATATAAGCAAGGCTCTGAGGCTGCTATCCAAGAAGAGTTTGTAAATAGATAGGACTTATGAGGGTAAGCTAGAAATGCATCCTTGAACTCTATGGCGGGCTCTCCCTTCTTGCAGAGTCAGGAAACAAACCTGAGAATTATCTGTTGGATGCTTTTAACATGTCATGGTGCATCTCTTTGGGCTCTGTTACCCTCCCAATAGCTTTTGTTGAAGGGTGGATAGCTATATCTAGTTGACAGACATGACTGAAGGCCCATTCTTTACCTGTTACACAATTGAATGTCTTCACAACCTGAAGACAAAAGCCACATATTCCTCCTGTGGTATCTAGGTGCTGGCTAGCAGCAAAAGCTCTCAAGGAGAAAGATGCTTGGAGTCTGTGTGGGGGGATTAAATTAGATTTACTTTAATTTGGACAGAAGAACGTTAAGTATAAAAATTAAAACACACAAATAATTAGCATCTGAGGTTGCAGGAAGCAATTCATTTAGTAATTCCACTGTGAGCTTGCTGGGTTTAAGGTTTGGGGGTGTGTTCTTAGTTTTTTGCTTCTGGCACTCTTTGAGCTGCTATCTCTATGCTACATTGCTTCACACCTGGATTGTCCTGCCTTTATAATGTGTCCTTGACATCCAGTAAAGGTGGTGTTGAAGCAGAAACAGTCCTATTAAAATGCTGGTGAGAAATCTGAGGCTCTTTTTCTAGTGCTATTATTAGTGGGTTTGTATTCTCCTCTAATGTGGCTGTGCTTTCATGCTCCCATCTGAGCCCCTCCAAGGATCCCTGGATGTGTCTGCCAGAGATCCTTGTTCATAGTACTGGGTGTATATGTTGGAGCAAATGCAGGCAAGGGCCAATAACAGGGCTGCTGTCCAGTCTGAATGTGGTGAAGTACCTGAAGACTGAGGACCAAACCAGACTTTGTGGTAGCACTGCTGCTGCTTGCCCTCTTTCTCTGGCTAGGGATCCCTGTGAATGGTGCCATATCTCCATAAGAGTACAATGAAGCAGCAAGCTTGGTGTGGTGACTATGAAGGCCTCATGCACATTATGGGATTTAGGTCAGGAAACTTGTAGGTTCTTATGTGAATTCCTCTCTGCCTGATCTGGATGTTATCCAAGGAGTGTTGCAGCCAAGCCGTGCTGAAGTGGCTACAGAGCACAGCAATTGGCAAGTGGCGTCCCTTGGCAGTTTGTACTGGGACCAGTGTTATTTAATATCTTTATTAATTACGTAGATGAAGGAATCAAGTGCAGCCTCAGCAAATTTGCAGGTGACACAAGCTGTGTGGTGTGGTTGGCACACCTGAAGGATGGGTTGCCATCCAGAGAGATCTTGATAAGCTCGAGAAGTGGGGCCATGGGAACCTCCTGAGGTTTAACAGGGTCAAATACAAGGTGCTGTACCTGGGTTGGGGCCACCTCTGATATCAACACAGGCTGGGGATGAACAGAATGGGAGCAGCCCTGCTGGGAAGGACTTGTGGGTGCTGGTGGATGAGAAGCTGGATATGACCCAGGTCTTGGAGCCCAGAGAGCCAGTTTGTATCCTGGGCTGCATCCAAAGCAGCGTGGCCAGCAGGGTGAGGAAGGTGATTCTGCACCTCTGCTCTTCTCTGCTCTGGTGAGAGCCCACCTGCACTGCTGTGTACAGTTCTGGGGTCCCCAACACAGAAGTTCTAACATGGACCTGTTGGAGTGCATCCAGTGAAGGGCCAAGTTGTTTAGAGGGATGGAACACCATTCCTATGAAGAAAGGCTGTGAGAGAACTGGATTTGTTCAGCCTGGAGAAGAAAAGGCATCAGGGTGACCTAATTACAGCCTTCCAGTACCTGAAGTGAGCCTACAAGACAGATGGGGAGGGACTTTTGACAAGATCATGTAATAATAGGACAAGGGGGAACGGCTTCAAACTGAAAGAGAGTAGGTTTAGATATTAGAAAAAAATGCATTACTGTGAGGGTGGTGAGACACTGGAATAGGTTGCCCAGAGAAGCAGTGGATGCCTCATCCCTGGAAGAGTTCAAGGCCAGGTTGGATGAGGCTCTGAGCGACCTGGTCTAGTGGAAGGTGTCCCTGTCCATGGCAGGAGAGTTGGAACTAGGTGATCTTTAGGGTCCTTTCCAGCCCAAACATTCTGTGATTCTGTGAATTCCAGCAGAAAGCCTTTGCAGGCTGTGGAAAGGAGCATGATGAGTAATTATGCACTGTGTGGCAACACAGCTACACAGGGAGGTTTAAATGCCTCTTTCCAGCTATTGCCTGATTGCTGCTGTGTTAACAGGAGCAAGGATCCTCTCTCTTTTGGCATTCAAACCCTGCATGTACAGTACATTTGTAGCAGGGATTTCAGCTTTCAGCTAATTTTGCTGCTACTTTTGCAATCTTCTACCTTTACTGTCATCTCTATCCTTTTCTAAAACTCTGTCATGCCTGCTATCCATCCATCTATCACAGCCCCTTGCCACCTGCTTCAGGATTTTAACACCCATTGGGGTGTAAAAAGCAAACACATTCTTTGGCATGTCCAGTTTTTGTAGTAACAGATACAACAAGCCTTAGAAAAGGCATATTGGCTAAGTTTTATTAATGCACTTGGTTTTAGGAAAGACAAGACCTACATTGCAACAAAGTGCCTAAATCAAATGCTTCAAATGCATAAAGATCTTCAGGCTCAGAACTTTGGAACAGCTACTACTGCAGATTTTTTTTTAGTTTCTTGTGGTTTTGGTTTTTTTTTCCCCCTGTATGCTTTAGGATGATAACCAAAAGGGACTTGAGGAAAAAAGTAGGGCTTCAGTTTGGACTATAACCTTCTCACCAATACACTTAGTGTTTGCTTTTACTTCTTTGTCAGCTGGGAAAAGTGGGGGGGAAATGGAGCAAGTTGGTAAGATAGCCTGGCTTGGTTTCTCCATCAAGATCTTCTGTTTCTTGATGTATTACAGTCACCTCTTCCAGCATAAGTCACTGACTGAGGGTAGTGCATGTCCACCAAATATCCTGTGAATGGCTGCCCATCTCAGTGTCCTCACCCATCAGCTGAGCTGCCTGCCCAGCCTTTGCTTCAGATGTAGATTCTGTGGAGGGGACAGGTAACCTAGAACTGACCTGCTTACTGGGTTCTAGGGCCCAGATCTGGAAAGAAAGACCACAAAAAGTGAAAGAACAGCCACTGAACAATCAGTATAGAGCCTGGAGTTTGGCACTGGGCTGGGACGATGGAGGCAGAGAAGAATTGGTGCAGTTTTGAACATGGTAAATCCATCTTAACACAAGTCTGAGAAAGTGAAGTTGGGTTGGGATTTTTTTCTTGTGAACTAATGGAGAATGCTAAGCCTTAGAGAGGGCCAAGATCATATGGTGTGGAAGTAAACACCTATTTTCGTTAAAAAAAGTTTGAACTTTTAGTTCTAGTCTCCTTCTAGTCTCCTGGCAACAGTGAAGAACAGACCATGCTGGGACCACTATTTTAATCAACCTAATTGTAGGTCCTCTCTCTCCTCCCCCAGCAATCAGCCTCCTGGGAGATAGAAAACCCTTTTGAGCACATCACCTAAAGGACTTGGAGACCCTTTAGTTTGCCATGCTGCAGTTACATATTTTGCAGTGCAGTATTAATTTCATATTTCTTGCCTGGAAACAAGGCATTATTTTGGGGGGTTTGCATTTTCTCCCCTGTTACATTAAAATGAATTTGTCACTTTCACTTCACTAAAAATATTCCAGTTGGATATTAACTGCAAATAGAAATGCTTTACAGTTCCAACATGTTTCCCTGACTACCACCCTTCCTGCCCATGATGTTCAGAAGGCCTTTCTACCTCCTGCTTCTGTCCAGAGAAGTGCTCTCTTGCTTATGCAGATATGCAAAACAATAAATATTTTGTGTACAAAGCATACAATGATAAGAAGAAACATTTACTCTGGTAATGAGAAACATCAACTATTTTCAGTCTTCTTAAGTACTTCTAGTACTTTATCAAGGTTTATCCTAACCTTCTCAGCCTCCTGGACTGCTGCAGCCCCATGGCTGCTTTTCCAGCATGGTCAATGAGAGAAAGAAGCCCTGGTACTGAAGTGTTATCACACAGTGGGAAATTCTGGCATGTGGGATGATACTGTGAACAAGCTCAGAAGTGTGTGGCTACACAGAACAATTGGTGTAATGGCTGGTGTGAAAGTGCTTCAGTGTAGTGTAATTAAATTGCTGCACTTAGTGCAAAGGAACCAGGCTGTCCCTTTGCCTCTCACTCTCTTTCACTGTATCTATTGGCAGTAAAAGGCAAAAAAGAACAGTTTTGTATTTTTCTCCTCAAAACCTTATACACAGTACTGAGTGACAAAACCCATCTGCTCTCCTTTGCTGCCTGGCAGCAATATAACACTGGTCCCAGTGTCAGCTGGCAGGGCACATCACAGCTTCCTCTTCTTGCTTTTGCTTCTTCTTCAGAGCACCTGCAAAAAATTAGGAAGCCATTTCTGCCCGTTTTTTTCCTGGTTACACTTTTCCCCCTCTGTGTTCAAAGGATTGACCTCAAATCTATCCTTATCAGACAGGTGACCTGAAGTGCATGCTTCTAGCCACAGCTCTTCCAGGGTCACTGCTGGAAAGCCTCCCAGGCATGAAAAGAGATTTCTGTTTCCACAGCTGATCCTGCAGCACCCCTTGTACACATAAAACCTGCCCAAGAAATGGGTAGGACCCACACCAAGTAGAGTGGTTGCTGGGGGTTCATGGTGCCTGTGCCCATGTGGGCATCCTGCTGTGCTGGGAACACTGCATGCCCAGGAAGCTCTCCTGCCTTTTTGCAAGTGAGCTGTCAAGCACTGGGCAGTATCTTGAGGCAATTTGGCAGGGACTGGGGGAGTTGATGCAATTCTTTCTTTATTCCCCACTCTGTTCTAGTGCAAAGAACCCAGCAAAGCTCTGTCTATCAGAACTGGGAGCAGCGTGCAGCCCTCACAGGGTCACTAAATAAACCCCCGTGTGCTGCTCAATGGCGCCTCAATTTCTGTTGTATTGTTGTTGCAGGAATCATACTTTCTTTTTTCATTTGTATCCTTGCTCTCCCTACCCCTTTTTCTTTTGAAAAAATCCACGGAGTGATTAGGTTTGCAAATGAATGGGCAGGGAAGTGACAACAGAAGTGAGCTGGAGCTGAGGAGCACAGGTATAATTACTGTAATTAACTCAAGCAGCAGGGGCACAGCCAGTGTTGGGAGCATCGCTGGGAGTTGCCGTGGGCGAGAGATGGGAGAGGAAGAATGGCCAGCTGCAGAGTTAGTCTGCCCCAGGGGCCCCTGTTCCCCCATGAATGCTTTGAAAAGAAAAACGTAGTTGTGCCCTGACCCTATGGCGTGTCCACTTAGGCTGCAGGGACCCACATCTCCCCAGATGAGGTGCAGAGGAGCTCCTTCTGTCTTGTACCAAAATTACTCGATGTCCTGCTTGGGCAGCCACTGAGGAAGATGCCCTTGTTTCCTGTAAGTCCCCAGGAGGTGGGGACACCCAGTGTGCAACAGCAGTAGCCCCCTGCTAGACAGACAGAGCAGCAGGGAAACAAAACCCCTCAGCCGCAGCTGAGCCCTTGCAGGAGGAGCTGGGACAACTGGGCCCAGCTGACAACTTGTCTCAGAAGCTCTTCAGCATAAAAATATGTTACTTATTGACTTTGCTAGGTGCTGGTCTGTGACTTTATGGTTGATCTAAGAAATGGCCTTAAGGATCTTCATTGCTGGCAGACTGAATAGAAGGCATGACCTTCTCAATTTGGACAGCATCACCATGGGACCATATGGAGACATATGTATGGCATGAGAGGTGGTGTTTCATGCACTCCTGATCATAACACCAGGAAAGTTTTATGATCACTAAAGAAGGAAGCAGTATGTCTTTGTCTGCTCTAATTCCACTAGTGACAGTCCTGCGGTCCCTTTTCTCTTCTTGGTAGTAAACACTTCCATAACCTGTGTCATGTCACCAGGAGCACTGCAGGCTGTGATGCTCCCAGCACATGATCCCTGCCCATTTCCATGAGCACACCCTGCCCTACAGCAGAACACTGGGACACGTCTGCCTGCACTACAGATCCTGAAACAGCTCCAGCTCTTGGCAGAAGGACTTCTCTTTTTGTAAAGATATGGGGGACTGACTTCAAATACAGGTGTTAAAAATATTAGTTGCCATTGGTCCTATTCTTGGAGTCTGAGACTGACATTGGTTTTAGGGTTTTATAATCTTTCTAGATGTGACCATAATTTGTTGGGTGGTATATTAGATTTAGGGTGTGAGAAGTTCACATAGGAAGACATAAACAAAACAACCCCCAAAAACTCTGTATTTTTGGGATATGCCAGACCAGGGAGCCTGGGATGTAAACAATTTTCCTATCTGGTTATGGAGTGAGGGAAGCGTGTGCAGGCAACCGCAGAGGTCTGAGGCTCTGCAGTCACTCCTAGAACAGTTACACGGGCTTGTTGGAAGAGGACTGTTGTTTTGTTGCTGAAAGATTAATGTTCAAGGCTCTGCTCCACATAGCGTTGAGAGCACATAAATATGTGTCTGGCGTACTTAGAAAAGAGATTTTCTGAAGCTGGGTAGGGAATGGTGAGTGTGTGTTTTGCTGTACTGTAAAAACTTCAAAACTCTTCCTTTTCATTGTGGAAAATATCTGATGTAAGAGTCGGGGAATGCGGAGTTCTGTGAACAGCGTCAGTTTAAACTTGCTACTACTGATCAAAAAAGCTATAGGAAATAGGATTGGAAGGGGCTTTGAGAGATCACCTAGTCTGTCTCCTTGCCCACGGCATGTCCAGCTGCACCTCCTTTGCCTTTGTCAATATTTTGACTGAGCTCTGGGCAATTTATTCCAGTGCTTCCCTATTCTTAACAGATTAACCCAAATCTTCCATGCTGAAGTTGAATTTATTGCCTCTTATTCACCATGAGCATGGAAAACTGATTACCTTTCTCCTTGTAGCAGCTGTTCAGATATTTGAAAACTGTTACAGTGTGCTTCCCAGGTCATCATTTCTTTATCTGGACATCCTCTGTCTGTTCTGTCTACTCTTGTTGACCATGGATCCTAAACATTTGACCATTCTCCTCTCCTGGGCTCTCTCCAAATGGCCCCTGTCTCAGAGTGGGACACCTAACACTGGACATAATCCTTCAGGGAAAAATCTACATCACAGGTCTGTCAGAATGACATTAGAGTCCCAATATGATACTTGTTTGTCCTGTGGTGGTAAGGCATGTTTTTCACTGCTTTTCAGACTGTGGTGTGCAGTAACTTCCAGACCCCTTTTTGTAGAATTGCCACCTAGACAGCTGTTCCTTTTTCTGTATTAATGAAGTTGATTATTCCTGCTTAAGTCTAATTACATTAATATGTCCTGGTTGAATTTTATCTTGTGTTCTCAGATAATTTGTCCAATTTGGTGTAGTTGTCTTGTATTCTATTTCTGTCCTCTAGTGTATTCAGTCCCACTTTTGATATCATCTGCAGATTTAATATACTCTTTTTTCCATTATCCAAGTCATTAATGGAAACACTGACTAGTGATGGACCCTCCAATGAATACCTGTAAGACCCACTCAGTACACCTTTCATTTGGCAATGTAATAATGATAACTATTTTAAATAATGTTTTTCTAACCAAATGTTATCTCACACTACATTCTCCTAGACAATAATCTCTTGAATATCTTGAGTCACACATCAAAATGTAGAGACATTGCACTTACTGCCTCCCAAGCCCTGTTACTCTGTTGGAAGGGGAGATTAGATCACTGTGACTAGAGATGCTCTTGTAAATCCTTATTGCTTATTATGCTGCTCTTTAGGAATAATTTCTACTTTAGGTTCTGTAGGAGTTTAAGGTACAGAGAAGGATACAGCTCAGCACTTTAATGGGCTCAGCACTTTTAACTTTCAGCAGCTTCATGTGTACACCTAAAATCCACTTCATATTTGGAGGTAGTTACTTATTACTGGTGGTATTTATACTGAAGGGAAGGCTGAGTCCCTGAGGAAAGTTATGATTGATCACATAAAGAAGGTTGAAACTAAGAACAGACCCAAGGAAAATTGCCCCTAGATACTGGTCCAAAAATGTAGCTCAAGTAAGCCAGGTTACAATGGGCAGCACAATTCTGCAGCAGCATCAGTAGCTTTCCTGAGAGGTGCAGGCACCAAGCAGGGCTGGCTATGACAACCAAGCCCCCTCAGGCTGCCGATGCTCCCAGCTTGGGTCTTCAGCTGTGCTGGGCACTGGGCGGCCTAACAGGCACCACGCTGGGGCACTGCTTGAAAGAAACAGAGTGAGCATAGTCCCACATTCCCTAAAGAAATAACTTGCATCCTAATCCAGGAATGAGGATAGATTGTGTATCCCAGTTGCTGAGGTGTCCTGGGATGAGAGTTTGGGCAGGCCCCTTGCTCCCTTTCCTTGTGCACATCCTGCTGCTGTCTTTGGTGGCTTGTGGTCCCATTCACTGTGTCTTGCCCAAGGGGAATGAGGGCACTATCTCCCAGCCTCAGGTGAGGAGTGGCACTGATATCCTGCCTGCTGGCTCTCTGAGCTGGGTGTGCTGCCAAGCACCTGAGCTACGCACTACTGGGCTCTGTTCCTCGACATGTTCTGCAAACGGGCATTTAAATGCTCTGTGTTCAGCAGACAACTGTCAGGGAATATGAAATTGCAGTTGTCTGCCTCTCTTGTTGCTTGGATAATTGGATGGTAAAAAGCAGAATACCAATTCCCCCACCACAGCAATGGGTAATACCATCTAGGTATTTTTAGCAAGCAAATGTGCCAAAATTTAGAAGCTACTAAATATAGAAAGTCTCTGCGATTTTTTTTTTAAATTTTTTTTTTCCTTGAAATCTTATTGACACGAAATCTCTTTCATGTACTTTGGAAAGAAATGAAGCAATCAACAGCAATATATATATTTTTCCAGAGTGGGGAAAATTTTTTGTTCTGACCCATTAATTCCCAGCTGTATTCCAACATCACACTGAGTGGTGTTAGCATGACTGAAGGAACCCATTCTAAAGGTCTAAAATGAAGGTTTTTAGTTTCTCAGCTCTGCCAAGGAAAGACTTACCTGCCACTGCAGTGTGCGAGAACTGGATGAAAAACTCAGGAGAAAGGGAAGAAAAGCAGTAAAACTCACATCAACCAACATGTTGAATGCTCTCTTAGCCATTCTGGGGTTTGCCCCCTTTCTTCCTGTTCCTTGTCCATATTCATATCTAAAGCATCTTCTGATGCTGAAGTCAAGTCTACATTTATATGTGTAAGATCAAGGGACACAGATTGGAGCTTTTCAGGGTATTAACCCCTAATTACCTGCTTGAAAAAGTCATATTACACTTTTAGAAATAATTTAAGAAATAAGGGCTGATCCAAATTTGTAATAAAATGGTGTGACTCATCAAAATGTCATCAAATTACATATAAAATTTTCTTAAAGTGACTTTAGGCCCAGTAAATACACTGTAAGTTGTAGATGCTACTGGAGCACATAAGAGTGTCAGCACAATTGGGATGCATGTTTGCTGGTACAATAGGTCAGGTGACTAGAATGGATCTGATTTTCTTGTGGCTTATACTATTGGAAATTGAGAGTGAAGTAGAAAATGAGTGTTCTGCTCTAAAAAGGAGAGCATCTGGCCCTGGATACCAAAGACCTGCTTCCACATGACTTCCACTTTTTTTCTCAGATGTTTCTGATGTTGGCATGTTGCTTAATTTAGCCAGAGCCCTTAAGGCAAGGCTGGGGAATGGTATTTGAAAAGCATAAAGGTTGCTCTTTTTGGAGCTACCTGCTCATAGAAAAGGAATGTCTAGAGGTGCTTAAACAGAACATGCTTTCCCAGCTTGCTAGAGAAGTGGGAGCTGGATCCAGCCTTGTTTCCCTTTTGTCCTGAAAACCTCTTCTCAATGGGCATAGGCCTAGCAGCAGAAATCACGAGATTACACTGGGAAAAGTGGAAAGCAGTAGAGCCTTCTCTTCCCTTTCTAGTGTGCAGCATCCTGGCCACACACAAGCTCTTGGGCCATACTTCTGCCGCAGTTTCTTGGTGCAATCCAAGTCAGTGCAGTAAAGGCCCTGCTGCCTGGGAAGATCTACACAGCTCTCTGCAGAGATCCTCTATAGGATGTAGCCATCCTCTGGCAGTGTGTATGGGGGCTCAGACTTGCAGGGCAGGGAGAGTTTCTTTAAAGATGATTGCTGAGCACTTGAGTTTACACTTGTCCTTAGCAGGTTCAGCTCACTGCCATCTCCGATGTACACCTCAGAGAAGGGAACATCTCTAGGGCATGAGCTCAAAATTAGAAGGTAAGCAAGTATCAGCATAGAACAGAGCATGGGGATCCAGCTTACTCAAATTATTGTGGTTTTGCACAATTGCTGGCTGAAAAGATGTTTTTCAGAGAGTTTGAACTTTGTGACACATTCATCGAAGTGCTCTTCTGTATGAGTTCTCTGCTGGTGTTGAATTCACATTTCACATCTCTTAATAGAAATTTGGTTTCTCTTCTGTTGTTGGTTTGCCTGTTTTCATGACTCTTCTCAGATAAAGATGTACCTGTGTCATAGATTTAGCTGAAATTTGTCCACAAATTAAAAAGCTCTGGGGAGGTGGGGGAGGCAGGAGGAATGACATGCTGCTGCAGGTGCACAGAGTATGTATGTGTGAGCCAGCCTCCCTACAAGCAGGCTGGTGCATTTAGCAGCAAGTCCCAAGCAGGCTCTTCCTCACTCTTGCTGTTAGTACCCAGAGGGTTCTTACAGCCTGCCTGCTTGGAAAGCCTTGGGGATGGGATCTTCTTCCTTTCATGCAACTCTTGCAGGAACTCCTGTCTTGATGTACCTCCACAACCTCCACACACCCCTTTCTCTAGCCAGAGTCCTCTGCCCTTCCCTGCATTTCTTTCATCTCTCTTTTCAAAAAATCCTTGTTCTTCTTTCCCTCTCTGCTCTCTCTTGCCACACTTCCACCTCTCTTACAAAAAGCTGCCTTGGGGAGCAGCAGAGGGAGTTAAACCTGCAAGGTCTCATGGCTGGAGAAGCTTTGGTGGCCTCATGCATGGTAAAGTACCTTTTTGGCATGCAGAGCTGTGAGTAACCACCCTCTCCCAATTCCCCTCCTCGGGCTCTGTGCCAGTGGGCAAGCATTTGCAAAGCAAAATTACAGAGCTCTCTGGGTAATGATCTGCCCATTCGTTCTGTACAGCAGGTGGCTGGAGGCTCAATGCACGCCACTCCCTCTCAGCTCAATTCCCATGCACGCCGGGAGGAGATGGCTATTCCTCCCTTACAGCTGCCTCCAGGGAAGAGAGGCCAGGGGGGTCACCCTCCTGCAGAAGGATGCTGTGGGGGTGAATCTCTTTCTGCAAGGAGCCACAGTGGGCTCTGACCAGAAAGGCTGGATTCAAATGCCACTCATGTGCATGGGCAGAGAGGAGATGGCTGTGCAAGAGAGCAGCACCATTTCCCAGCCTGCCAATTCTCCTCAGGGCATCAGGGTCAGAGAGTTGGGGTACATCAGGCACGTCTCTTCTAAAACCTCTGTTCCTCTGTCTGAAAACTCTGATCCTGTGAGTCATAGACTGGCTGTAGGGACCCACCAAGCTGCTCTCATTACTGGGGAGGAGGTGGGAGACTGTTTCAACTTTACTGCAAAGCTCTGGGATAGCCCACAGTGCTCACTTCTGATCCCACCTGCTTACCCTCTTGCTTTAAGCCAGGTTGGATAAGGCCTTGAGCAACCTGGTCTAGTGGGAGGTGTCTCTGACCATGGCAGAGGTATGCTGGGACTAGATGATCTTTAAGGTCCATTTCATCCCCTTAACATTCCATGGTTTATCTGTATTTCTCCTCTGCCATTTGCTTACTCAAAGGAAGGCTAAGCAGGTGTGTATGGAGTCTGCAAGGCCACCAGTGAACAGGCTAATGCTGGCTGTGATCATCCATGTGATTGGATCCATGTGACCATCCTCTTCCCTTCATACTGCTGCTGAAGGCTTCCTATACCAGTGCTATCCTGCTTTCCCCTCCTGCCCTGCAAAATCCTTCTTGGAGCAATCAGACTGTAGGATTCCCTTTCTCTGTGTTGGGAAGCACAGTCTTTTTACATCAAAAGGAGGGAAGGAGTGCAAGGCCACTGACAAAGAAGAGCAAAAGACTCCTAAGCATGCCATATCCCCTTTCTTTTGGTTGTTGGGCAATAAACTCTGAGGATTAGGAAGTTGAAACTATTTATCTTTTACACTGTTAAAAAGGATGGGTGATGTATCCTGTTCTGGATAAGAACTCAAACTGTATCTCTGTGCCCATTTTATCCTCTGTGACTCTTAGAACTCCCTCCTTCCAGAAGGAATCCTGTTAGGAGTCTCTTATCTGCATTTATCTTGCAAAATAAATATTTAATAAACAAAGACAAATACTGTTAAAGGGCATTCTGAGACATTAAATTATTCCCCTAAGCAATAGAACAAACAAAGCAACTTCATTAGCAGTAATATAGCATAATGCCCAAGTGTCTCGCTTTGAGTAGAAAAGCTGGGCTTTCTCAGGTAAGCCAGGATCTCTGGGGACTAGGATAGACCAAATTACATGCACAAAGATGAAGGATCTTCCACGACACAAAAATGAAGCTCTTCTTCTTGGGGAGTTCAGCTTAGTCTGGCAGTAAAGCCTTTGTGGTCACAGAAGTGACATACAAAGCTGGGAGAGTCACAGTTTCCTATTCCTGTTGCAACTCCTAAAGGCAGTCAGAGCACCCAGAGGAAAAGATGTGAATGCTGCCATTGCGGTGTGGTTGCCTCTGGGGCCTCATGTTATTTCTTACACTTTTTGGCTTCTGTGTGAAAACAAAACCTGGTGAGCAATAACTTCACAACAGCAGACAGAGGAAGACAGGGTGAAATGGGGGATAACAGAAACGTGGATTGTAGTGAAAGAGGAAGCGAGGGGAAAAAGACCATGGATGACCATGGAGGGGATGAGTCCAGGGGATAGAATTATGACCCCTTCCCAGCCCTTCAGAACTTTAGTTCTTTTCATTGTAGTGTGGGTCCTATAAGAAACGATCGACGAGAGAGTACATTTTTATATATAAAGATTGATACATGAAGTACTTTAAAATTTGTTATAATCTGATAAAACGTTACATGTACTGCAATATTTTTTCTGTCTCCTGTATCTTCTCCCTTGTGATCTTAAAGCACATTGCAAGCTTTCCATTCATTAAGTTTCCCAGCATCTTTGTAGGGCAGGCTTATCTCTGGACTACAGATAGCAAAATTTAAACTAAAAGTTCAAAATGCTAAGCTGAGAAAATGACCCAGCATCCCAGGCCCCAGCAATGCTGGTTAATTTGAAGCCTTTCTATCAACACAGTCAGCCAAACAGCTGCACAGTGATTGTGCAGAGCCTGTGGAAGAGCTGAGGAAGAGGAGATTCTGCTACCTTGTATTTTTGCTGGCACCTCATGGGAAAGCTTCATTCACTGGCATGGGGCTGACTGCAGCACAGATGCAGCCATGTGAGCAGTCCCCAGAGGGAGTTGTTAAGTGCTTAGGACACAGCCACTCTGGGCTTTGAAGTCTGTGGCTGTGCTCAGGGCAGGTCCCTCATGACCAGGGCCGCCCAAACTAGCTCTGGCTCCTCCAGCCTTTCTCCAGTCCATTTCTTCCTGTCATCTCTGCATCACTTAGTCCAGAAATAAATGCTGCTGCCAGGGATTGGGCGCCTACATGTGCTGCCTTGTTGGTGGCAGCCTTGGCCAGTGCTCATTTTGCTCTTAGCACTATCACCCTGTGGAGAAAATATTGCAGCTCGGGTGTAGAGAGGTCTGTCTCCCTTGACACGTGGTGTACCTCCAGCAGACTAAAATTTGGTACTTTCAACACAAGAAAAGGCAAAGCTGGGGATGGGCAATTCAGTCTCTTTAGACCTCTCCCCTGTCTGTATTTCTTTTTCAAGAGTGGTGGTTTCTCTGCCTCTCTTTGCTGCTGGACAGCCCTGTCACAGCCTGTTAAATCAGCGGCATCTCTCAGCACTACCCTGGTGCTCCCTCCTGCCAGCAGCCTGTGTGCACGTATGCTGGAAAAGGATGCTCCTGACTAGCTTGGCCAGACTGGGCCAGCAGTGGTGGTTTGGTGGTGACCCCTGTGAGCATTGAGTGGGACATGTTCCTGGGACACTTTATCTCAGAGATTGCCACCTACAGGAATATACCCTCTTGCCTGACCTATTCCCTTCATTGCTAAGCTATTATAGTAGAGAGCAACAAAGTGGGGCTTGCTGCAATGTTGCTCCAAGACACAAGAGCTTCCTCCTCCCAGGCAGGTCCTACTGTTGACTCGGGGCTTGGATCATTTCTGTGCCCAAAAGAGAGAACACAGGATTGGGTTTAGATCTTGGATGCAGCTGCACTAAGCCAGAGACATTGGTCTGGTAAACCAGAGCTGGCACAGGCCCTTGGGGCTATCAAAGCAATGCAATTTTACCAATATCAAATCCTGAAAACTAAACATGTTCCCACCCCCTGGGAGGATCCACTGTGGAGCCAAGTAAGTCTGCCTTGGAAACGTGTACTCGGTTTGGATCTCGGTCCTCTCCTCTGCCTGCTCTGCAGTACACACTCCTGAAAGTGATTCTTTTCAATCCCTTGCACTTGTGCCACTGAATAAGGAACAGGAGATGCTGCCAGAGTTCACACTGAGTGCCACAGGGATCTAAAATAAATACTGCCATGTAATAGATTTTTATCCACTGCCTTGCTGTAATCCCCATCTGAATCCCTTCCAAATTGCAGTCAGGCAGCTGTTTGTACAAGTCAAACATTGATTCAGCTGCTCTCAAAAGGGATTCAGGAGGAACAGGCTGGAGGGAGTGCTAGCCAGGGTGCTGGAACAATGGGATTTATCTGTTATGAGCTGAAGGGTTAAACTCTTCCCACAGCACCCAGCACCAGAGTATCTCCCCTTTCCACACACGAGGAGGTACGCACAGAAAAGATAATTGCTGAAGAAATGAGCCTGGCACCTTGAGCAGCTCTTCTGCCCTGCTTGGCAGGGCTTCAGAGGGCAGGATCACAGTTGCCCATGGCTGGCTTGTAAGCCCTACAGGGCTTGCAACACCTCCTTACAGTGTTAGGTAGTCATCTGCTCCTCTGGGATCAGAGCAAACCACAGTTCTCTCAGCATCCCAGACAGTGTGTATGTCAGGCTTTGCTTCCTGGGCTGCATCTGAAGTTTCAAATAGTCCCTGTTGAAACCCTTGGGAAGGATTGCTCTTCTTCCTAGGGGTGGTTGGGATCAGGGGCAGGGCCTGATGTCCAGCACACGGGGTCCCTCCCAGGTTTCTTTAGCCCATCTCAGTACCTGTGTGATGGGAAAGACCCCAGAGAAAGTCTTGGGCAGTGTCTACCAGCACCTCTCTGCTCACACTTTCTGGCTTTCCTAATGTATGCAATGTTTTTTTAGGGACAGACCTTTAAAGTCCTCACTGTTCTATCTCTACTTAATTTCATGACCCCTCAATGGGCTTCAGCATTGTGCTTTTCTCTTTGTCCATCACTTCTCTGACATTGGTGGGGTTAAAGCACAGGGCTGTCACAGACGTGGAAAACCTTGGTCCTTGGTATTCCGAAAGTTCCAGGCTCATACAGGGGAACATGTGCTCTGGTTCAGGTTCAGGCCAGCTCCTCATATCAGCCTTCCAGCTTCCAGAACATGACATTAATGTCTACCAGTCAGGATCAGGACTGTTTTGCTCTGCCAGTGGTGAGCTCTGCAGCACTCAGCCTCTTGCAGACTCCTATCCCTATGCCATGCTAGAGAGCATGGGAGGAAATCCAGCAGAGCCAGTTGCAGGTTGAGAAAGCATAGCTCACTTCCAGAGATGGGGAGAGGCTGGAAAGAACTGCTGTGGTGGATTGTAAGTCATTGCAGTAGAGACCAGTTATTTGCCTGTGCTTTGTACAGCGCTGAGCCCAAAACTGAGTCTTCAGTAAATACTTTTACAAATCCTCTGTCCTTTCTGCTTGATCTTACAAGGGTTCTGCTGGTGCTAGATTAGCCATGCAGCATCTCCAGCAGGTTAAAAGCTTGCTGGAGGCATTCTCCATAGTTCTCATGGTTCATGCATGATTTGTGAGCACAAAGATCTTGAGAACCACACTGAACCATTCTGAACCATGCTGTCTTAGGCACTAGTTCTAGGTACTTCTGCCTTTGCTCAGCAGCCACTGCTGCTGCCTGCAGCTGGGCAAAAAGAACAAGACAGAAGTAAGCAGAAGGAAAGGATGCAAAGTCCATGAGTGACTGCTGAGTGTTGTTTTAGAGATGGGTCTAAGTAACTGGCAATGATGGTCTGCTGGAGCAGGGGAAAGATTTCCTCTGGCAGTTGATCACCAACAGATGAATCAGAGAAGTTCAGTCTAACCAAAGCAGATCTGAGCAAAATCTCAAGTTTAGCCTAAGAGGAGTTTTAAAGTATCAGTGAAATGGCTTAAGAGTTTCTGTGTGGGGTATTTAGGCTCATTTCCACAATTGCAGCAAACAAGCAGGATTATGGTGAGAGCCAGAGTGGCTGCAGCTTAGGGGCTGGGGCAACCATGTGTAAAGGAGCAAGGGGATTGCTGGCAGCATTTTGACTTGGAACTTTGCAGATCAAGTCAAAATTCATTGAGGGAAAGGAAACAATTTAATCACCTGATTCACAGAGAATCCTGCTGCAACTATACTGGCCACAGACTGAGGTCATCTCAGGTTGGGGAGGGAGAAGAATGGAGCTGCCCACTCTCCAGGAGAGTGAGAGCAAGAGGCTTAAGGCTCCTCAGTGCTAGAGAAAGTAACGGAGTGCCCTGCAGCTCACAGCCCTGCTTGAAAATGATGGAGGCTGACAGATCTGGGATTAATCTAAAGGTTTCAGCTCTCTGAGCACTGAGTGGAAATTCGCCTGGAAACCACAGCACAGGAGCTCAACATGATGAAAGCACTAACTGGAAGGGGGGAGGCAGAGGCAAGTGTGGGTCAGATAGCTCGCCCCACCTGATTATGCACAAAGGCTAAAGCCCTCATCTCTTGTTCTCTCTGCCATGTGTCTGGGTAGAGTGGGAAGGTATTTAGTGCTAATAAGAGCATTAAGAAATAGGCCACTTTTATTTTGTACGTTAGGCAGGCTCTGCTGCGGGTGTAACTTTGCATTGCTAATTAGTTTCAAAGGCAAAGCTATACTGTCAGTGCTCAGCACTCCTGATTGTACCTGCTCATGCTCTCGGAGGAGCCAGGTTGGGTAGCCTGCACAAATACTGTAAGCTGTGGTTTTCCCTATGCAGGTATTTGTAGGTGCTATGCTGCTTGTGTGGGATGAAAAGACAGAGTGGGAGCTAAGGCGTGCTCTGCTGATGCAAACTGGTACTTCTCTTGCTCATCTTGGCTAGCAGCATATGGGAAAGGCTACATCCTGCTCTGTATGTAGCTTTCCTGTGAGACTAGGATGCTGACCTAGTCCTGCATATGGAAGGCCAGGATTTATCTGATTTGGCATCCATTGAAACTGCTGTTTTACCCATAAAGGTATGGGCACATAGCAACTTTTTTCCTACTACACCCAGGTGCATTTTGCAAGGAAGGATGCGTATGTCCCCCCTTGCCCTCAGAGACCAATAACCTTTAGCTGAGGCTGATGGAAGTCTTTTCTCAGTGCAAGAAAATCCCAAATTCTGTACATTCTGTACTACGTGAGTCTCCACGTATTAGCACAGCTGTCACACTTAGCCATGTCTGCACGTTCATGCCTTCATATCCAATTCCAATACAACACTGCCATCACCCCTGTTGCTCACATCAAAGGACTGAATGCATTGCAGTGCACAGTTTTAACTCCTTTCAGTTTAGCTTGCTCTATAAATACATAACCCACAGTGAGTGGGCATGTGTAGTATATCCCTGTGTATGGTTCTGCTTAGTGCCATGGATGGGGCTGCTGATCTGATTATTTTAAAGTCACTGGGCTACACCTGCTGTAGGTATAAATTGGTACAGCACAGTGGTGTTGCCGGTTTATGCTAGGTGAAGATCTGGCCTATAATGTGAATCTATATTAGAAACTGGCTTGTGTTCCTGAAAAGAGGTGATATTTTGAGTGTATAACCAAATTGGCATTCTTATCCAGGCTTCTACACGGTATAATTGTAATTCCAAAATTATTAGTGTTATTAAATTATTAAATAATGTACCAGTGGAAGGTTAGTTTAAGGCTGTGCTTTTTATCTATTTCAAGTGATATTGTTGAACTGAAATCAGCATGGTGATATGTCCCAGCACACCAACTGGATATGTACCAGAGATGAATGAACACAGGCACAGTTTCAGACCAACCAGCCAAATCTGAACACATGTCCTCTTCTAAGAAAGAAGTTTAGGAGAAATAATTTTCAGCTCCATGATCCACACACCCAGTCATTATCACAGGCATTATGATGGTCTCTCCCTGTTTATATTTCAGAAAAGCTCAAAGCCTGAATTGCAATACAGTCGTTGCTAATTCAGAGTAAGTGGGTTACTCTGCAGCTGGTATCTGTTTGCCCATCTGATGTATGAATAGCAATCGATTTGGATTTTTTTCTCTAAACATGGTGTGATAGTGAGTATGAGATCACTGCCAAATCTCCATGAGGAATTATGCTTGGTTTGGCTAGAAGACTGATGCAGATTGGCCACCCTATTAATGGGTGAAATACACAGTCCTCTCCAGCCTGGGGAGTTGTTTTTCCATGGGCATCTTCCTCTGTATTTAGTCTCAGAAACTATAACAAATTAGAGCAAATAGAGGAAATAAGTGCTCCAGTTCTGAGTCCTGTACTAGACGAATTTCCAATAAATGTATGCTAATACTCATGCTGGGTTTCCTTTATTACCTTCTTTTTGTTCTTTTCTATTAGATTTACCCTCCTGTAACACCTTACCTCTTCAGAGGGACTGCCAATATTTGGAGATGATTGCCTTTTTATTCTGCTATTATATGATTATTATGTATAATAATAGAATAATACAATATCCTGAATGGAAAAAGTGCACAGGGATCATCAAAGTCCAACTCCTGGCTCTGTACAGGACAGCCCCAAGAGTAACACATGTACTGAGAGTGTTGTCCAAACGCTCCTTGCACTCTGGCAGCCTCGCTGCCACCACCACTTCATGTCAGTCCCTTGGGTCCTGTCACTGGTCACCAGAGAGAAGAGATCCATGTCTGCATCTCTGCTTTCCTTCATGAGGAAGCTGTAGCTGCAAGGAGGTCTCCCCTTGGTCTCCTCTATCCCAGGCTAAGCAGACCAAGTGACCTCAATCACTCCTCAGACAGCTTCCCCTCCAGACCCTTCACCATCTTCTTAGCCCTCCTTTGGATACTCTGCAATAGCTTTATGTCCTCCTTATATTTGGTGCCCCAAACTGCACACAGCGCTCAAGGTGAGGCCACATCAGTGCAGAGTAGAGCAGTTACCTAATGGTAATATTGTTAATTGCTATAATAAACATGGATACACCCAACACAACTTTACAGCTATTTTAAGCTCTTTTAAACTTTCCTGAAGTCTGTTCTAGGCTGTTAATCTCATTCTAGGACTGAGGTGTGAAGAGAAGCCCTTTTCTCCATCAAGCTGACAGCAAGTCTGCTCCTTTGAGATCTTAGGAGACAAAGCAGACAAAGCACCAGGTAAGCTCTACATACTGTTGGGAACTTCAGAGAAGTAACTCTGTGAAACAGCATTGCAGTTTGTATTTATTCTCCCTGGATGATATCTACATTAAGGCACTTTGTTTACAACTTATGACAAAGTTGTTCTCTTCTGCAAGCTGAGCCTGAAGGCAGGAGGCCAGTGTGTGATAGAAAATATGGAGTTTCTCAGAATGACACCTTGCCTTTGCTTTCTCATAGCACAGTTTTGAGGAAAAAATTCTTTGGCTTGGTGTGTAAGTAGCAGAGATAGAATCAGCAATGCTCGGAAGAATTCAGGGGTGGGAGGGAGGTAAATGGGCTTGGATGAATCAATAACAAACTTGAATCCTTGATCAAAACATGAAGTGACATGCCTGCCTCCTTCCCTTCCCTGCTGTTGTCTGTTCCTGACTTAGATAAAGCTTGGGGAAGTTGGGGAGTTAACAAATCTTTTTTAGTAAGTGACTTTGCATCTCTACACAATCCCCACATATGGGAATATATTGTGCCAGTCTCTAGGATGATGTAACATGACAAGTGAAGAGACAAAAGATATATGAACCTCATGCAAAAGACCATGTGCAATTTCTGTCTTTGTGGAGCGAGCTGTGCTGCAGATAGGCTCTCCAGCAGGGGAATGTTAGAGCTCAGGTTTGTCTGGGTTCTGTTTTCCTCTGTGCTTGTTGAACATTAGGTTGGGAAAAAACTAAGCTGCTGAGACTTGAGTTCTGGTGCTTTCCCTCATCCCACTGCTGCTGTTTCAATACTGGCCTTCCTTGCTTAGCTTCTTCTGTGTGTCTCACCATGGGAGGTTGGAGCACACTGCTGCTTCCCTGCCCTCTGCCAAGCCTGATGCTCTATGGCACGACTTCTGGTGCTGCCACTTCCAGGTGGATATGGAGATAACCAGCAATGTGTTGGCTCTTTCCCAGCCAGTCCCTGCCAGGGAGACAAAAGCAGCACTTAGAACAAACATTATCTTTTGCAGTACATGAAGCTGTGATAAGTTGGGATGGTACTCGTGAGAAAAAAAGCAATGTGTGTTGAAAGCAAAAAGGACTGTCACCTCAGACCCCAGCCAGCTGAGCCTCTGCTTGCTGGCATGAGATCACTGCTGAATTTTGAAGACGTGTTTTTCCACACAGATTTGAGAGCTGCTAATGCCATGACTTTGCATCATCAGTGTGACAGAAATTAATCTGTGACATTGCAGTGAAATTAAAACAGAGAAGACAGTGATGGAACCTAGCCCAGTATCCCCAACTTTTGAATGAAGGCTTCAGTTCCTGCAAGGATCTGCTTCCAGTGGAAACTCCTCTCAGTTTACACCTTTCTCTGAGGCAAAGTTTGGAAAATATTCCACTGAGGTACTTTAATACAGAGGTGCTGCTTACAAAGTAGATTGCTCCAACATGTAATATGTTGGCCTGATTTTAGTCACTCTGTATGCTACAGTCTCTGCACAGTCTGCAGTACAGACTTATGGTCTTGTGTTAAAGGTGACAGTGCTGGTTTATGGTCCATTTTATACCTCTGTGTGCTGCCCCAAGCCAGGGTTGCAGCCTTGCAGTGGTGTAGGTATAGTTGGTCATGCCTTGGGGCAGGTGGATGGATTACATAACCCTTGAAGTCTCCCTTCCAGACCTATTTTCTGTGATTGCAATGCACATGAACCTTGGAGGAAAAACTAACCTGCAGTGCTATGGCACTTTTCCCACCAACTCTTCATTTGATGGCTCCTTTCTAGATACAAATCCTTCACCTATTCTTTCCCCTTGTCTGCAGCTCTCTAATTCTCCATAAGTGACTCCATAAGTGCAAAACCACTTCCATGGGAATAACTGAGGCCTTTTTCCCTAGCATCACTTTAGCTGGGTCCCCTGCCCCATGGTGGGACACCCTGCAGCCAGAAGAAGATGCTCCAGAGCAGTGCTCCAAAAGCAGTGTCAGCTTTTTTCTGCCACTGAGTTGTTTGTTCCAGCCCCTGTTCCCCATTGCTGCAGACAAGGTAGCAATTATGCTCCCATCGATCCCTCCTCTTCAGGAATCACCCAGTGCACACTGGCACACCGTCACAATCAATAGCCCAGCCCTTGTGCAGAGACAGCAAGGGGGCCAAAGAAGCAATTTGCTCACTGGACGGGTTATGATGAAATAATATTGTGTCAGGAGGTGAAGTGGCAGAGTGGCTGGCACTAAATATTTCCCTCTGTATTGCCACAGGGAAAGCTAGGGCTTGACGAGATTTAAAGTCAGGCTCAATACCTGCTGCTTAGATCCTGTTGGAGATAAAGTGTAACTGAAAGAATGTGGTGAAACGATTGTTTAGGAGACAAAATTGATGTGGGCCCTTAAACCTATCACTTCAAAATCGTTCTTACTAGGACTGAGAGGAGGAGATTAAATACCTTTCATTTTTGACCTCTAGCTGATAGGTATTAAACACAAACAGGGTTCGTTGTGGATAAAGCTCATGGCTTTCAACAGCCAAGCTCAATCAATTAGTTCATTGGTAAAAGACAAATATTGCAGGCAAAAAAAGGAATTTCATGCCTTGACAGTTACTGCTGTCATCCCATCTTAGAGGCATGTTACAAATTAGGCAATCAAAGGTATCACTTTCAGCCAATTTTTAACAGGCAAAGTAGGGCTAGTAGAAAGACTTCTCTGAAATATTTTTATTGTGTTTTCAGTAGCCCCTTGATGTTGTATCTCAAATGAAATGAGTCAAAAGCTTTATGCCTGTTACTCCCTGGTTCAAAGCTCATGCCTAATACATGGTAGTGATCTCTCCTGAGAGAAGTATATTACAGTCTTCAGCTTTGCTAGGCATAAGCAGAGGACACTGTGGGTGCTCCTTAGCTCAAGGGCCTTGGTGACCATAACACCCATTTGCATGCACTGCTGTCCTCTCAACATAGATCAAATACTTGGAAATACATACAATTACTTAGAAACACAATACTGGCTTCTGTCATGGAATCTGTGTTTATTTGCACAGGATCATTGTGGAGCACTGTTAATCTGGAAGCTGCAGATTCAGCACAAATAATCCAGAGGTCCTGTGAGCAGCCTGCATTTAGATTTGCCACCGACTATTTTTCAACACACAGCAACCTTATCAATGGAAGCTCTGGGGTCCATCTCTGTAGTGTGCTGTGCCTGAGAGCACAGCCCCAGAGAAACCATGGGATGGCTGGAGGCTGCAGGAAACCCCAAGGGCTTAAAACTCTGTTAAAACAGAGGTTAATGTATGCATGGAAGCCAGTGATAACAAGTTATTCAGTCAAATGTGAGTTCACAGGAAAAGAAAGCTCAGTGTTTAGACCTAGGAAACTGCCTGAAGACTGCTGCTGCTCCCAGCTATGCCTCACACATGCTTTGCCACCCCAGATGCATCATTTAGGCCAGATTTTTCAGAAGTGCCCAGTTATCTAGAGTGCTTCATTAGTGCTAACCCAAGTGTGGAGCACCTGCAGATGCCCCTCCATCAGCAGGACCTAGCATGCCTCTGTACATCTGTTCATCAAGTCAGCCAGCATTTAGGCATCTTGCAGTTATAACAGAGGCTTTCTGCTTTTAGCATCTCTCAGTTTCTACCTTTGTGAAATGGAGGTAATGCTGCAGGTGATAAACAGCTTAGTGGGAAGCCCCCATTGCAGCAGGTAAACTTTGGGTAACTTGGCACTCCTAAGAAAACCCGAGTCTTAAGTGCTGTCACAGGCTGCTCACCCCAGCTAAGTCCTTGGAGTTTCCTGCAGCCTCCAGCCATCCCATGGTTTCTCTGGGGCTGTGCTCTCAGGCACAGCACACTACAGAGATGGACCCCAGAGCTGCCATTGATCAGGTTGCTGTGTGTTGAAAAGCAGGCTGTGGCCAGCCTAAATGCAGGCTGCTCACAGGGCCCCTGGACAACTTGTGCTGACTGTGCAGCTTCCAGATTAACAGTGCTCCACAGTGATTCTGTACAAATGCAATACAGGGCCCTTGGTGAATAAATGGGGGCAGCAATGTTTGAGCCAGGCCTGGCAAAGTAAGGAGCAATTCACTGGCAAGCAGAGAGCATCTGGCTTCCCCCAGCCCTGCAGAGGCAAAGGGCGAGGCATGAGCCACCCTCTCCGTGCTGTGCAGCTCCCATCTCTGCCAGATGAGTGGTGCTTGTTTGTCACCACAGAAAGGAAAACCCAGCCATGTGCAAGCACAACATCTGCTCGGTGGGGCTGCTGCTGCTTGGCACTTGCCAGTGCAGGCTTGGCACTGTGTGCTGGACCCCACACCACGCTGCCTGGCTGCAGTGCAAGAAGGGTCAGGGGTGTGTGTGCCTCCCGCCAGCAGGCTCAGAACTGCTGCATCAGAGCCTTAAGTGAAGATTTAGTGGCTGTTAGGGATGTGAGCAGGGCCTGGCAAGCTGAGGCCAGTGGGCTCTGCCAGGACACACCACCTGCCTGTCCCTAGGGGTTAGGAGGAGCTGGGCAGAGTGGGCTGGTAGCTGATAATAGGTGTTTGGCTGCATTTCCCACGGTTTGCCATGAGAATTTGGAGGATGCCTCCCTCTTTCTGTAGGGTTTCCTACCTGGAAATGCACTTAACAAGACATTTGCAGATTTCTTTATTTTTGTCCATTGCAGTGCAAATGAATCTGACTCAAATCCTTAAATGCCAACACTTTTTTGGTACTGATTCATCTCTGGATATGACACTAATGTCTCCCCCTTAACCCCATTTGTGGTTAAGTTAAGCCATGGCATAGCCCTGCCTGAGGGCAAAAGGAATGTGTTCCTGTGCAAGACAGGAAAGCTCTGCCTCAGTGATTGGGCAGCATCAGCCCCAAAGATGCAGGGGTGTTGTGGGGCACAGGTCTCCCCTTGTTGAACTGAGGAGTCCATGCCTCTTATCTGTATTTGTGTAGTGATGAGGGCTTTCCACTAGAGAGAGACATGAGTACACACAGAAAACCTGTTTGCTATTAGTATCACACAGTTCACCTGGCCAACATGGTGCAAAAGGGAATGGCTGGAGCTGATCATGAAATGAGCTTTTTTTGCCCTGCTGAAATTTTTATTTATCTTTTCTGACTGACACCTGTCTTCAAGATGGGGTTTGGCAAAGAATTTTTTTTCCCTTGCTTTAAAACAACCCATTTTTATCCTTTCTAGTTCTTACAGAAGAGACCAAAATATATTGACAGTCTTACATATTAAATATCTTAAATATTGGACATTCTTACAATAAAAAATAAGGAAACTTGCCAAAAAAGCTTTTATTAGAAATACTTTTTTTGAGAAAATATTCAGCTGGTTGCTGTTTATCTAACAAGAAACTGGATATTACCCAGGCAAAGTTTGGTAACTCTCGTGTACCTTTTTTTCTCTATAGACAAATCCCAATTCAGTGACCTCTGAAAGGTGCACATCTTGTGGAAGGACCATGATGATATTGAACACGATATATTTAAGAGCAGAAGTAAAGCATAACTTTCTTAGCTGAAAATCCTAGAGAAATACAAACATGGCCAATGACAGTGGTGTTAATACTTCTTTATTTATATGTCATGCTGTAATGTGTGTAGGCAGCCAGGCCTGTGCTTTGCACACCAGAGGAAGCTGGTCCTTTTGGCTGTTTCTCACCAAAGACCCACACAGCCAGCAGAGCAAACCCTCTGAGTGTCCTTTTGGAACAGTGTCCATTTGAAGGGAGGTGTCTTCAGCACATCATGTATTGTTATATGTATACAGGGCTGGTTTTCCCATGGGGCCACCTGCAGCTCTGAGTGCAGAGGGTGAGCAGCACCTAAAGCTGCTTTGCCTGGGATTTGTGC
This sequence comes from Dicaeum eximium, assembly GCA_013396995.1. Taxonomy (NCBI): domain Eukaryota; kingdom Metazoa; phylum Chordata; class Aves; order Passeriformes; family Dicaeidae; genus Dicaeum; species Dicaeum eximium. The sequence continues at coordinate 318,904 of VWZP01002893.1, forward strand.
TGAGCACACAACTCAGGGTGGCAGTGCTGTGAGTCACACAAGTTCTTCTATTTTTGGATCCTGTTTTTGAATGCTTTCCCCTGTGGTATATGGGTGGTTGGAGGAAACACACACATGCAGGCTTCACATACTGCAAATAGAAAGTCTGCATTTAAAGGCCTCCTATTGCTTACTTGCAGATCCTGCCAAACTTCAACCTGCTAGTCTTGATAAACACACTCTCCTGGGGTGTTGCTCACTGGGAACAGATGGTCCCATGGGAAACAGATGGCCTCAGAGCTGGGAACTTCCATGAGCTTTTATGGGAGATGGGATCCCATCCTTTACCTCAAAGGCCCATCCTAAAGGCACAGTGACAGCATTCTCCTCTAGCAGGTTTCTCATCCCACGAGACATCTCCTTTCATTGCCATCAGGTGTGAGTGGGTACCTGAAGCAGGGTGTTCCAATGCACAGGCAGTATCCAACTTTCTGAAGGACATAGAAGAAATCTGAGGAGTGAAGAGGGAAATAGGTAAAACATATAGATTGAAAGACTATGAAGTAATGGTCTTATTTTTTGGTGCGTTCCAAATGTCTCCTTGCCTGCAGGTAAGAGTCTTGCACTACCTAGGGTAAGATCATCACACTCCTTCATCATGACTGGAGACTGGGGTGTAAATCCATTGCTCTAGGTCTCTTGTGAGTTAACATGGACCTGAACAAGTCACTTTTCAATACTCTTGAATTACAGTCCCAGCTTTGGTCTATTTTATAATCTTGGGAAGCAGAGGTGCTGGATTTAACTGATCTCTTCACCATCAACAGCCATTCCTGGAAATGAATCACTGCCTCTTAGATTGTTTCCCTGATGTTTTCAAAGAACATCTGATATCTTAAAGAGATGTCTTTTCCTTTTGTGTTTATCTAACCTGGAGCTATTATCACTGTAGTAGCTGCTGTATTCATAACACCAGGGGCAGAAAGCCTCTGCATCCTGCCCAAGGCACCCCTCTCCTAGTTCTCTGTAACATTTCTTGAGGGATATGGCCTAGACACAAGAAAAATTTTAAGCTCCCAGTTCATATTTGTTCTTAATTTTCCCTTTGAAAACTGGCCCTCAGCTAGTGCAGTGTTCTCAAAACCTGCAACCCTTTGTTACATCAAGTTTTTTTTGCGTCAGTTTGAAGCCCAGTCTTTCTGTGGGGAGATAATCCCAAAAATAAGGGAAAAACTGTGAAGAGATACTGTAGCTGGGAAATTCTACCTCAGGATCCTGTTTTGTTGTATATCACTTCCTCCCTCTGTAACCCCACTCTGGCCTCCTAACAAATGCCTCTCTCCACTTGTTTGTGGACTTTCATTCTATTTCAGAAATTTGGTAAATGCAGAATCCTTTAGAAAAATTAGACTAAAAGCTGTTCTAACCCAATGTTTCTTCCCTCTTCTTTCAAAGCCCAGTGCACATTAAACAAAACTTATATGCTTCTTGAAGCTGCCTCTGTTATTATTGGAACTGATGCACATTCACTCCAACCAATCTATTTTTGTTTGAACCACTTACTCTGTATGAAACCAAGCATAATAACTACAGTCAATATAGATATATTTGTTTTCATTTAAACTCCTAAGTGTGCAAAAAGCAAAAAATGCTTTTCTCCCCGAAAACCAATATATATGTATAATATGCAGAAAATGTCTGTATCAGTCAAAGCAGGAGTGGCCGGTGGCGCAGGGGCCGCTGCCCACATCGCTGGCACTGCCACCCGCGGCGTCGGGCGCAGGGACCGGGACTTCCACAGGGATAGGAGGGCACCGGGTCTGCGGGGACAGCAGCTTCTCCAGGGAAGCTGGAGCTGTCCCTTCCTGGAGCGGCGGGAGGGAACAGACAGCGTGTCCGGTGCTGCGGGCTCAGAGCACGGGCGGGCTCGGCCGTGTGAGCCCCCGCGCACGACGAGGGCTCGGCCTCGGGAGCGGCGGCTCCTGAGCCTCCTGGGGACTCTGAGGCACCTCTGTCACAGCAGGTTTTGGAAAGGGCGGCAAGTGCCGTGCTCAGGGACCAAGGAGGCCAGAGCAGCAGGGGACACCGAGGGGGAGTCCAAGGCCGCGCTGGCGCAGAGCAGCAGCTGAGCCGGGCTCAGGCCGGGCTGGGCTGGGCCGGGCTGGGCTGGGCCGGGCTGGGCTGGGCCGGGCTGAGGCGGGTCGGGCTGGCCTGGGCTGGCCTGGGCCGGGCTGGGCTGGGCTGGGGCGGCAGCTGCAGGCGCAGGAGGCGAAGGCACTGACCTCGTTTTCCTGCGTTGCTCTTGCGCTCAGGGGCAGTCAGAGGGATGGCGTATAATGTGTGGGGAGGGGATTGGGAGAAGAAAGTAGGGAAGAGCGTCTTGGCAGAGGCAAGGACTGCTTTCCCTGCGTGCCCATTTATTTGTCTCAGTAACAGACTTGGTAGTTAGAACTTTGTTCATTGACATAAAAATACCTCTATGAATGGATAGAAATTAACACTTTTTTTTTAAAATGGGATTTTACCCCCAAAATGTAACGTGGAAATTAACAGGCATCCTTCTGCTCTCTTGGGATCTGCTCATCTGCTTTTGTTCATCAGGCAGCTTGTCACTTTTCATCATCAAGACGTTTATATGCAGGAGAAGGAAAACTTCAAGAATGATCAAAATGGCTTATCAAGGTTGGAGGTACAGTCCAAGGTGGTTTATGTCTATCCTGGTTGCTTTTCAAATGCAAGGTCATACTGCCTATTCTGACCCCACACATGATCAACTGCTACCTGTGCAAAGTACAAGTAACTGCTTCCTTCCTATCCTTCCTCTGCAACCTTACAATCTGTCTAAGCTAGGAAATGCTAGGATCTGATGAGTAATCATGGCTGGGTCTTCCATGTTTTACAGCTCCTCCTAGAGCTCACAGACCATCACCTCTGTTTTCCTATACTCACACACATCTTTTCTGTTAGAGGAGTCCCTTCTTCTTGTGACAGCTTTAAGATGACTATTCTACAAAGATTCAAAAGCTTCAGTTTAGTTATTCTGTTCCCATGCTCCTAGGCAGTCAGTGCTCATTACCAAAACCTCATTAAACACTGAATTGTGAATGGCTTGTTTCCAATCACATGGAGTTATATCCAGCATGCCACTAGACCTGTTCTGAGCTCCACAAAAGGAAGATCTCAGACCATTAGGGGAATGTAGGCCATTAGTTGGTGTGCAGAACTGATTGATCCAGGAGCATCTATTCGGGCAAGCTCCAGACCCCAGTACCTCCCAGTTAATCCACTTAGCACTGTGTTTGCATGTTTGCTGAGGCATTCAAAGGGGCTGTATGGAAAGAAGGATTTCTCTATAATGAATGGAAACAAACAAGATCAAAAGGCAGAGATAAGCAAACAGACAGGATTTCAAACCTAACCTGCGTTTAAACTGAGTGGCTGTCAATATTAATAACATAAAAGCAGCAGTGAAGTGTGGCTGACACATGCCAGGTAGAGAATGCTTAGAGACATCTGAAAATCCCATCAGAAATTGCAAAGGCAAATGTAATTAGCATGTCTGGAATTGTCTTAATTCATTTGGTTTATATTGTCTTGAGAAGCTGGCAAGGATCCTCTGCACACAGCTTGTGCAGGCACAACTTTGTCCTTTTCCAGTCCTTTTACCCCTTTTTGCCAGTCTATAAATGGAGGTAATGGGATGATGCTAACACAGGATGTTCCTGACTGTGGCATAAGGCACTTTCTCAGTGTATTCAGGATTCAAGACTTGTAGAAATTGCAGACCCTACTTGACAGTTCTGCGTGCTGGAAGAATTCAATTTTGCCCTGGCTAAACATGCAGGTCAGAGGACAGAGGCATTATCAGAATGGTGTGGAGGCCCGTGGCTGGGCTTGCTGATGCTGATGTAGGCTGGGAGAGCAAAGTTGTGTGGGGGAAAGAGCAGGGAGGCCAGTGTGAGATACTGAAATGGGTAATGGCTCAAACATTTTTAAAATCACTTTGCCCGTTGTACCAAACTCTGCAAAGAAGCAACTGCTGATCTGTGACCACAGAAGCCCACCCCCCAAACATGTCTCTTGATGGGAATTTGGACCATGAGTTAAGCTGCCTGATGGGACAAGTAAACAAGGCTGGAAGAGGAGAATATATCCACAAGGAAAGCCAAACTCAGCAGCTGTGCTGAAAATCAGCTCTGGCTAGATTTGGCAGGTGGAGGCCATAGCCCACCAACGCATTTGTGAGGCTGGGTTTGCATACTTTTTCTCCCTCAGCTGAGGAAGAAGATGAGAGTTTTTGGGTGTGTGATGGTGTAACCTCTGGTCTGGATAAGACAGAGGGGCTGAACACCCACCACAAGTGGCTACAAGCCACATAGGAAGGAGACCCCATGGAGAATCCTCCCTTGCACAAATGGGCTCAGTTGTAAAACTCCCTGCCCTGCCCCAGGAAATGTCACCTTCACACGGGACATTCACGTGAGAGGCAGCTGTCATGATTTAAAAGGCATCATAAACCATCAAAGACCCCCAAAGTGCCCCCAAACTAATTTCTGAGGCATTCCACCAGAGGACTGCACATGATCCAAAGTGTTGCAACAGGTCCAGAGTTGGTTGCAAAAGACACTGTAAAACTCCCTGCCGCAGGGTAAGTGCTGGGGCGTTCCCACATATACCTGAACTGTATCAATCACAGAACTCTGTGTTTTGTGGGACCCACACCACTCAAGAACAAGAACAAGAGGACCAATGGGACGCCACTGGGCCCACAGAGTCGTGATAGCTTTTTACTTAATCTGTCTGTCTCTCTTTCTCCCCTTCCCCCTCTTGTCTTTTTCTTTCTATCTGTCTACCTCACATTTACTGTTAAATAAAATCCTTACTATTGACTTCAGCATGTGGTCTTGTTTGCTCTTTAATTAGGGCAGAGGCATCTCTGTAATAAATTCAAAAATTGGATCTTAACAGCAAGTGATGCCTTCAGTCAAAACCAAGGGTGGTTGAATTGATTGTGGGTGTGCACTGCCTTTGTAGGACCAGACCTAAATGTAGATGCAGTACAATGAGGAGTACAAAACCAACAGGTAGAGGGACAGATTGGAGAAATCGAGTGTAAAGGAAATGCAGGAGCTGAAACTGCAGTTTAATGTATCTACAAGTGCACATTTAGCAGGCAGTGGCTGATGACAATGTAGGGATTTGGGGGCTCCACAGTAAATTTCCAAAGCCTTTTGCTCAGGAGATTAGTGCATAACCCAGGAAATCAATAGCCAAAAAGGGTGGTTTATGCTGAAGCTGGCAACAGGTACAAAATCACAGTAAATAAATGCAGAATGACTACACTCTCATGTCTGAATAAACATATCTGGTGGAATTGTGGGAGGGCTACAGTGCACTCAGCTACATTTTTTTTGATGGGACTTTGGCAATGCAGGGAGAGCCTCTGCTGGAGTATTTGGCAGGATTTGAAGCAGTGGTGGTGGGAGTACCTTGTGAGCTCAGGGTGCAGAGCAGGCTGCTTTTAGTGTCAATCAGGGCACTGGCCCTATACAGGATGGGTCAGCACCACAAGTGTCAGCTGTAAAGAGACAGGATTTGATTTAATGAACTCATCCAGGCAACTAAAGGGCTAATATGATTCCTAAAATACAAACACTACAGGGAAATCTATTAACTGTGACTAAAATAAAAGCCTAGCTGGAAGTGAATCACAGACCCAGCTGTCACAGAGCAGTGGTTCCTGGCTGCTAAGTCATGAGCACAGTCCACAGAACACAAGTGAATGGGCATTGCTAACACCAAGACTCCTGACTGGTTCTGAAGAATATCTGCTATTTCTAGTTGAGTTTATGTGTCAGTGCTGGCACTGCTGACACCATTTCTTTCCAGAGCTGGTAAAGAAAAGACATGACAGCACTGCAGTACCAAGCCAGGTGGAGAAGCAAGGTGAGTGAATAACGCAGTTTGGAGGAGAAGGAAGAAGACAACTGTGACAATAGCTGAAGGAGAATAAAAGGGCTGAGGCAGTCATACAAACAGATGCAGAGCACTGCTTGATTTTGAAATGAATCCCAGCTGTAGAAATGCTGTTCTTGAGCCAACAGGTTGCAGCTGTAGCTTGGATCCACAGCCAAGGAGGGCTGGTGGGAGCACTGGGTAAAACCAAATTTTCTGTGAAATACCTGTGTGGAGGTCAAGATGAGCTCTGGATGAGTAAGGCCAGACAAGAAGAAGCTGGAATGAAAAAAAGAAAATGGGATGAGAGTGAGAGACTACAGACCCTCTTTCCAGGTGATGTCTTGGTTTGAATTTTCTGTGGCCACACTGGCATTGAAATACCAAGTGAACCGCTGCTCTTGCTTCCCTGGGGGAATGGTTAGAGCTGAAATAACTCAGCAGCCCTGAGCTGGTGGATTTGTTTTTATTCAAAACATAATGGTATTATTTCTCTCCTCCTACTGCCCTTTTTTCTCAAGTGTTTAGAATTGGTATTTCTGCTATAAGTAGGTCAGGGAACCTAATTAGGTCAGGGTGACTCTCTAAATGTGGCAGATCTATAAGCAAAGCTGGAGAGGGAAGACCTGACTGTGTGTATAAACAAAAGGTGGCAAGCTGGGCCTAGTGGGAGGGATGATCCCTCAGGAAAGTGGTGAGAGCTGAGAAATACCTGTGTGGGAGCTGAGAAAGGAAAGTGAGGTGTGGGGCAGGGAACAGGGTCTGGGGGAGCAAGAAGGTTTGGGAATGGAGTACAGGCTGATGGGAGGAGTAGGGAAGAGAATGGGATTACAGCTGTAGATGTGAGGAGAGCAGAGAAAGAGTTAGAGAGGAGCTAAGGCTGAGGAGGGAAAGAGCAAGAAATGTGTCAGTGGGAGCAGATTAGAAGGGCTGGGAATGGGGTTGCATGGAGGGCAGAAGGTGGCAAAACGTGGGGAAAAGGCTTAGATGGTGAAGTGTATCTGAGAGGGAGAGTATGAAGGGCACAACAGGGGTGATGCTTTTAACTAGAGAGTGGAAAATGAGATATCAGGGAGAGAAGAATGTGCTATTCACGTAGTGGGAAGCTGCCAATCCCAGCAAAGGTGCGGTGAAGCTGTCATTGTGTCCTTTCCCTCCTCTCTGGCGAGGGTGAGCGTGCTGAAGGCAAAATTATGGAAGAAAAGGGGCCTGTGACTGTGCTTGTGCTTCTCAGTTGCACCTCATTTTGCAGGGGCATTGCTGACTTTGTTGTCAAAGCTCTGACTCCCATCCAAGGTTTGGTGTTCTTCCGCTGGAGTCATCAAAATTTGCTTCCCTCAAACACAAAGATGATGAAGTTGCAGCAATGGGAAGAGATGTTTACATCAAAGGGAGAAACCCCCAGGGTTTGAAAGTTAATCCTTTTTATGTGTCTAATTTTGTGTCTTAGTCACCCAATGCCTTGCATGTTTGGAGTTGCCAGGTTGAAAATGATGCACGTGACCCTGTGGGACCCCTCAAACTATTGTTCCATGAAAATGTGGAGACTTCATTTCCCCCTCTGCAGCATCTCCCTCCTTCTTTTATCACATTTTGAGTATATTCATGGGTGCAAAATCCGTGCCTCCATGCAGGCTGCGTCTGCGGTGGGAGGGCATTCTGGGTCAGCTTCACACCCTTGGGAATGAACACTTCTTTCTGAGCTGAGTAGGACACTGCATTGCACAGTACCCTGTGGGCTCTGGGGCAGCTTACTGCATTCAGCCTTGCTCCCACAGCTCCTCTCCTGATAATGGTTATGCTGCCCCATTATGGGGTGTGTAGTGTTGCTCAGAGGACTGAGTGGCAGCCTGGAGGGAGAGCTGACCTGTTTTATTATTATTGTCAGCCCTGGCTGTAAGATCCACTGGCATAGTGTTGGCAGTGGGGCAACCAGAGCTGTCATCTGAGGCTTGTGTACAGAGATCTGCTGTACCTGAGCCCTTGTCAATGGTCCTTAGTCCCATAGTTGCCCTATTAATACTGAAAGTAATTTTAGTTTTCTTATTCCACGGACATTATTAGTCCTGACCTAGCTGCTGCTCAAGTTTTACAGTGTTTAGCTTTTGCTATTTGTTTTGGATAGCCATTACATGGTGCTCTACTGAAATCTGCTTCTTAGGGCTAAGAGCAGTGGATCTGGAAGAGAAAGAAAAAGGACATAAAAGAAATACTTGTTAAGGAGGGGGTGAGTCTCCTAGTGATACCAGCCTCGTGAGCCTTCCCTTTTTCATTAGCAGATATGTTGGCTGTGAAGAGGGTGTGCAGCTTTGGTTCTAGTGGCCAAATCCATGGATCAGCTTTGGGCCATTGGCAGTTCTGGAGTACTAGATCTATAAAGTTATGTCTGAATGGGCACTGTAAACAGATGTAATCAGTGGGCAGTGGTTAGATAGACCTGATAGAGATACAGTGTTGTACTGCTGAGATAGTAATAAAAAATGTCCGAGATTATTCTTATGTACCAGCATATACATCCTCCAAGAACAGGGCAAGAAAGGCTTTAGGATATTGATTTTAAAGTTTTTTTTGTTGATTGCTTGGGTTTTTTTAAAAACCAAAATTTCTATGTGAATACAAGAGCAAGACAGGGCAGCAGCATTTACTCTTCACTGGCAGTAGAGGAGATTTGTCTATGGATACTCTGCAATATTCCCATAAGAGTAGAGGGTAAAGTTGGGTTCTTATACAGAACAGTTGGATGTCTCATCTGGGGATGTTCTTTAGGATGAATTAATCCTTTCAATAATCCTAACTTGTTGTAATTCCAAGGGTGTAATTTGATGACACTCTATAGTGCCCAGCTTAAGAGTATTGAGCAAAAACTTTTTTAAAAAGTTGAGAAACATAAAAATATGTTTGATTGTATTTTTCCCCCGGTTATTTCAGTTTTTTTTCATGGTGAAATTCTTCCTCAGTACTTTACTTTACTAGAAAAAATGGAGTACAGTTATTAACTCCCTTTGTCCTATAGCCATTTGATCTTTTTCTCTACTCCAAATACTACTTCTGACCATGAATACTTATATTTCTTTAAAAGAATGCAAAACAAATATCAACTTAGTTTGATGGTGAAATGTGCCTTGAAAGAAAATATTATAGTTAGAGTATTTCCAAATATTTTAAATGATGAAACACCACGGAATTATGTGGAAACTAGACTGCAAAATGGAAAGCTGAGCTGTCCAAGTGAAGCAGGGAATTTATGTCACAACTTTGTAAGTGGGTTTTTTGAATACAAACACCAATTTTACGAAATCAGAAGCAACTTTTCAGAACTGTGATGACAGCATCTGATTTGTTATTATTACCATTATTATTATTATTATTATTGTCAGAGTTAAGCTTTACCCATCTGCCTTCTTCTGTGCACACATTAAGAGCCAAGGCCCCTCTGGTACTTCACAGGGAGTTCAGACAGCACCAAAGCAGTGTAGCAACATGCGTTAGACATGAGGAGGAATCACCACAGAGATCAGGCAAACACCTGGGATCAGTGATAAGCAGAGTCACTGGACTCCATTGTGGTACTGATACCTCTTAAAAAGAAGCACCAAGAGTTGAAGAATTACAGAATAGTGTTATGCCTTGCCTTGCCTGGTTGTTATGAAATCAAAGATGGGCTGGTATCCAGCTGCTTCAGGACTCTACTTGAATGAGTTTCTCTCTCAGCTCTCCCCCTTTTTTCATGTGCTCCTCTCTTAGTACCTTCAGAAGTAGCTCCCTGCCCTGCCCAATGTCACTTCCATAACAGCTCAGCTCTGTGCTGCTTCCCAGGGATCTCCCTCATACTTTGCTGCTTTCTTAAGGAGGCTTTGAGCCTTACAGGACCCCTATATTTCCCCTGCAGAGACAATGTTGTGTCACTCCTGGCTTCAAAAGGCAGCAGATGGAGGACCCACATACTAGTTAAGATCACAGAATGGTTTGGATCAGAAGGGGCCTCAAAGATCATCTCATTCCAACCCCCTGCCATGGGCAGAGGTACCTTCCAATAAATCAGGTTGCTCAAAGTCCTGTATAACCTGGCCTTGAACACTTCCAAACATGGGGCATCCACAACTTCTCTGGGCAACCTGTTCCAGTGCCTCATTTCCTTTTGAAAGCCTGAGAGTTAAAAGCTTTTTAGGGAGAGATATGAAGGAAACCTGTTACACATATTGGAGGAAATCTAATTACATATATTTGCTGGAAGCATCTGCAAATGAAAGAGGAGAAGGAAGGTTAAAAGAGTGTGTTTAGCAGAAGTTTGAATAGCAAGTAAGATGTGAAGTTGCAGATCAATATTTATTAAACTATTGACACTACCTGTAGCACTACCAAAATCTTTATTCTGTTAAAACATCTTATGTTAAATTAGAAAGATAAATCCATGGTTGCATTTTATGATTTCTACACATTAAATATGGGGTTGATGTCAGTTTTTGCCCTGGACTAGTAGTATGCCCAAGAGAAGGCTATAGGGGCATATTTGCCTTATACAAGATGTTGAAAAGGCCTTTGATAACTTTTCAGGTAGATTCTGTGTTGCTTTCCTCTTTGGTTAATCTTTGATACTTACGCGACTCTTTGAAATGTATCCAATTCTTCCTGCAGATAAACAACACGTAAGATGTGTCAGTAGCAATGACACACACATTCCTAAGAGGTTCTTATGGTGTGCTGGGAACCTGATCTTCACTGTGCCACTAGGGCAGAAAGATTTTGTGTTCTGGGCCTTGACCTGCAGCTCTGGAGATCTGCATTTAATTTTCAGTTCTGCCACATACTTCCCAAGTGACCTTGTGCGAGTCATTTATTCTCTCAGCATTTAATTATCACCCTTTTGCAGATGAGAAGTTGACACTTCTCTGCCTTCCAGAGAGTAATGTGAGGATAAATTCATCAACCTTCATGTTCTGCTGTGAACAATGGGAGTTCACTGAGGCAAAGCAAAGTCCAATGAGGAGATGAGACAGCACAGAGAACCAAAGCAAGGATGAAGCCCATTTTAACTAGCTAGTGAGCTGTCCTGTATGAGGAGAGTGTATGATGTCTTGCAGGGATTTACATCAGTCCTCTGAGCGTGCAATGCTATGACCTCAGTATCCCAGCCTTCATTACAGTGACAAACTGGAGGGTGGGGGGAACACGAGGTTCCTGGGTCTCTTTTAGTAAGTAGTTATCCGATGGCTCATTCACTTATGTCACTTTTTTGTGATGCTCCTGCCTTTTCATTTCTGTAGCTAGTCTGAGTCAAGCATGGAAAATGGTCATTTACTGAGATTACAGAATGTGGGTTGTATCACAAATGGGAGGAAAAGGTGCAAAGCATAAAAATGGTCCCTTGGAGAGAAAATGCTCCATGTCAGTCTGTGTTGTCATTGTGATTTATTGTTCTAGAACAGTTGAACATTTCTGTTATCACTGCCAAAGGACTTCAACTGCATGGGACATTTTCAGCGTTCCCTATAGATGGCTTTCATTTTTACAGGTGACAGCTGTGGGTCTGGATCACACAAACATATGGCTTGACCTTGGAGTGAAGTTATTAAAGAAGTAGGTGCAATTCAGAGGATAGAATTGCTGTGGAGGTGTTGGAGTCAGCTGCCTACGTATCTCTTGCCTGTGGCTCGTCACTAAGTGCATACCATAGACACTTAACAGTCCAGACAGTGCCTCCCTTGTCTGGTTTCACTTGGAAACTTCCAAGCAGAGGACTACCTGCCCCTTCCTTTGTAGCTGTTCCTGCAAGTAATTCAAACTTTTTGACTGGTATTCTGCAGCTGTTGCTCTGCCAATGTTCAGAAGGCTGGATTTCAAGTGCATTTCACATCTTGCTCCTTCAAGAGCAGGTGAGCATTGAGCATCCTTCTGTGTAGCCAGAGCATGGACTCAACCTTGGAGTCATTTGGGGTGCCAAGCTGCATATGGCAGTTGGCCTCTTGTCAGGTATGGATGAAGGCAATTGCTTGCCCCAAGGATAGCAAAATACTATCAGACAGCTCTGGTCTAATTTTTAGTTTATTCTCCACAGCTTTTATTAAAGATAAATGGAGCTTCAGGTATTTAGCACTTTGGAATGTCATGTTACAAGACAGACCTCTTCTCTGTTAATGGAGTTTACTTACTATGTAGATGGAAAACATTTGCAAGACCTAGACTTCATTGTTTTTATTACATTTTTCAGATACTGAAAATCTACCTTTTCTACTTGCTGCTTGATATTAGATTAAAAAAAAAAACCCAAACAAAACCAAAAAAACAAACCTTGGTAATTGATTTAATTTGCTTTGCAGCTTCCAGGAAATACAGATAGTCTGTTTGGATGTGTGCATTTTGGGATCTTTTGGAAGCCTTTTGCCTGTGAATCTCTTGGTTTTATAAGATACTGTATCTTGGCTAGCAGGGTCCAAGATGCCAAGTAAAAAAGAGAATAGACACTTGGGGGACGAGATTTTTGAATATTCAAATTGCTAATGGTAATCTCCTCTAGTTTGAACCAGGTGCTTGTATATCTTTAGGATGTAAGATCTAGTTGGGGAAGCAAGTTCATGTGGTTGGGTTTTTTTTGTTGTTGTTGTTTTTTTTGTTTGTTTGTTTGCTTGTTTGGGTTTTTGTTTCATTTTTGTTTTGTTTGTTTTTGTGTGTATGGGTTTTTTTGTTTCCTTTCTGTCTCAATGGCATTTTTAAAATCTCCTTCCCAGCATTTCTAATGTTAGAAAGAATTCCAGGAAAATCAAGCAGCCCATGAGAAGTAGATGCTGCCTTTGCTGCATCTTCATCCTGGCTTCTCTGGAGTAATGCTGTAGGGTATAAAACATGTTTCCTGTTAGGAAAAAATGTGCTGTAAAGAAGGAAGCCTAAGTAAATATACAATAAAGAGATGTATAAAAGTGTCTTCAAGAGACAATTCATGGCTCTGTTAGTATCACAAGGAGATTTTTGTGGAGGTTTTTAGAGGTCCTTGCTGTAGTACAAGGAATGACTCTGATGCCAAACTTTAAACCCCATGTTGAAAACAAACAGCCAGCATGCTCTCAGCCTTTTCAGCATCTGTTAAATAAGGCAGTATAAAGAGCTGTGCTGTGGATATTAGAGGCTTGGCACACTCCTAGTATAGCTGTCACTGGGAAAAGGTATTTATAAAATGTGCTATGGAACAAATATGGTATTGCTGCTAATAGTGAAACAGCCCCAGAAAAATGCCTTTGGAACTCACATGAGTATGATAATGCAGCAAGACCTTTCAGCAAAAAATTGCAGAGTGGAGAATGAACCAAACCTTCCTCTTCCTGCAGTGTGTCTGGTCATATGGGTGGGTACAGATGATATTTAGGCACACGTAACAAAACTTGGCAACAGGAAGTGAAGGGAAGTCACATGCTTAGCAGAAACTTCAAGGGCACACTCAGGAGACAGAATGTAATTACTCAATTTGGATTTTAGCCATGACAGTGAGTTAACCCTCAGAGCAAGTGTGGGTTTATTTATCTCTCTTCCCCATCCTGAGAGTTCCGAAGATTAGAGGTAGGCGCTTAGGACCCTTTATTTAATTTTTGATAAGTTTTTCTATGACTTGCATTCTTATAACATCTGAGCCTTAAAAACATGAATTAATTTAGTCTAATATATATCTGTGACTCTGAGAAGTATTTTCCCAGCTGCCTTTTCACACCTAGAAATAGTCCCTGAGAGAAGTGTAAGATTGAGGCAGTTTGGTTTGTTCCTTGCATTGGGGATTACAGTTTTAGTTGCTGTCCTTTTTCACAACTAAAGGGCATAAATATCCAGGTTAGAAAACAATGGGTAATTTAATGAACCTCAAAAGACCTAGTGGAAAACAGGGCATTTCCCCTCACTGCTGTCTTTATTCATGATGAGTGCAGAATGAGGGGCCAATCACTGTATATTTCATGAACAAAATATCAGGTTTGTTCCTGTATATTGTATGTTAGGCAGCTGGCCTGTCCCCTCTTCCTTCTGGCTGACAGCAGGATTCTCTGATCAGGTAAGGTTTCCTGTTATGTGAGCCCTACCAGTGGAGTGCACATGGAAAACGTGTGCTTCTTTTCATTCAAGTGTTGGTTTTGATAAAAGAGATGAGATGTTGTGCTGGTTTGGGCTGGAGTAAATTTTCTTCACAGTGGCTGGTATGGGGCTGTGTTTTGGATTTGTGCTGAATGCAGGGTTGACAACAGAGAGATGTTTTTGATAATAGAGAGATGTTTTTGTTATTGCTGAGCAGAGCTTACACAGAGCCAAGGCCTTTCCTGCTTCTGTGCTGCTAAGCTGGTGAGGAGGTTGGAGATGCAGGGGATATTGGGAGGAGACTCAGCTGGGACAGGTGATCCAAACTGACCAAAGGGATGTTCCAGACCGTGTGACATCGTGCTCAGTATGGAAAGGGGGGGGAAGCAGGACAAGGGGAGGGATGTTCAGAGTGATGGTGTTTGTCTTCCCAAGTCACCATTGTGTGTGATGGGGCCCTGCTCTCCTGGAGATGGCTGAACACCTGCCTGCCATGGGAAGCAGTGAACTTAATCCTTGTTTTGCTTTGCTTGTGGATGTGGCTTTTGTTTTACCTACTTAAACTGTCTTTATCTCAACACATGAGCTTTCCAGCTTTTAGCATTCTGATTCTCTGCCCAAGCCTGCTGGTGGGGGAGTGAGTAGGTGGCTGTGTGCTGCTTGGTTGCTGGCTGGGGTTAAACCATGACAGATGTGTTTTCCCCAGATTTTTAGAATATTTCCTGCAGAACAGCTGTTGGCCAAGGCCCCTGTCAGCATAGAAATTACTAGATAGGTGGTGACCCAGAATAAAAAGATCAAGACAGGTAAGCTGTGGACAGATTGCCCTCCAAGTAATATTTAATTATTTAATTTATTTATTTGGTAATCCATAGTCTGTAGCTATTTCTCTTGCCTTTCCCTGTCATAGGAATAGATGAGTGAAGGACTGCTTTAAGTCATGCTTCAGAGTGCACAAGTCTGAGTTCAGAGTACTCCACAGAAGACTTCCATACACAGAAAGGTTTAGATCTATTGCACACACAGACCTCTCCATGCCTAAAACATTAGGAAAGATGCTCATCCTGTGAAGTCTGGTGAGATCACAGATCACTCGTGGCCTGCACCGCCTCTCATCAGGAAGCCATCATGCCAGTAAGCAAGGGCAATAGGATCTAGACTCGAAGCTCAGCTTTGCGTGTTGAAATAGTCCAAGGACACTCTGCAATGATTGGCAGGAGAGAACCCGCCCGGGCAGGGGCAGCGGCGGGGGCAGCGCCCGCGGGTTTCAGCACCGCGGAGAGCGGCACCGGCCGTGGGCGTCGCGGCGCGGGATAACGAGCGGGTTGTTTCAAGCCACTTGATGCTTTTATGAAGTCTTTGTATGCCAAACACTTCCCAAACACTCATTTGTCTGAAGAGAATTGTTAAAAAAAAAAAAAAAATCGAAGTTTTTTCACAAGAGCACTCAGCAAAATGGCAGGTTTAACAGTCAGTACTTGGGCAGCGCTTTTCATGCAAGGGTTTCCACGCACTTTGTGAATATTAATGAAGTCAGCTGCAAAATCAATCATCCCTTTATAACGTCGGTAGGCTTCATTATCCTTGTCCAGTTGGGGAAACTGAGGCAGGCAAGGATAATGTGGTGTGTCTCAGCCAATATTGAACCCGGGAGATAAAAATTATGACCTTTATGGACCCACTACTACAAAACCATCCAGCTTCTATAGCCCTTCCTGTTTTGGTTTTAAGAGATGTATTTCCTTCTTCAAACTACAATTCTTCATTTAACTGATCTAGATTGCCAAGCTCAGATGATTTTCCAGCTAGCCTAATTATAGCAATTCTCACCTACTGCCCTTCTGTTGCTTAAGGATTGCTGCTGTTTTCAAAAAGAAAGAAAGTCACCAGCCTTATTTCAAATGCACAACCGTACATGTGTGGTGCTGGGTTTGCTATTCCTGAAAATGTTATTTTGAAGCAAAAACTTGCCCCTTTGATGCATAGAAATAGATAAATATGTGTACTATTTTGCAGTCAATTGTCAGGCATGTACCATGGTGTTTTGTTGTTTCCCTGGACAGGTGGAGACAGAGCAGTTAGGCACTGACGGCTTCTGTCTGGTGAGCTGGCTCTTGATTGACTGATTAGCTTCTTTGTATGGCAGGCACTTCTCTCAGCTCTGTCATTAAAGATGCATCATAACCCCTTGCAAGAGGCTTTTTTTTTTCCCCTGATACAGAGGGAGAAGGAAAGAGTAATTCTGAATCTTTTACAGTAGGGAAACTTTTGTTAATCCAGAAGGTCTTTAAAGATGGGATTTAGCCAGATTTCTGTCTTCAAAAATTTGAAAAAAGCCCCAAACCTAAAAAAAATTGCTGGCAGGGCAGTAACTCATCTATCTCCTCAAGATTTTTCATGTACAGCCTTCCATTATTTTTGTTTATAGTAGGTATCTTTAGTGTTAAATAGTTAACTTTGGTAAAAGATATGGGAGGCAGTTGAAGAGCGGCTTTTCATTTTAAAATTGGGTAAGATGAGGTATGGAGAAGGAGACTGGCTTATACACATGGCTGCAGGTGTCTGGACTGTCAAGTTCCATCTCTAAGTAATTTCAGCTTAACACCAAACCATGGTTTCTTCAGAGGTAGGAGACAGTACCTGGGAGATGACCTCAATTCTCTGTCAGTGTTGGTATCTGATGTAGCTTCTTCCTTTTTTCTGTTGATAATGCTATGGAAGTCCTTTATCTAAAATGTTTTCTGCCTGGAGAAGTGATATACTGGTATGTGTAAGTGTGAACTTAAATTGATATGCTGGTATAAATTAATTGTTTCTTTATAAGATAACTTTTCACAAGTCAGCTTGCATCACTTTGGAGGGAGCTTAAACCAAGGAAAACAAGAAAAGGCACCTCCTATTCTGCAGCAAGCATTTACACAGGGAATTGTAACACTTCCTTGTTTAAAAGATTTCTGAAGTTACATTTATATGCCCAGTAAAACTCTATCTTGCACAAACCAGAATAATTTACTTCTGATGCAGCAGCACTTTTTGCATGATCCTTGCAGATATTATGATCAACTTAGAGGTGACATGACCCTTTCTGCAGTGATGATCAGTAATACCACAATAGTTCTTAGACCATGCCTGGCAAAAAGAGACCAGATAATCAATGTCTTCTGTCTGCAGGCCAGTATCTCAGCAGTCAGCTGTGGATTGTAGCTGGATGGGGTAGGATGGAGTCACGAATTTGCCTGTGCATGGGGTGATCATAAGCATGCTGCACATGATCACTGTGACTCCCTGCATCTAGTGGAGCACAGTATTTTCCAGACACTGTCATCTTTGACTGACACTTGCCTGTGTCTGGGTTGTGACAGTCCCATTGACTTAACCCCTGGAGCCTCTTGCTGAGACAGCACTGGGCTAAGCAAACCTTTGTTAATTAGAGCCTGTTGGAAACCTTCTTGTTTGTTAGGATGGTAATATGAAATGCAGCAACTACAGACCCAGTGGGTCTTCTGACTATTTCTTCCTTCAGCTGAAGGATGAGTTCCTGTAGGAGGGTTCTGTCTTCTGTGTACCCAAGGCCAATGCTGAGAGGCACTGCCTCATCGTTTAACCAGGTACACCAATTATTTTATTGCAGATCAAATCCTGATGCTAGATTTTATGGGTAGAAAGCTTCAGTGCCTCCAGCTCTGAGTATAGGTATCCAAATAACATTTTGCCTAGCAGGAATCTGCTTGTTAGAGAAATGTAATGGTCATTTCATAGGAAGTCTGCATAAGGATTCATGTATCTTTCTGTTTGGTGTGAATCAGGTCTATGAAGGCATTGACATATCAGCATATGGATCTTTGTTGGCTTCTACACATGGTCTAAACCTAGGAGATTTTCAGGTCTTTGGAGTTGTGTTTTAAGATCAGAGAAGAAGTCCTGTCCCTCCAGAGGTCCACAGAGCTCTCCATTCAGAGCTAGACATGGCATAGGTCCATCCTGGGATGTAGTGTTATGTTTGGTTTAGTAGAAGTGTGGAGACCTGAGTAAAACAATGATCCACTGGAGCTTAACAATGACTCCCTTTTACTTGTAAGTCTTGTTGACTGGCTTCTAAGAATGTTTTATTAAGTCATCTTCAGTCAGTAGAATATTGATGACAATGGATGTTATCAAGCTGTATTTGTGGTGGTGTGAGAGGTACACTGTGGGAGGGCTCTGAAGGCCACTCTATTTTTGGGATATAAAATTGCAGTGCAAGGAGGAATGGATGGCACCTTGCTGTGAAATAATATAATTCAAACCTGTTGCTGTACAGTGCTGCCCTTTGAATGGGCAGTGACATGGCAGCCTTGTCTAAAGGCAGCTGCCCAACCTTTCCTTGTTCAGTGTAGAGTTTTAGCTCTGTTAGGAATTGTTTGCATGCAGCAGATCTCATTCTCTCTCAGCTGTATTGGTGCAGTCCCTGTCAACTTGGGGAGGAGGGACAAACTTGTTAACAGGAGCTTTTGCTTGTCTCCTGTGAATTTACATATTCCTTTCAGTCTTTTTTTCCCCTAAAATTTGAATATTTTATGTCAGTTCATTTATTTTTATGACAAATTTTTTTAATTCCAGAAACAGAAATCAATGTAGATGCCAGAATCATGAGGGCATCTGTTCTCTTATTAGTGCTTTCCCCCACATTCACTTCCAGCCTGTATACAGAGATGCATGACTCTGTTTTTTGTTTGTTTCCTTTTCTTTTTTTTTTTTCCACCTACCTGTGTCATTCATTACAATGTGCCTATCTGGATGTTATGCCAAAGACAGATCATCTATGAGGTCTTAAACACTGCTAAATGATAAATAAAGGCCTTTGCATGCAGTTAGTTCCCAAGGATCAGAGCCTCTGTTCCATAAGGTGTGCCCTCAGAGAAGATTGTTGCTTTTTCCTTAAAGTGCAAAATACCATCACACAGATTAATCATGAATCTGTTATTTTGGAGGTGTAATATTGCAACCAATGCTTTTTTTTCCTCTTGTAAAATGCCATCTGCCCCTCCCCATGTGGGTTTTTTTCCCCTTAGTAAGAAGACTATGTTGTGCTGCCTTTCAATGCCTTCATATCGGGTCATGTCTCAGAGACTTCAAAAGGATCTAGGAGTACTTCCAGAACTGACTAAGTCACTCCGTCTGGGTGTCATGGGTTGTGTCTATTCTAGATTCCTTTATACTTACTACTACAAGTTCAATTCTAATTTGGCTGCTAGAATGAAGGAATGCATCCACCTGTAGTCAGTAGTCACAGCTAGTTTTGCTAGGAGCTTTACAATGATTGCAAGGAAAGGAAGAGCAAAAAACCTACATCAGTAAAAGGAAGCATAAAAGTTGGGCCATTAAACCATAACAGACTAACATGAGTTTAATTTGAGCAGGAAATATATAGATGTAATGGCCATCAGTTTATGTCAATGGTGAAATTTATGAGGCTCTCAAAGGGCATCAGGAGGGGGAGGCAGTGAGTGTTGTTTGGCATAGGAGAGTTTAAGTGAGGTGACAATGGCACCAGCAAATAGATCATGGGAATAATCTTGTTCTGATTGTGAGTGGAATGGAAGAACCACCACCTTAGCTGATCTTTCTCACCTCTAAGTCTCATGTGGGTACCACACTTTGAAGTGCTGAGAATATCCATCAATAGCCTTGAAGTCTGTGATAACTAAAGGCATGGATCATTCTGCAGTGAGTGGTATTTCTTCTCTAGGTTTGAAGCATCCCTCTCTGTTTTCTGCTTCAAACACAGCTCACTTTTCTGCATGTTTCAGCACTCTACATATTTTGCTTGCCTCACTCTCTGCTTCACAGCTGCTGCATTAAATCTATTGGTGAACACTTAAAAGATGCTATGGAAATGTATTGCTTGCCTTCAGCAATAGCGGTGGTTGGCCAGCACATTGCTCCCCTAGCCCATCAGCCCCAGCACTGTGGTGCTTGTGTTAGCTGGACTGTTCCTTCTGAGTGTAAGGAGGGGAACACATGTTCAGTATTAATCTTCATTTCAATGAAGTTGTTTTAGTTCATGCTTTATTGCAGCGCTTTGTAATAATGCATCTGTAATGGCAGCCCTTGGGGCAGCAGTCGCATGTGGCAGGCTGAGTGCCTGAACTGCTCCTGAGAATGACTCCAATCATACAGAATGAGGCACTCCCTGGTGCACCATCTGAATTTATAATACCAATTTATATAGTGCCCTAAAGCAAGGTTTGTATTTGCTCTGGGACACAGGGGCCAGGCTATAGAAGGGAACTGCTCTCCATTTTTTTTGCTGTCCCTTTTTTTGAATATATGCATTTGTCTAGCTTTTCAACTTTTCTGTCTTAAAGCCTAGACTGAGCCCAGGAAATGCAAGAATATGCCTTAATACAGAGTGATGAGTGCAGAACCTGTAACTGGGCAACACATGCCTGCTGCAAGCCTCACAGCATCGGTCAAACCTTTCCCCAGGTGTGGAGGGTGGACATGCAGGAGGGCACAGCCCTGCAAATGGTGTAGGGCACAGTCCTGGCTGCTACTTCATTATAGACCTCCTTGTGTGCCTGGGAGCCAGTGTTGGCTTAACCTCCTTTGAGAAAAGATGTGATGAGACCCAAGGTGGTGAGGGTTGGATTTTCCTAGATAGGTTGATGGACATGCAGGTATGACATGATATTTGTTACCAGAGAAGCGCACTGTGATGTTATTGGTTAACTTTCATGGCTCCATCTGAGGATTTGGAAACAAGGAGAGGAGGCAGAGTTCCAGTGGAAGAGGTTGTAATCAATAAAGATCTACAGAGTCTTACTGCAGGTGAGGGGCTGGATGGCATAATGGAAACTGGAGTGACCCCATGGTGTTATAAGATACAAGAAGCAAGAAAAGATGGAGTTCAAAACTGGTTGAAATACCTGTTGGAAGGCTGTGCTTTAACTCTGAACTGTGGCTTTGGTTTTGGCCATTTCACTGGATGCTACCTGCTGCCTGTAGGAAGTGATTCTCTTCCTTTTGGCCTGACCTGAGTCAGGGTCACAGTGGGCTTGTTGACAATGGGAGATGGCAATGGATGTCATTCTGTCTTAGAATGAGATGTAGATATATGTCTAATACCTGGTAGTGGAGGTCACAAAGCCAATGTGACAACCATTAAATTTTGTATCACTGGCTTAAAGAATGCACAGCTTTTATTTTACTCTCCCTTGCAGAAATGAGCATGCACCCACACCTGTCTCATCTGTTGTTGTTAAGGCTTATGTGTAAATACACACATACAATGCATCCTCTTACAATGGTGCTCTTAAAGATGGTGGAAAACAGTGCATGAAACTTGGAGAAGGGCTTGCATGATTTCTTTCCCCAAATGAGTTGATGCAATGAAATATACTTTTTTTCCCTACATGATTTTGCTCTTGCAGCATTTGCACATACACCACTTATTTAATCTCTCTCAGGTACTCTTCCCACAAGGAATCCTTTCACCTGAATGGGTTCACCCTTACATTCTTGGCTACACACATCAAGGTTTTTTTTGTTCAGTCATACACTTTCACACGCTCAAAGTTGTGTCTGTCCCCTGTACACACATTTAAACAAAATGGTGCTCGGAAAATTACTTCCTGTATACTGTGTGTACAGTTTCTATTAAATATATGCAACAGAACATGCTTGGAGGAGGAAAAAGCCTGTGAATCAAGAATAAATGGTGATGTCCTGCAAGTGGTCAGAATAACTTTGGAGGTTGAACCTCCAGCTGGAGTTAAAAATGGTGTTTGCAGAAGAGCTTAGAACTAATCCTCTGAAATTATGGCAAAGAGAGTTCTGACCAAGCACTATCATGATTACTTTCCCCCATCTCTGTTATTTCTTATTATTGTAATGAGTTTTGCTCTCTCAAGTAGAATAAGGTCACCAGTGAGATAAGATCAGCTTCGTTTGGCACAACCAAGAAAATCTGATCACAGTTTGGACTGCAGCTTGTAAATTCACCTTGGGTATGAACTTCTGGGCAAAAAGACACTGAAAATGTGAAAATGCTAACATGGCCAAAAGGAAGACAAAAAAAACCAACCAACCAACCAACCCCCCCACCCCCAAATAAAAAGACCCACAAAAAAACCCCAAACCCCAAAACAATAACAAAAAAAAAAAAAGGCAGCCAGAGATAAATTGCATTCTTATTGCATTCCTGCCATGTTGCACAGATTTTCCTGCCACTGTTTCAATGGCAAATTCCCCTTGAGCCTCATTTCCATTAAACTGTACCATACAAATGGTTAATTTCAAGGATTTGGTGAGTGCCATTTAGAGAATCTAAGGAGGAATACCAGGAGATTATACTCAATATTGCAATGCAGTCTCTTTTCCTATCCCCTGCTGTCATACTCAGGGTATTAGCTTAGAATGAATCTTCTAGATCTTGTGGTGCAGCATTTGGACATCCTGGCATGATGGATGATTCCTCATCTCCAGAATCTTTTCTAGGCTCTGATCCCTCTCTCTCATCACCCCTGCTCACCAGGAAAGGGGGGAACCAGGAACTGGTGATAATGGCACGTGCATTTTCTATTGCATCAGGGAGATGGGTCACTCCTGAGCCAGCTTGCTCCTCTAGCAAGACCTAAGCAAAAGCTGTGTGTGCTGCCTACTACAGCTGCTGGCCTGAATTAGCAAGCCCAGATCTCAGAGCACAATAAGTACCTTGAAGATGAGCAGTCCCACATAGAAATTTATTGAAATTGCACTGACTGAATGGCCCCAGTTTATTACAGCATTTTGTCTTTTAGTTAGAAAAAGCCCATTGGCTTGGTAAAAAGTTGTGGAAATTTATTCCAAGGGGAATAAGCAAAAGAAGATGAATGGCATTTCTCTGAATGTGTGTTCTTTGCCTCTTGTCTCTGGTGGTGTTGGGAGGGAATTGTTAGGTGCCTAGGTCTATAAATCTATGTCACTGCTAATTTTTAAGGCCCTTTGGAAAGAAAATTGGCTACTTTCTTAATGAAGACACGGCAAAAGTCTGATGTATCTAATTACCTTCTAGATTAGGACAAAACAGTTCATCTAGAGCATGTCATACGTTCTGAAAAGTCTCACCACAATGCCAGTGACATACTGGGGAGACGAGTAGTATTAGAGGGTTCTAGTTTGTACTAGAAATGTAGAAATAATGTTTTTTTTAAATCTCCATACAACTTATTCGTAAAGTGCAGGGCTAGAGCAAGAGATGAGAAAGAAAGAAAGAATTAGAGGAATTAATCAGGAAAATCCACTCTCCTGTTGAGCAGTTACAGCATTGCTTGCTGGACAGAAAACTTCTCATATTGCACTGCTTTCCTCTTGTCTCTGTTTTGCTCTACACCCCAGCAAAGATGTACCTTGTGACCTTAATGAAACTTCCCTGCCCTTCTAATATTTTCTTACTATTCTCTGCCTATTTATAAAATGATGTCTGCTATTTTGGTGCCTAACTGTAACAATTTTTCAGAAATAGAGGTCTAAGCGTCCGAGTTAGGCACAGCAAGATTTTTTCAAAAGTAGTTATCTTCCTTGGTTCTATGTTGCACTTTGAATAGAAGTTTCTCAGTTAGATGAAGTCTTCTATCCCTTTTTCTAATTTGTAGACATTTCATGTATGGGTGTCCTAGGCTTTTCTTTTTCCAATTGAAAGGACAGGGTGAAATCTAGCTTATTTTCCCCAAATAATTTTGGGCTCACTTTACCCTTGGTGATTAAGCTGTTTAAAAGTTGCTAGTTTGTTTTTTCTCACAAAGGACATGCTGTTTTCTGTCTGTTAAACCAGAGAGTTTAAATTTGGAATTGGAAGTGGAGACAGTGCTGTTGTCATTGATTTTACACAGAAGACACTCTGTTGATAGGCAGCCAGATCAAAATAGGATGCAAGTATGTGTGTGCATGGTCTTAGAAGATCTTGGACAGGGAAGTGGTAGAGGTGGTGCAGTTTCAGAAGACTATCTCAACAAATCATTATTTTGATAAACTGCAAGCTACAAAATGCTAGATTGCCAGAACTACCAGCAAGTCAAGAAATGTACTAGAAGCTGGATTTTACTGCCAGATGCACTTTTAAAGTCTAGAGTTAGCCACTGAAGTAAATGAAGTAATACCTGATTTTCTGCACAGTTATTGAGAACAGGATCTAATCCCATGCCCTTAGGAGGGATTGATAGTTCTTACTCCTATGTTGTCCATATAAAACAGGTTAAAAACAATCAACAACCTGCCTTTGCACAAATATATAAAGGGATAAAATCTTGCTCTTGGGATGCTGATTTTGGGTTAGGAAGATGCCTCTTTGCTGGACCATTGTCACCTTGTTGAAATAGATCTTTATCATCTTCTCTGTGCATGTGTATGGATTTGTTAGGGTGTGTGAAGGACTGTGTTTTTCAGAGAAACTTCCCAAGGGGCTCCTAATAGTACTTGTAACTATTATTTAGTGTTTCCGTGTGGCTATTATCCACCTCAAACACAGCTGCATTTTGATAGTAGGAAGGTGATCAATACATGCTGTATAAAATAATAATAATTTATTATTTATTGAGTACTGCAGCTAGGCTGCCTGCTATGCAAAACGTAGAAAAAGACAAAAACCTTGGGATCCCTGATGAGAGGGGGAAGGAAAGACAAACAGCTTTGCAGTCTGTCCCTAAGGCAAATGCATTCCTAAGTGTCTGGCGTTGCAGTATGAGCATCATACACAATTTTTACAAGACCACAGAGTCTGGAGAGAGGGGCCAGAAAGTTTGATTCCTCGCTTTTGGGTTTGTGTGCACGTCATGTGCATAATGTTCCTGTCTGCTAGTCTTCTTTGAGGTGGACTTGTAGCATGATAACGTATTAAAAAACTTTACATACGTGTTCCCCACATTACATTTGCTTTGCTAAGTACTAATGGTGATAAAATGATAAATCATGATGTTGCAGATTTACACTCTAAGTGACTGAAATACTGATCCCAACATTATTGATGGTGTCTATCAGTTGCTGTTTCTACTTTTGGAAGTGAGGAAATGAGTGGATAAAAAGTTTGAGATATTTGTAGAAGGAAACGTAGTGGCTGGTTTAAATGGAATGGGCAGTGTATAAATTGATTTGAAATAGGCAGTAGGTTTGGGTCAAACTCTGAGCTAGAGAGGAAAATTCTTCGTGAACTTTAAGGGTTTTGGGGTACTCATGAAAGTTATTGTCTGAGGAAGACGCTTCCTCTGCTCTGACGGCTGGTCCCTGGTGCCAAACGGAAGGGAAAAATAAGTCGCACCTGCCCGGCTTCGCCTTGCTGGGACCAGAGGGGCAAAAATCCCCCCTTGCTGTGCCGGCCCGGTGAAGGAGCGCTCGGGGAACAAGACGCTGACGGGCCGAAGGCAGCCGAAAAGCCGCCGAAGCTCTTTGCTGGGCAGAGGCGGCGGAAGCGTGGGAGCGAAGCCCGGCGGAGCGCTGCCGCCCGTGCCCGGGGCCGTGCCCGCTGTCGGGGCCGGGCGGACCGTGCCGGGGGCCGGGGCGCGGACCCGCGGTCTCTTTAAAAGCCGGGGCCGGTGGGGCGGGCGCGGCGGCAGCAGGGGGCGGCGGCGGCGGCGTGCGCGGGGCTCGGGCTGTTCCGGCACCGCGGCGCGCTCAGCCCTGCGCAGCTCCGCCCGCGGCCTCCCGCGGCTC
>VWZP01002893.1:344557-765948 GCA_013396995.1 Dicaeum eximium
TGGGTGCCGCCGCTCCGGAGCTCCGCGGGTGGGTTCCTCCTCATCCTGCCCACCACAACTATTTCGGATCGTTCTATCCCTCTCCCCGTTCCTTGCTGCCCCGGCGGGGCTGGGCGCTGCCCGCCCGGGCGGAGTGGGCGCGCACCGACCCTCGGGACGCTCCGGCTCCTTTGGTCAGACTTTTTGGGAGATCGCAGTTCCCGCGGCGGGGCATTTTGCAAAGGAAAATTGGTGTTTGGGGGGGCTTTCGAAAAAGAAGACACTACGCTGAGTTACAGCAGGGAGACCCTTAGAGTGAGCTTGCTGTTTGACTAAAGCTCAAGGATTAAAAAAAAAAAAAAATACTAACGAGAAAAGAAGAGAGGCTGAAGATGAAAGTTTTTTTCTTTAATATTTTTTGCCTCTTCCAAGTCTTCGGATCTATTACGGTAGCGCCTTTCTTCCCCGCCTTCCATTTGTTTGTATTAATGATTTAGTAGCCGTCTTGCCTGAAAACTTCCACCGTGAGTGACTGCTGTGGGTTTTCAGGCAGTCAGTGACCTTAAGGTTGGTTCAGTGCTTTTTTCGTGCAAAATCTATGTGAAATAACCGCTATATAGTTTTTTTTTTCTTACCGTTTTATTTTTTTTTCTGTAAGAAAAAAAATTCACCTGCTTTATAATTTAAAAGAAAACACCATTGAGTCGGGGAGTGATGTAATTCTCCTACCTAAGGGCACCGACTCTGGTGCTTTGCAGGTGACTTGTCTTTTGCTTACTCTTAAATTTATTTTAATGGTAATCCTATGTGGCTAGGAAATAACATATTTAACAGTGCTGTTTTAAGAATGTATTTTGTTAAAATTGAACACTTTCAATTTTTTTTCTTCCTGATTCCTGCCCCTCCTCCCTCAAAAGAAAACAATAAAAAAGATTAGGCATGAGATCAGCGGCAGAAAAACCAAAGGATTGGGGAGGCAGAACCGGGGTTAAAAACACTGAATCGTTTATAAAAAGCACACTTTCAGCTTTTTGTATTTCCAAGCTCTCGTTCCACCTTTCTGTGGTCAAACTGTCCAAGACTTCGTTGCGAATAGTTTTAAAAAATTATTTAGGTTTTTTCTAAATATTATTTGTTCCTCCTGTATTTTTTACTACCCGTAATTGTTCTGAGATAAGCACGCAGCCCTCCTAAAAAGGTGAATATTGAAATGACCGCTTACTAATACCTCCTTATTGCAAATATTGAGGGGTTATTTTTTGAGGGGGCGAACTCTTAACTAGACTGGTGAAAAGTCTAAGAGAGATGTTGAGTAGGTGGGGGAAAATTTGATCACAAAAGGTTTTGTTTGCCGTGATGATACGGTGAGTTATTAATTGTAGTATTAACCAGAAAGGTGTTACGTCTGTCACTGGTTTTATTTGAAATGGACATCAGTGTTATGTTCAGCAAGTTTATATAAGGGTTGGTAATATTTTGGGGGGAGGAGGTTGCAGAGATTATTGCTTGTGGGTTTGCGACTGAACGCACTTTATCAGCTGAATGAACTGGATTATTGTATAGACATAATTTTCCATTTCTCTATCATTTTCTTTTCAGTGTTCGTCACTTTCTTAAGCGTTTATCTCTCGCTAACAAAGTGTCTGGTTTTTGGGAGTAGGGAGGTGCGGCTGGGGACACTGGAAGTTTGGGGATAATGTGAGCAACAGGACTGTATTTATTTATTTAAAAAAAAACCCCAAAGTTAGGAGGTGAGGATTCTCTTTCTGGAGCATTCGGGCACCTTCTGGTGGGGTATGTCTGTAGGCTTTTAATTATTTATTTCACTTTTGTCCTTTCAAAAATGAAGTAGAGTGAAACCAAAATGAAACAAAGTAAAATTAGAGTAAGCGTTGAAAAATAAATAAATAAAGCAAGCGAACGTCTGGAAGCCCAATACTTGATTTCATCAACCTGGTGGCAATGGCTTCTCGATAGAAGCGGTATCTGCCGATATCACCCCTGTTCATGGCTGTAGCCTGGCCTCATTTTACGCTGCGTTTCCACTGAACATGTTGACGTGCTGCTGCTTATATAAGGGGAAGAACAAATTCAAGCAGATTAGTGCTTGGGATTTTGAGATCGGCTACCCAGATCGCGTTGTGGGTTTTTTCCTTTCCTTGGGGGAGCTGATGGGGGAAGGCTGGAGAATGACGGGAGGGGATGGAATCAGAATGTGTGGTTGGGAGAAGATGGGGGTGATGCGGGGAGCAGCTTATTCGCATAATGTCTGCGCTGCGTCCCTTTTTCTTTTCTTTTTATAAAACCCATTATCTCTAAAAACACATTATTCTTCAGCTGGGTCTAAAAAAAAAATAGTGGGAGGGGTTATCATAGCGAGGGGGTTTGGTATGGGAGTCATTAGACCCACTGCTGCAAAACCAAGATACAGAAATCCATCTGCACCAACATTTCGGAGGGAGGGAGGGCGTAGAGAGGGGGGAAGGGATGGATTGTCTATCTTGGATTAGCGAAGTGGAGCTTTGTATTCTTCATTTTCCTCCCCATTTTCTGCCATTTTCCCCCATCCCCCCATCTGCACACCCGCTTTCCTCCTCCCAGCCCCCACTCCCCCGAAGGTTTCTCATCCCTTGACGAGAAAATTCTGTGTTACATCCTGATGGCTCTGCGGCTTTTTTTTAGTGCATCACAACAGTGGCACGATGACCTTTACTTCATGCCACACAAATTTGGGCTCCCGATAGGACTGTGACCGCAGCTTGGGCACACACGTACACCCGTAGTCATGTACCTTGGATAAGTCGGTGATTTAATTTCGATTTTTGCGTGTGCATCTTTGTGTGTCTGTGCGGTTGGTAAACACTGGCAGAGGGTAAGGAACGCAGTAATTGCCAAAGGCACGTCCATCCATTTTGCCAGCCCCTCTTGCCGTTCTCTTTTCCTGGACATTGTGTCACACATCATGAGATTTTGTGCTGGGGAGGGGTGTGCCCTGTATGGATGGCAGGGGCCTGGGGGTTGGAGGGAGTGTATGTGTACTGGGGAGGGAGAAATTGTGTGGGGGGAAATGGACCTGACGATGCTAATAACATTATTTTGGTCAAATGAACGTCTGGTGATAATGATGCAGTGTAACCATCCGTGAAATACATGCTTGCGACACACTGGAATAAAGGTTACTCCAGGGAGCTCCGTCAGAGCCAGGCACGCTCGAGGGAGTGAGCTGTCCCCTTGATAGGGGAAACAAAATTCATAAGCGTCCCAGGTCCCCTCCCTTTCCAGTGCCTCCTTGCATGTCCGAGCTGGAGGGCATTGCGATCGAGAGAGGGGGTGGGCTGCATTGGAGCCAGGACCAAACAAAGCATTCCCGCCTCACCCCCCCATGCCATCCTCTCTTGCCCTCTTTGAGCTGATCCGTACTGTTGATCCAGACGATAGAGGAATATCGCCATTTCCATGCAGTCCCTGCTGGAGCCTGGAGGGTGGTGAATTGAGAGGCGGAGAAAAGCTCCTTGTGTTTCTGTTGCAGGATGTGCAGGAGAGCCATGGCTTTTCGGGTCTGAGTGGAGCAGGGAAAAGGCTGGGCTGGGGAAGCAAAGGCAGTAAGAGTCTCTCCCTCCATCCATTGTTCCCTTCCTTCATTCCCCCAGCTAGAACACGATGTAGGACCTGACAAGCCTCAGTGGGTGGCTGTGGTGATTGGCACGCAGGGACGAGGGAGCTGAGACAGCGAGAGGGAAGCTTTTTCTGCATTTCAGGATGTTCAGGACCCTGTCTGAGGCTCACAGACCTGCTCAGTACCCTCCTTTTCTGGGTGTGAAGGGCTTCCATCTTTGGTCATGGGCTGCTCACACCCAGGCCAAGGGGAGCTGTGGCAGGAAGGTGCTCCTGTGGTTCTGCCAGCTGCTGCTTCTCATTTCCTCTGTGTGGCTGTGCCTGCTCTGAGGTCTCTGTGTTTCTGGATGCTTCCACTTCATGAAACAATAGCAAAAGTTGAATAAATAGATTTCTCTAGAGCTACTGGTGTTCGTTGTTTGCTTTTCTCCTTTCTCTGACCTTGAGGTGTAGCAGTAAACTACAGCCAGGAAGATGGGGGCAGGGGTGTGTCCAGTGCCCCACATGGTTGCTCTAGGTGATGCCTGGAGAGATTCCCTTGCTCCCCTGGTTTTTGATCACCAGAGCCAATCTTGCTTCGGCTGCCCAGCTTCATCAGTAGTTACTTTTTGATCTCTCCCTGTTGTCCCTCTTACCTCTGTTACTTTGAAGTGGTTGTTGTGCTGCAGTTCCTGTGCTTGTAGGAACTTTACCATCATACAGTATCCTCAGCTGGAAGTCCAACTCCTGGCCCTGCACAAAACACCCCAAGAATCATACCATGTGCCTGAGGGTATTTTCCAAATGCTTCTTGAACTCTGTCAGGCTTGCTGCTTTTCCTGGGGAGCCTGTTCCAGTGCCCAACCTCCCTCTAGGTAAAGAACCTTTCCCTAACATCTAACCTAAACCTCCCCAGATTCAGCTTCAGACCATTTTGTCGAGTCCTGTTGCTGGTCACCAGAGAGAAGAGATCAGTGCCTGCCCTTCCACTTCCCCTCATGAGGAAGTTGTAGACTCTGATGAGGTATTCCCTGTCTCCTACAGACTGAACAGACTGGTATTCCCTGATGAGGTACAGACTGAACAGTCCAGGTGACCTCAGCTTTTTCTTGTAAGGCTTGTCCTCTAAGACCTTCACCATCTTTGTAGCTCTCCTTTCAATGCTCTCTCATACCTTTTTATCCTCATTACATTGGGCTTTTATATGGCTGCTCTCCAAGATGACAGGGTGGCCATCTGAGCAACAGGCTGAATGTACTGCAGGGCCTGTGTGCCTGCTCCCATCCTGTGGATACCCTCCCTGGTATCTCCCTGGTGCCCTGAAGGGCAAAGGTGAGCCCAAGGTTCCTCCTTTTCCCCAGTGATTCAAGTACCATTGTGTTCTTGTGGCATAGTTAGCTTGCTTTTATGAATTATTCATTAACAGGAAAAGTTGGAAAAAGCATTATTGTAGGTACATTGCGATGATTGCCATGTAAATTTTGTAGCTCACCCTGACTGTTGCGCTTTGTCCTTCTTTGCGCTTTCACAGCCAAGGAAGAAGAACATGGACATAGTGCTGGAATTTACCCCTAACCCTGAGTGTTTTGCAACCTTGAAGAGAGAAGAGAACTCAGTTCCTGCAAAGCATTGAGAGAGTGAGAGGTGGTGCAAGGGGTAGTTTGTGGTAGCAGTGATGGTGGATTTTAAGTCCCTGTGCCAAAAGGAAATAAATACGCCTCCTCCGTCCCTTACTTTCTTCCCTTTCTAAGCAAGTTGCCAAGCCATCAGGTACCAGCAACTCTTCTTTTTTTGTGTTAGGATTGGATTTAAACCCTCAATCTAGAGGACGCCTTCAGACTGTACAAGATGGTTGGGTTCCTGTCTGGATT
This sequence comes from Dicaeum eximium, assembly GCA_013396995.1. Lineage (NCBI taxonomy): Eukaryota > Metazoa > Chordata > Aves > Passeriformes > Dicaeidae > Dicaeum > Dicaeum eximium. Next base: position 350,002 of record VWZP01002893.1, read on the forward strand.
ATTCCTGGGAAGGTAGAGTTTAGTTCCCTTTTTCTTGTATCAGCAGTGGTATTTTGGTGGATCTACTGAACGTCTTTTTCTGCAGCCTCCTCCAGGACTCTTTAGAATATTTTTATTGAGAAGCAGAGTGTATTTCCCCTGCTGATGTGTTTTCCTTTGCCCTCTCCTTTAGCTCTGTGCTCTGGGTATGTGCAGGGGGATGTCAGGATACTGGCTGAGCTGTGATAGGCTGTAGCAATGATAAGGACACACAGTGATCTGTCCAAGAACAAACTGAAGGAGCTTTATGATGATCAAAAGCCATGATAAGAGATGACCTCTGATGATGATGATGCATGGTGTTTAATTTTAAAACAAAATGCATCCATCTTTATCTGCCCCTGCCCCCCACCAGCATGAAGAGAAGACAGGCTTTATTTTCGGACAATTGCCCAAGCAGTTTGAGGCAGAAATTACCCAAATTTTGGCTAAGCTTTGGAAATTTCTATCAGCTCTCATCTCTCCCTTATCCCCCTCTTCTAGGTAATAGCAGTCTGTCGGTCTAGCAGAGCTGTTTTTTAATTGATAAAGCAAGTGGTGAGGAAGATACTTTTAATTTTTGAAACCAAGATACAAGAGGGATTGGCAACTTTTGAAACTAGTACACTACATAATCTTGGTTCAGGTTATTTGCTTTTTCTTTTCTTTTGTTTCTCCTCATTTGGAGCATAGATAATGGCAATTCATGTGTAAAGGACTCTGAGAATCAGAAGTGGTGTTTTGACTTCTCACTGCCATCCAAACAGCCAGACCAAGACGTGTTCGTAGAAGGGCGGCATGGGAGAATTTTGTTCTGCCTTTCTCCTTGCTGTGGGCAATGGATGGCAGTTTATACCTTTTTTTGTTTTTTATGGAAAAAACATTACTTTTGTTGGGCTAGCTTAAGTATGGTTTTACTGAAGTCTAGTTTGGATAAAATGCAGTGTTTCTGTAGTGATGTTCTTGAAAAGTTGGGCAATAAGACTCCTACTGGAAATACACTAGTGATGTTGGAAGATCCTGCGTTCTTCCTTAGGGGAAAGTGGGAACGCAATTTCTCTTGTTACCATTCACAGAAAACAGTGCTCTCTAAGCACTGTGGATAGCTCTTGTGAGCTGTACACCACACAGCCAGCTTGGCAAAGTGCTCTGTCTGGGCTAAAGCCTTCAGCCTCTTTAGGCTCTGGCCTGCTGTGGGCATCACTATATGGCTTTTCAGAGAGTGGTGGAGGTTCACTTACAGCTGTCAGATGTTCAGCTCTGTCTGAAATATGGCCCCTTGCTCTAGGGTGGATTAGTCCTTCATCTGCTTTGCTTCCCCGTGTCTCAGAGCTTTCTTCTAGTTTCTCACAGCCATGTGCCTGAGTTCTCTCCCAGGCATACTCGCCTGCCTGTTTTGTTTGTGCTGGCAGAAGGAGCGAGCTGGGGTGGTGGGAAGGGTATGTCAGGGATTTTGGGGCTGTCAGCGGATCTGTCGTCTCTCACTGGTGTGCTGAACTCCTGTCCTTTCCAAATTCCTTTCCTTTGCCCTTGATGGTGAGGGACGGCTGATTTCAAGCACAATCTGCTTGTGTCATTCCTAGTCCTGCCACTTGTCATCCATCACATCATGGGAACTAATTAACACTAGTAGCTTTGGATCCTGGGAATGACAGTGCTGGGATGGTAGACTCTTTCAAAGATCCTGATGTCTCCTTTCATAACTAGGGCAGCTCAGCCCAGGAGTTGATGGGCTCTGCTGTCCTTTGCCGGCTGCACCAGCCCTGTGGTGTGGGTGCCTGTGTGTGTAGCAGGGAGGGCACTCAAGCCCTAGGCCTGCCTTAAAATGCCCTTGACAGTGCTGCAGCATCCCCTGCATCCAAGTACCTCCCAGCAGCCGGATGAGAGCCAAGGAATGGGATGGAATAATAATTGATGAGGATGGGGGGGTATGATGTAAACTTTTTCAAGCTGCCAGTAGCATCTCCGCTGCCTTTGGGTGCATACAGCTGTGGATAGTTCCAGGATCTGCTTGTGAGCTTGACCCTCTGAGAATCCCCTGCTCATGGCACAGCACACTGTCCTGTTTCTGCTGTGCTTGCTGTGTTGATGGGGTGGTCATCAAGGGAATCAGTGTGCTGCTCCTGTAGGGATGGCAGGATTAAAGATGAGGCGTCAGTCATACTGTGAGGCTGAACAGAGAGCACTTGCTCCCCTTCTCCCTCTACTTTGTCTTTTCTGCTGTTGTGGACCACTTCTAAGAAAGGAAAGAGTCCTGTGGGGACAGAAAGAAAGGTAGCTAAACAAGAGAATGATGTTTGCTTGCAGCTGAAGGAGGATAAGGAGAGGAATTACTTTCCAGGGGGGTAATTGTCTAATGGGACTGGCTGCATCTGCAGAACAGGGTAGTGCTGGCTTTGTTTCAGTCTGCTCTTGCATCCCATTTTTTTTCCAATAATGTGTTAATTAAACATTGATTTCAGAGGGAAAAGGAATCTGCTTGAACTGCAGAAACTAAATGGAGTGTGGAGGAATGGGATCTGGTGAGGGATGTGTGGAAGGACCTTCTGTCCTGTCTTCATGACTAGTCACGGAGGGAAGCAAGGCAAGGGCTGTAGAAAAATCTGTTCACCTTAAGCTTAGAGTTCTTCACTCATCTTAAGTGTGAATCTTCTTCCTTCTGTAACTGCACAGTTTTCAACTGATATGAGTTAAGGAATTACCAGGTAGACAACAGTGTTTCTCACAAAGGACTTCATTTTTATTAAATAGCAAAATGGAAGAGAGATTATTTTCAAGGTGTTTGAGAGGCTTTCTGTCCAGTTTGATATTCTTCTAATTTTCGATTATTGTAGTTGCTGTTGTACATATAAGTGAATCACGTTGTGGTGCAAGTTAAGCCACCAGTTGTAATGCTCTTGTTACTCACAAATACCTAACTGACCTTCATTTACTACATGTGGATGTCAGTCACTGAACACACATATAAGGTTGTCATGTGCACTTTTTTATACTTTCTCTTCTGGTCCTTGGAGGATTAGGAGGTGAGAAAAGATTATGGTATGTCCTTCCCTTGCTTGGTTGAACTCTCTTCTGTTCATTAGACTGGAAGAGCCAGAGGAAGTCTGTGCTGCCCTCCTTTTGTGCTCCCAGGTGTTAGGGATGTATAGTGAAGATAAGAGTCCTTACTTTAGTCTGAGATCTTATCTGGAATAAACTTCTCTGCTGATGTGAGCAATATATTCGTAACAGTGTTAAACAGTTTGATTTGAGTTTTTTTGACCACTGTGCTTTCTGTCTTCACTAGTTCTGGGAAGTAATGGAAAGGAGGGAATAACCTGTCTGACCTTTCTGAGTATTGCATAAGTCTGAATTAAAGTGATCTCACAAAGATCTCAATCAGTTCATGCAGTAAGTGAAATAGCAGCGTTGTCCTGAGAAGGAACCCGTCCTAGCTGTTAAATTCCTTTCTGCGCCATCTGCAATATCAGTCTACAGAAGGATCTGCTCTAGCATCAGGAGACATTTGAAAAATAACAGATTAAGCCACAGAGCAACTGTTTTCTAGGAAGATTTTTGACCTGCTGATGGCTGGTGAAAATCACAGAATGGTTAAATTTGGAAGGGACTCTCATGGTCATCTGATCCAGCCCCTTGCTCAAGCAGAGCCACCCAGAAATGATGACCACGTCCAGATGGCTTTTGAATATCTTCAAGGAGAGAGACTCTACAACTGCCCTGAGCAGCCTGTGCCGGGTTTCAGTTACTCTCCCAGAAAAAAAGTGTGTCCTGATGTTCAGGCAGGACCTTCTGTGTTTCAGTTTGTGCTCGTTGCCTCTGCTCCTGTCACTGGGCAGCACTGAAAAAAGCCTGGCTGTGTTACCTTTACACCCTGCCTTCAGGTAATTATGTACATTGGTCGGACACTGCCCACCCCAGACACCCTTTAGAGTATTTTCTCCTCCAGACTAAACAGTCTTAACTTTCCCAGGCTTTCCTACTATGAGAGACACTGATAATCTTCTTTGTGGCCCTTTGTTGGATTCCCCCTGTTATGTCTGCCTCTCTCTTGTACTGAGGAGTGCAGAACTGCACACAGTACTCCACGTTTGGCCTCACCAGTGCTGAGGAGAGGGAAGGATCCCCTTTCTCAGCCTGCTGATGACATTTCTAATGCAGCCCAGAATGCCATTAGCTGCCTTTTGTGCAAGGGCATGTTGTTGGCTGATAGTCAATGTGGTGTCCACCAGGAGCTCAGGTCCTGTTCTGTGAAGTCGCTTTTCAGCCAGGTGTTCCTCAGCATGTGCTGATCCATGACCCATGAACTTCATTACAGTCGTATTGAGTGTCAGCAGAGCAGGCAGGATGGTCCTTAAGTATTAATTTAAGAAGCAGAAGTCTGGAGTTCTTTCCCAGAGTGTGTTTAACCAGTTTTTCGTACAGTCATAACTTTTGCCATTCACTGAAAATTCAAAATTATCATTTGTAAAACATTAAGTTCCTTGAAAGGAAAGCTTCATATATCTGAGAAGAGAAGAGAAGAGAAGAGAAGAGAAGAGAAGAGAAGAGAAGAGAAGAGAAGAGAAGAGAAGAGAAGAGTAGAGAAGAATAGAATAATTCCAGTTTGACCTAGTCCAACTGCCTGACCACTTCAGGGAAGACCAAACAGAAGCTGCCAGAAACTTCCCCCGTGCCCGGCAGAAGCAATGCCAGCTGGCTCCCAGATGGATGTTCTACTGGCTAAGGCCAAGCCAGCCAGAAATGATAGTAACACCTCTGAGAAGCAAAGAAAATTTTGCTCAGAAGCAATTGTGGCCAGAGAAGAAAGGAAGGAGAATATGTGACAGTAGCAAGTAGAGTCTCTGCAGACACCAAGGTCAGCAGAGAAGGCAGGACAGGAGGGGCTCTGAGTGCCAGAGCTGAGATCCCCCTGCAGCCTGTGGTGAAGACCATGGTGAGGCAGGAAGTGCTTCTGCAGCCCAGGGAAATCCACTGGGGTGCAGAGATCCACCTGCAGCCCATGGAGGGAACCCCACACTGGAGCAGAAGGGTGACTGAAAGAAGGTTGTGAGGCCTGTGCTGGAACAGGCTCCTGACAGGGACCATGGAGAGGATCCATGGAGAGAGGAGCCCACACTGGAGCAGGTTTGCTGGCAGGACTTGTGATCCCATGGGAGCCCACACTGGAGCAGGTTTGCTGGCAGGACTTGTGATCCCATGGGAGCCCACACTGGAGCAGGTTTGCTGGCAGGACTTGTGATCCCATGGGAGCCCACACTGGAGCAGGTTTGCTGGCAGGACTTGTGATCCCATGGGAGCCCACACTGGAGCAGAGAAAGGACTCCTGTCCTTGAGGAGGGAGTAGCAGCAGAAACAACATGTGATGAGCTGCTCATATTCTCCATTCCTCATTTCCCTGCACTGCTGGTGGGGAGAAGGCAAAGAATTGGGAATAAAGTTAAGCCCAGGAAAGAGGGAGGGATGTGGGGAAGGTGTTTTTAGGTCTTACTTCTCATTATCCTGCTTTGATTTTGATTGGTATTAAATTCAGTGAATTTCCTCAAGTTGAGTTGGTTTTGCCTGTGACAGTAATTGATGAGTGATCTCTTACCTCAACTCATGAGCCTTTCTTTATATTTTCTCTCCCTGTCCAGTTGCAGAGGGGAGTGGTAGAACGGCTTTGGTGAGTACCTGTCATCCAGCCAGGGTCATCCTGCCAGAATCAGGTAGAATGCAGAGTGAAAAGGGAGTAGAGAATTGATAGGCTTCTGATAAGACAGTAACTCTTTTGAAGAAGTTTGAACACAGCAGTTCTTCCTTTCATGCTCTCTTTGTTGCCAGTGTGTAACATGAGGTTGGAAGTTGATCTGCTTTCTTGGCACAACATAGGTAATTTACTAATTAAACTAGAAAATGGTCTAAATTTGATAAGAACCAATTTATTAAAGACAAATGAAAAGTACTGTACTTGGAAAGATCTCTCAGACTCAAATGTCTGTATGTAAAATGGGAGATAATGAGCCAGGCAACAGAACTACAGAAAAGGATCTGGGAGGCACTACTGTGAGTCAGAGACTGAATATGAGTCAACGGTGTGGTGATGTTGCAAAAAGCAAATCCCATTTTAGGGTATATTTAACAGGAGTGTCACGTGTAGCACACAGGCAGTAGTTTTTCTACGCTAGCAGCCACTGTTGAAGCCATAGCAGAGCATTGCATGCAGTGAGAGCAGGAAAACCAGAAACAGGGGAAGGAGATGAGGAGAGAGCAGGCAGAGTGGCAAACACCATCTGCAGGGAGAGGATTGGTTGGGGTGGTTTAGACTAGAGAGAAGATTGACGAGGGAAAAGCCGTCCAATATTTAAAAGCTTGTTTTAAGAAGACAGTGATTAATTGTTCTCTGTGTCCACTGGGGATAGGACAAGAAGTAATCAGCTTAATTTGTAGCAAGGAAGATGTGGAGGTAAGTGCTAGGAAAAGCTTTATGAGTATTTGGAAAGTTAAGCAGGAAAACAGTGTCCTGAGGGAGGCTGTAGTGCCCTCATCACAGGAAGTTTTAAGAGCAGATGAGACAGAAGACACATAGTTTTATCTAGGTTGTTTTATTACAGTTTTGACAGGGAAATGTCAGAAGGGAATGGGCTGCCTGTACTCCTGGTGTCTGGTCCCACCAGCTCTTGCAGTGCCTGAGAGGCAGGCTTGTCCCCTCACTGGCAGCTGTGGTGGGAGCGTGGGGAAGCAGAGCCAGGGTGAATCACTCCCTCTGCAAATTGCCCTACAGCACCTTCCATGCCCCTGGCATAATCTAGTTTTACAGTGCACATCCCAAAAAGACCTGAGGGAGCTTGTGTGTTCAGCAGTGTTACATTAGCATCCAGCACTGTCAGCCTTTCTATTTCTGCAAATAAACAAGCAGAGGGCTGGCCCAACTTTCTTCATCTTCATAACTAGGAATTGGAAGTTATTGGATACTTTTATCCTGGTTACTCATTAATTTACACTGTGAAGATTTGGTGGAATTATTTGGAGATGGAAAAAAAGGCTTACACTTCTCTTTTCACCTATCAAAAACCACCACAGATTTGTATGGTGTGTTAAAGTTACAAGATAATTTTTCTGTGCTCTTCCATCAAAAGAAGTAGACAAGGGCAGAGGATTTTCCTCTCTGCAACATCTTTCTTCCAGTGTCCTCAAGCAGAGTAGTGTGGATGAGGCATTGCAGGAGGTGCCTTTGCCCCTAGTGGATTTGAAAAGAGAGAGCCTAATGCTTGATGCAGTAGACATAAACTTTGGTACTCGTGAGAGGGGCTTAAGATGGCACTTTAAGAGAGGAGGATGTTTCTTGGTGAATGGGGCTTTTCTTCCCCGAGAGTTCAGCAGAACCTTTCAGCTACTAGCCAGCAATCCAAGACATACTATGTGGCATGTTACTGCTCTCTTTTCCTGACTCTTAGATTGACACTAACAGCCTGTCTGGATCCAGTTGGGCCTAGGAGTGAATTTCTGAGTGCCTCCAGTGCAGTGAGCCAGTTTCCCTAGCAAACCTCAAGGACAGAAGATTTTCCTTTCTTTTCAAAGAACACCTGGGAATATATGCTTGTGGAAGTTGTACAGTGTTGTGCTTGGCCGCAGTCGTGCACAGTTTATAGTGTAACTGTTTTCTACTATCTTACATAAACTTATAACCAGAGGCTTTTGCCATTCTTCAGAGGGAGTAGAGATGAAGATACTATACTCTTCTTCTTGGCGCTAGAAGTGAGTCAGGGTTGACACACAAAAGTAGGAGGCAACAGTTTGTGTGTAGGAAGCTTGTTCTGTCCAAAGAAAATCTATGGGTCATATGCAGGGTGTTAGTCCTGCTACACTGTAAGGCTGGTATCTTCTGCTGAAACTGAGTTCACACACACTCACCATTTGGAGCATATGGAGAGCTCAGCAGATCAGCCCTCAAGGGATGACTGGTGAAATGGTTGAAGGTAGGTTGGGATGTAATTATTTGTTTATGAGGTCCCATATTGCACCAAGTTATAATTGTTTATGAACACTGCTGTGAAGTCAGGAGGGAAACATTCCAACCCAAGGAGATACTAAGATATAACCTAATTATTGTTGTTATTTTTGTTCTTGCCTATTGTGATAGCACCTACACGATGCTTGTTCAAACACAGGGCAAAAAATATTCCCTCTGCCAAAGAGCTAGCAAGCTAAGGATGAGACAGGAGACAACAGATGGACACAGATAACTGGGGGAGTACAGAACACCCAAAGATTGGTCAGCAGGATGGGTGGTATGATAGCATGTTGACAGCTTAGCTGTTGTCAAGCTTTCTGTAGGCATGTGACGAAGAATTATAACAATAATTCAAACTGTGTCCTTTGCTTTGGTGGTGTTGTGTGTGCATCTTCCATCTGTTTAGATAAAACAGCTCAGTGCAGCTTTTTCTGTCCCAAAACTTCCCATCATTCATCTGGTATAGATAGGGAGACACACTGGTCCAACAATGAAGTGTCCATTGCAGTTTTCAAGGGAAACTGTAGTTTATTATTGTGGAAAGAGAATGAGGCTGAACATGGGATTTTTTGCTGCCCTGCATTTTAAAGGACACTGGGAAAAGACTGATGGATCTCAGCAGGATGGATATTCAAACTAAGTGGCATAATGCAGGAGGTTTGTTGGCTGAAGTCTTACCAAAGTGTTGCAAAAACTATGTAATGCCACCCATAGGCAACCTAAATGTTCTCTTTTTACCACTGGTTTCTTGTTCCATTCAGCTTTGGGCCCACAGATTTCTTAGTCATGCTTTTGCTAGCAGGGTGCATTAAGAGGCCCTTCTTGATGCCTTTCACATTTTATGAATTTTCATGCAATTTCAAGCTTTTCTAATTTTCATCCTGACATGCTGAGGCAGAGTTTCAGTATTCTTCCTGAGAAGCACACCCCCACTTTCACCTTTCATTCGCATCCTTTTGTGTTTGAGTGCTGTCAAGAGTTTCCCATTCAGCTGCCTGCTTCCTTCCACACCCACTTGGCTTCCCACAAATTGAATTGAACTGTTCTTGTGCTTTGAGGAGTTTGTTCTTTAAGATCTTTAAGGTCTCCTGGGTCCCTTTGCTAGATTATCCCATGTAAGTGCTCAGTGAATGATTTCTTAGAGCTCTCCAGTGATCATTCTGTCACTGTAATTGTGCTGGAAAAAGGGTTCTGTTTGTAAACTGATTCGTCTGTCATTTCAGATTTGGTTGTTCTTCTCTGTAATTTTTGTTTCTCTATATGTTAAACAGTTTATACCTCTTCTCTCTATTTCCACTGAAGTCTTTCTTGTCTTGCTTCTGGTGGTTTGGCCCTGGCTGGATGCCAGGTATCCACCAAAGCTGCTCTGCCACTCCCTTCCTCAGCTGGACAGGGAGAGAAAATAGAACAAGTGGTCCATGGGCTGAGATAAGGGCAGGGAGAGATCACTCACCAAATACTGTCATGGGCGGGAGACTTGACTTGGGGAAATATATTGAATTTATTACCAATCAAAATCAGAGCAGGGTAATGAAAAGAAAAAACAATTCCAAAAGCACCTCCCTCCTTCCTCCACACCCTTAGCTTTATTCCTGATTCTCTACCTCCTCCTGCTATCAGCAGTGCAGGAAGATGGGGAATGGGGGTTACAGTCAGTTCATCCCATGTTGTTTCTGTTGTTGCTCCGTCCTCAGCGAGAGGAGTCCTTCCCTTGCTCTGGTTTGGGCTCCCTTTCACAGAGGACAGTTCTTATGAACTTTTCCAATGTAAGTCCTTCCCACAGGCCACAGTTCTTCACAGACTGCTCCAACATAGATCCCTTTCCACAGGATGGGGCCCTCCAGGACCAGACTGCTTCAGTGTGGGTCCCTCACAGTGTCACAAGTCATGCCAGAAGCATGCTCCAGCACAGGTTTCCCAAGGGGTCACAACCTTCTTGGGTATTCACCTGCTCCAGCGTGGGTCCCCTCATGGGCTGCAGGTGGATCTCTGCCCCCATTTCCATGAATTTCCATGGACTGCAGGGGCAAATCCTGCCTCACCATGGTCTTCACTGTGGGCTGCAGAGGGATCTCAGCCCTGGTGCTCAGAGCCCCTCCTTCTCCACTGACCTTGGTGTTCTGCACAGTTCTTCCTGTCACATAGTCTCACTCCTCTCATTTCTGACCACAGTTAATTCTGTGCAGAAGCATTTTTTTCTTCATAAATTGGTTATCACAGAGGTGTTACTACCATCACTTATGGTTTCAGCCTTGGCCAGCAGCAGGTCTGTCTTGGAACTGACTGGCATTGGCTCTACTGAACGTGGGAGAAGCTTCTGGAAGTTCTCAGAGAATCCACCCCTGCAGCTCCCCAGTTGCCAGAACCTTGCCATGCAAACACAGCTTTATAGCCTCTTTTCTCTGGACTCTGTCTTGATATTTTTGTGTTTTATTTTATGGTGAAGTTGTTGTTGTTCTTGTCCCGTGATATTTTCCCCCCTGACACCTCCCTTCTTTGTACTGTCAGAGGTAAATAGTCAAATGCAAAGAGCAGGAGGCACAAACTTTCTTTTTCATCCTGCCATTGAGCTATTTCATGACAAAAGCAAATTGCTATCTCTATTTCTTATCTCTGAAAAAGTTCTCATATTCAATAGATGGAGTTTAAATTCTTTTTGTTGAAGATCATAGACAACAGACTGATTTATTTAATCACAGTTAGTACACTCTTCATCTCGGAATTGGTTTTAGATAGTATCCCAGACTTTTCTCAGTTAATGGTTGTGAGACATAGCAGCAGATGCTGCCAACCCACAACATTCTGTGTTGTGCACCACGTACCTTTGTCCTCTGAATAGTAATAGCATTTCAGTTAAAAACCCACCTGAAATGATACTGTGGACTAACAATAGATTAATTGCCAAGGCAATTAATGATCACATGTCTAGCAACAGAATTAATCAAGTTACATAATCCATGTAATAGTGTTGCCATCTCTTCGTAGAGATTCTTTGCCATTGCTTAGAAGAATAAAGGCATAGGTTCCTTGTTTGAGTTCTTTCCTGCTCAGCCCTCTCATGACTAAAAGAATGGACATCCATCAATACTGTAGTCCTCCAGATTCCATGGAGAAAAATCCACCTTAATATTCTAATTGTACAGAGAGGAGTCTAGTTGTAGTGACAATTACTCTATTGAATTATATTACTGTATTCCCCAGTCATACACAAGAATTTTGTTGTGTGATGCTGTCTAAATATAGAACAAAAGGTTTTCATGCTAAGTGATTTGTGTCTCTAAAGCATGCCCCTCTGTGGCCTCTAATAGAGATAACTTTCTATAATTGATTGAGCCTCAAGTACTGCACCCAGACAGAATGTCCCTGAAGGCTAACCTGCAGGAATAAGTGAGTCAGATGAGTATTTGTTAGAATACTTAGCAGCACACTGTATTATACCAAATTCGTGTGGGCCTTCCCAGTTCCAGTAGGTGTTGCAAGGACCAGAGAGGTTAGTTTAGAAAAAGTTCTAGAACAGAAAATTACTTGTACATCCAGACAACTCTCTTTTGGAATGAGTAGGGTTGGAGAGGATTTTGCTGAGGGTTGTGGAAGCTATGACAAGGAGTTTAAAGGGTTATCTGGGCATGCATGCAATACTAAAATACTGGTTAAATCCCTTAGTTCATCTTGTCTGTATATGGTGCTTTCCCTTGTAGTCTGTTTCCAGCACTAGATGGTAACAGTGAATAGTGGCAGTACATGCTGTGCACCTGCATATCTGTTTGTAAGATCTGGTTTTAGAGTAGCCTTGCAGAGAGAGGAGTGACGATGGGCAAGGCAGCCTTTGCTTTACATCTCTGCTGAAGTCAACTGCACAGTACTTATTCTAATGCCATTGGTGTTGTGTCTAATCTGAAACGTGAGCAGACATAAGGCTTAGTAAATTATGACCTCACTGTCTTGCCATCTTTGTCTCCGGATAACTAGATGTCTAAGAGGCTCAGGCAGTGATAAAGCTGGAAAACTCAAGCTCACCTAAATAAAGCTTGCATTTTGGATGGCTTAGTATGCTTAATTTCTTCCCTACACTCCTGGCTTCAAATCCTGGTGAGACCGTAAGTGAAAAAGGCATGTGGAGGTATTCCTTGCTTGGTGTATCTCTCTGTGACAGAAGTAGCCCAGGAAATCTGGTGTATGGCAAACGCAGAAGAATCAATAAGCTTGTGAGGAAGTGTTGTGGTAGAAGATGGGATGGGTCGCAGGCTGTTTGGCACACAGCTTTCCTCTGCTTTCCCAAAAGTCAAGCAGGCACGTGCTCAGCGCTTGCAAAGTTTGCATGTGTGCCTGCTCTGATTGTACACCCTCCCTGAACTCTCTGCCCCTGTGCCAAGATACCACTTGATGGCTCCTACTTTGATAGCATCTGCAGCTTCTGCCTGTACCCAGCACAGCTGAAACCCTTTGTGGAGCAGATGCTCATGCTGCCTGTGATGGTGCTTTCACAAGGCTCAAACTTTTATTCTTCACCTCACTCCTTTGAACTCTGCCCACCACTCTGTGAATACTAACACCAGCCTATAAATTATCCAGCAGAGCTCTGGCACTTTAGCAGTCTGTGTTTTCAGTGGCGTGCATGCATAATCGATCTGGGAGACTGCCTCTGCTTTTACTCAGGCATTTGCAGAGACCTTAGACTTTCAGAGTTTTCAATCACTGCTGCCTGTACGTTTATTCACTTCTCTGACTGCCTTTTCCTCTGTCACCTGCACACATACCCTTCTGCATCTGCCTGGGTCTAGTGTGTCATGTCACAGTGTAACCTGCCATAAGTTTGGGGGTGATGTTATAGGCAACTTTCCTATAAGGTGTGGAAGCAACAGGTCACTGCAAACAACTTTCATGTGGAGTATGGTGCATCAGAATTTGAAAGGCTCTGTCTTGACTCACTACTTGGGGATTGTGTGTGTGTGTGTTTTGGTCCCATGATGTGCCTTATGGAGCAGCCTAGTGAGCAGATGCTACTGTCCTTTCTGTCTCATGTTTCGAGGTGAAACTCTTAGCATCATAGCTGCTGACCCTGTGACTCATTGCTCTTAGCCCCTCTAAGTAGCTGGAAAGTTGCCTTTCTTTCAGTCAGTTGCCTGCTGTCTGTAGAGTTTGAAGTCTAAAGAGTTAAATGGTTGCTCTAGTATTTGGCTGATGGGGCTGACTTCTCTTGCCTTGGAGCTTCTCTGTGTCTTTGCTTAGCTCTGTCCACAACCAAAATATCTCAGTTGAATCTTTTTTCTCTTATGATGAGTTGCCCAGAATGATCAGTGAAAACCTTTGTCTAAACTGCAAATGGAGTCAGCCTTGATTATCAAGGTTTCACTTACCTCTTCCAATAAGTTCATAGTAAACCACCTTCTTAACACTTACACATCATCATGTGCCCCTGTGAAAAGGTTTGGCTGTTGCATCCTATATGAGTAGTCAGTTCCCAGTAAAAGATTGTGCCATTTGAGAGAAGGAGGGGACAGGGTATTGGTTTGATGTCTGTGTGACTGGGAACTGACAGTGCTAGGACTCCAAGGAACAAATGAGAAAAATAAGTAAAAAGGGAATCTAATAAATGATTTAACGGTACTGTAGATGTGGTTGGCACTAACAGCATAGATGACAGCCTGGTAGGAAAAGAATCCAAAGGAAGTAGATGGAGAACAGATAGGAAAAAGGAAGTTTTAAAAGCAAGAAAGAAAAACATGAAAAAAAGGACGAACCTTCTGGTGAGGCAAAAGTATATAAGGAAGTAGAAGAGGCTGGGAGGGAGAAGGACTAGAGAAGAAGTTTTTGAGCGAAGAGTGTGAATAAAGAGAGCAGAAGGCAGCTTTCTGATTTATGAAGTGTAGATCTAACAGAGCTTCATGTGTGTGCTGACCCTGCTGACATCTGCACAAGAACCTGTCTGACTTTGCACAGAAAGGAAGAGGGGAGAGCCAGGAGGGAACACTGCAAGGGATGTCTGGAAGGAGCGAGGTTGAAAACGAGACAATCTGTGGGAAAGGAAAGAATATCAGGCAGTGGGTTGGACGTAGGGGAAGTGTGGGGAAATGCAGAAGGGAAAAATTAAGTGACGAGACTCCTTTTGAGGAGGAACAAAATCCCAAAAGAAATGCAATGCTTTTAATATTTTTATTCTTTGATGTGAAAACAACCCCCAAACATTCAACATGCCTTCCTCCTAGGTGTGTGATTGGAGAGGTGGGTTGGAGAATGAATCATAGATGTCTCATCGTTCTAGGGTAGAGTGTGTGAAAAAGACTGTAACCACTATTGACACTGTCTGTTGAGCACTGAATGTGTTTCTGTGCCTGATGGGAAATGTGTGTTTATTTGAGGCAGAGGATTTTCAGTGTGTGTGTGTTGTTTAAGGACTGTGCAGCTTCATTTTACTTAGCTCAAAAGAAAAAGTGTTCTCTTTGGGTTCACTTGCTAATATTTCAGTTTCTGCAGTTACATTTTCACATGTATTTTTCCTTCCCTGTTTCTGTGGATCTAATCCAAAGGAGATCTGACTGTTTACAAGAGAAACAGTCAAACTGGCTTGACAGAAAGTACTGTCACATGCATGGAGTAAGTACTTAGGTGAAGGGCATTTTCTCTTCTAATCCTTCAGTTGTATTAATCTTAGGTGTTGCTTGCAACAATAGCAAATAAAAAAGTACTCGAATAGAATAAAGATTTCTTTTAATTGGTGGTATCCTTTTATGGTGTATAATTTGCCAGCGCCAGTTTATTTTTGATCCAAGACAAATAGCAAGAAAGCTTTCTAATTTTTTATTGTGTGCTTAAAATCAGTGTAAGATCTGTTAAAAAATAAGTACATGTTTCTGAATTTTAAAGCCTTCTAGGAAAGAAGATGCCAGTCTTTAACTGCCTTGATCCCACTCACTTGTACAAAAATTATCTAATTATATATATCTATCTAATTTTATATATATATCTGTATCTATCTAATTATATACATATATATATATGCATACATCTGTGCTTGTGGTGAAAATGTTTGAAGAATTGTATCATTTTGGATCACTTAAATTATTGAATAGGCTAATAATTCATATTCAGAATGAGAAGAAACACGTGACTCAGTTATATAGACCATTGCAGGAAATGAAAAACATGGAAAAAACATTGAGAAGAAACGAGGAGGGTGCAGGTTTGTATAGGATAAGGAGATCATGTTCCCTTCACCTTTTCTTCAAATCTTACAGTCTGATCAAGTTCCTAGGGAGGAGTCAAAACGCACCTCGGCAGTGGAAGGACAAAGCATGGATATATGAATTGGGAAGAGATGATATTGTGGGAAAAGCATGGCTGCTGCATCTGCTCTTGCTTCATTTCCTTCTCCAGGGGAAACAGGGGACTTGGCAAGAAGACTTATGCAGACTCTTGCCACTTGTCCTCTTGATGCCACTCTTGATGCTTTTCAAAGTCTGTAACTACATTTTCTTTGATTAAAACTAGGAATTAAAATCCCACCTTCTATCAAATGACCAGCCTGAGGCTGGGATTTGACACTGGGTATCCTCATCCCTTCCTGGCTTCTCTGGATGGAGAGGTAGAGTCTTGTGTTTCCCTTGGAAATGCTCAGCATTCTCTGCTTGGTGTGACAGTGGAAGGTCTCTTGGGGAGCTGTTGTTGGCTGGTCCTGCCTCTGTCTGTGACAAGGTGTTGGAGCCTTTCTTTTTGGGAGTTGGTATGGGAGTGAGGAAGGAGTGAGGCCCAGCAGCTCTGCTGAGGATTGAAAGGGAAGCACAAATGTGTACAATGCAATTTCTTAGTCTGTACAACAATTCTGTAAACTTAAAATATGAGGTCTCCCTGTGATTCTTCCTTTTCCTGATGAGAAAGGAGAGGAAGTTCAGAATGCGAGGAAACGCTGTATGTGCAGATTGAGACCTTGAAGACATCAGTGAGTCTGTATGTCAAAAGAAATGAGGCCTACAGGGCCAAGAAATGTGTTGTCCAAGCAAGACTAGAGGAAGACTTGAGAGCCTACTGCCTTCCTCAGATGGGCGAGCTTTGCCACATTGGGTGGGGTTTTTCTGTGTGAAGTAGTTGGTGAGGCTCCCCAACGTCTCCCTAGCTACTGAGATCTGGTTGTTGATAATAATTAGCACTCTGCTGTCCTATTTGTCTCTGATTTAGTGCGCATGATTCTGTTTCTTCCATATGGCATTTCCTGCATTAACTTAAACCACTGTGAAGTGAGAAGGGCAGTAGATGTCTCTTCTGAAGACAGCAGACGTTCACTGTATTCTTGTCGGGGAGGGGCTCATGCTGAATTGCTGGTTGACACTTCAAGCTCGTGGCTTAAGGAATTAACAATTGATCACCCCAGAAGATAAGGACCAGCGCATGTGTTTTTGCCATCAGTGCAGCTCCTTTTGCATTGATAATGGCTAGATGAGGATGGACTTCAGCTGAGCACATCTCCTGTTTCTTTGAGATAGATGGGAGACACTTCAAATTTGTGTGAGCTCTCCTTGGGTGTCAGCTGTTCAAATATATGGTGGTGAATTATATACATGCAAGATGTATGAAGTGAACTAGATACTTCTTGTCGTACTGTTCTCTGGTTTCCATCTTTCTCTCTTTAGCCAAATGCTTCCTTTTGCCTATGGGCTGTACTGCCTGTAGCATGTTCTCCTCATCTGAGGCTCAAATGACACTTGGTTTCTTGGCACTGCACCAAGACAAAGACATACTGCTTTACTGGGGACTGTGGTACAACACTTACTGGGAATAATGGAGCCAGACTGTGTGAGAGGAGAATATATGATGCTCCCTCCAGTTTATGTGAGATACATCATCTAAAGAAGTATATGGAGAAACCAGCAGAACCTTCACAGTAAAAGCCACACTAGAGTGAACCACTGTCAAAGCAGAAAGAAGCTTCTTACCTGCCATCTGCTGGGGTTTTTCATGTCCCTGTGTCATGCTGTCATGAAATCTTCAAGATTTCACCTGGTTCCACCTGGTCTTCCTGCTGCAGGCCCAGTGCCAAAGGGCACACCTGATGAGTGTACAGGGTCACCCCAGGAGACCTGCATTGAGACTGAACCAAGTCCAAGGCATAGCACATGTGACGAACTGTGCTTTTCCCTGAGGGTCTTTTTTCCCCATATAACAAAATAGCTCTCACAGATTGGTGTGACTGATGATATCCACTCAGGAGGAGGAAATGCTGTGAAGACAAACAGTTTGGCATGGGTAGAAGTGTTTTGGAATGAAGCCAAACAGTGAAATAGAAATGCTTCAGGTTGTGTCTGCCATCAGTAAAGATCCTGGGAGCTGTGGGTCAGTACAGCTTCCTTTTGAATTGTCCTTGATTTTCATGATGATGTTGTAGCTGATTTATTTATTTTGTTATGACCATTATGTGTGCCACCTTGCCCCATCTGCCTTCATTTCTGATTTCTCAGCCTTTATAGTTGAATTGAGCACTGCCTTCTTTCTCAGACTGACCTGGCAGTACTTATGTACAATAACTAGAAATGGGAATTGATGGGGAAATTGGGCAGCATAAGCCAGCCCTGAGTAGAGGGAAGAGTGTGTTTCCTTGGGCTGAGCTTCTGTTTTGCGTTTTTCCTTACTGCTCACTGCTTTCTCAAAGGTTCTCTATGGTGTCATCTCCTTTAATCCTTGTGCAGCAAAGGTTAATGTTAATGCTGTGTATGAGGGAAGGAGTCCCTGCTGGTACAGGAAAGGAATTATTTAATAAAAAAGTAATCATTGATCAGGGGCTCCAATCTGTCAAAGGTCACTTATTGATCCACCTCTCACTGTGAGTCAAGCACTCTGTTTTAATGACCTAATTCCCAGGTAAGTCCCTCTGTTATTTGGCAGAAGTGGTGCACGGAAACCCTGCTTCTTACAGAATGTCACTTTTGGCATGTCATGCCATGGGGTAGGAAAAGACTTGAAGTGATGTCAGCCGTCCGTGCTTTAACATACTCCCAGTCCTGCTTGCTTCATACATTTGCTATCTCAAGGAAACCCAGAGTTGCAAGGATCACAGAGGTTAGATGTTCTTGTTGCTGGGAAAATCTTTTCAGGCCAGAACTGAAGTACAGTAAAAGGGACAGTGCAAAGGCAGGTAAGATATTTGTGAAGCTGTAATTATTTCTTTTGCCCTAGTTTAGTTTGGAAGAAGTAAAGACAAATATAAGAGAAGATAATATATATAATATTATATATATATAAAAGAGAAGACTCCAAATACCAAATTTTGTTGAAAATTTCTGGCAAGTATTTCTCTTCTTTCTGGCCCTCTAATATGAGCTGTAGGAGGCCACACAATGATTTGTGAAGATGTCACATTTCTGAGTGATTACAGAGAAATTGAAGAGCAGCATGTCATCCACTTACTGTGAGGGATAGCATTCACCAGTGCTTCTAGTGTGATATCCCAGTAAAAACCTCTTGAGATGTAAAAATCCTATGGGCTCAACTAACTCTGATGCTTGTAGGAAGATAAGTTTTACGTAATTCTCTGCAAATCCCATGCAGAGGCAGGTTGCCAAGGGCTGCTGCACCTGGATGGAAGCATTCCCACTTGCCATGTCTCTCACTTGGTACCCTATTCCCATAAAGCACAGAAATACATAATCCAATTTTTTGCATAGAGTCTTTTTATAGGCATACTAAAAGTGGCATTGAAAATATAGGACTTAATATATCCTTTGCCGCAAAGGCTGCTACATGTAATATTCATATTGTTCTGGAGTGCGTGTGCGCAGGTGGGCTGGGGAGCTCAGCAAGGCTGCTGCCTGCCGTGCACCTCTGAGTGCAGGAAAGAGCAGGAGGAGCCCAGGCCAGAAGGGCTGTGCCACAAACTGACAGCCTTGGAAACTGAGATGACGTTTCGTGACATGATGTTGTGAAGTTAATAGAGTTAACCAGGTTTTATCTCTTTATCTACAATCTCGGTTTCTGAAATGGGATGCAGAGGCTTGATCTGAACCAGAACAGGAACCTGCTGGACTGGAGAAGGAGAGTGTGAGTTTCTGTGGCAGTTTGCATCTGCAGTTGTGTAGACATCATTGAGGCTTTGTCCTGTGCTCCAGTCTCAAAAAGCAACAGAGGGTGTCTCTGCCTTTCAGAAGTGCCCGGGTTAAACTTCAGGGAAGAAGAGCAGCTCAAAATTCATTCTTCAGGAGTTGTTGGTGTATTTGATTACAAATATCATGTCTTAAGTATCAGATAAAAGATTGGGGATAAAAAGTACTTTCCAGCCTTACTGAAGCCAACAAAAATTGCTTCTGACTTCAGTGGTGCTGAATATTGCACTACTGAATTATTTCCCTTAATTCTTTGGATAACATTAGTCACCATTTTCTCCCAACAAAATGTAGACTCTCTACACTAGAACTGTGGGCATCTGAGAACAACAATAATTAAGGAGGCTCTGTCTTTGGCTGCAACTGTGACTTCTTGCAGTCTTGATGAAGTAATGAACTCTTTACTTTGTTTCTTTGCACCATCTTGGCTGCTTTGCTCTCAAAGTCTGATAGGTAGCTCCCAAAGCATTTCTTGTTGAATGTCATATATCTCATGGGAGTTTCCCAAGACAGGTTATGTATCCATACCTTCTGGAGGGACAGGCAAGGTCAGTTTGTACAGTGGTATTTCACCATGGCCTGGAAATGGAAGTCACTGCTTTTCTACATATTTTCTCCTGTGGGAACAGGTATGTTTGGCACCTTTCTGATATTCCACGGGAACCAAGTTCTCAAAGATTTGGTAGTGTGTGTGTCTGTCTGGAGTGTCTTCAAACAGATGTGTAGAGTTAAAGAAAGGCTATAAAATTTCCCTGTGGATTTCACTGCAAGCTGCTGGAGCGATTAATGAATAACAGCAGGGTGCTATGTGGGTGTTTGCTCCAAGGCTGTCTCTGATTATACAGGACAGGGACTTGCACTTTTTCACACAGAAAAGAAGTGAAACAGTAATATTTTTCTTGGGGAATTTTTTTTCCTTAATAGAATGAACATGCTGACTTATGGAAGAGGAGTGCTGTTTCTCACTGGTGCGTGGGTATCAGATGAAGCCTGTACTACTGAGCTACTCAGTGCTGTGGTTCACTGCAGGCTACATGGGTAAAGAAAGATTTTGGAGAAGGAGGTTCTGCTCTGGCTTCTCTCAGGGTGCATTATTTTCTGTGGTTATTGATGGTCTTGTAACTCTCCAGTGACAGTACAGAGTGGAGTCCTTAAGTGAGTTGCAAAAGGCTATCAATAACTTGGAAATAGTGTACCAAAAGTTGGTCCCTCTTTAACCCAGTTAAAAGCAAACCCAGGTTTTAGTCTTTCTGTTGATGGAGCTTGTGGGTGGGTTAGCTTTTCACTTAAGGTCCTGGTGTGACCAGGGTGGCTGACTATGCTATGGAAAACAACTGCTTTGGAAGAGGGCAGGCCTGGGAATGGAAAAGGAACTTGGTTCTTTTTATTATGCCAATTGAGGGGAGGAGGAAGAAAGAAATGAATTCCAAGGCCTGCAGCACAGAGAGCACAGAAACACGGACATGAAATAGTTTGTGGGACATGTAACATGAGGGAACATTTAGTCTGCTGCATTTTTACTGCTGGTACCCAGCTCCAGGTTTCAGGATCTCCTCCAGTGGTGGAGGACAGTGTTGATCCTCACCACATCTGATTGAGGCCAAGAGGTAATTACTGTGCAGTTGCCTTAGCAGTACCATCAGCTATCAGCACAGTAGAAGATAGTGCTGCAATGATAATTAGGCAGGCCAGGGAAAGAGGAAACAACTGCAACTTTTTTTTTTTTTTTAATTGACAGAAGTGGTAGATAGTATGTAGCTATATAATATAACCATTGGCAAAGCAGGTAGAAGAGTAGGATTCACTGTTTTATCTTTGGAGAGGTTTTGATCAGTTCTCTCTTACATTTAGAGAACTTAATGACACACAGTTCAGTACAGTCAAACTGGATAGAGTTAAGTAGTGGCACCATGAGCTATGTCCAGTTTATTTTGTAAGGTGATTGTTGCCTTTAAATTAAGTAGAACAACCCATCAATGACAGACATTTTTAAATTTTGTGTTTTATTTTTAGAGCTTTTTGTATGCATTAAAAAAAAAAGCTCTCAGACTAATCACGGCGCATCTTTAAACTGTCCTGGCCTGTATCATGACCCTTGATCATGGAAGTGTCAACCTTAATACCTTTATCCATCTGTAAAACAGAAGTTGTGTTGGTTTAGCCCCTTTCCTGAGGAGTTTAATTTTGTGACACACAGTCAGTTGCTTTAAATTAACATATGGGGCATGAGTTGGTAAATTGTCACCATCCTTTTGGACACTGTTAGCTTATGATGAATATATGGTAGCCTCATTTGGCTTAAGCCTTTGTTGTTATGAGCTGAATTTAATTATATTGTTTTCTATTGACCAAGGACATAGACCCATGAGCCCCTCAGCTGATGGGTGCTGCCTCCCTACGCCCCAGTGCCTTGTGTCCATGCCCTGATATGTTACCTGCACCTCACAGTCCCCCATCCAGCACTCTCTTCTCCAGTATTTTTCCTAGCTTATACAAAGAGATTTTTGCATCAGAGACTTAGTACAAGCAGGCTGTGATTGACCTTTTAAACCAAACAAGCTTGCATGTTTCCAATATGAAGAGACAGCAGACAAGCCTCTAGCTTGAGGCATAAGATGGAGAAGAAAGGGAAGGATAAATATCAGAAGAGTAGGAATAAAGAACGTAGCCTTGCTATGTGGAGCAGGGAAAAAACCCCACAATTTCTGCTTGCTTTGTCAGTATGTCTGACATGTTGCAAGACGCTTTGTAGTGGGAGTTTCTGCTCTGTGGAGGAAGGAGAAGGAATGTGCCTGTGTATATTTATAGACCATAAATATTTGTTTTGTGCAGGTTTTAGATACTCTCGTCTGAAGATCCTCAGAGTTCTTCTCAGACTGACTTGGCATCTGTTCAGCCACACAGGACTTGTGTGCTGTAAGAGTAAATTCTGCTGTAAGAGTCAGCACTCTCTTGTGCTCTCTTTGGTTACCTCTAGGCAAGAAAGGTTTGAATTTCATCTGGGAGTTGAAAAAGGAAGATACTCTGAATTAATATCACATATGTGTTCTGGCCATTGCCCATTCTGATTATTTTGCTCACTTTGCCCACATTAGAGACTGCACTTCTCTGGGGGCATTTTCTAGAGGAAGCACAACTACTACTCTCTTCTTGTATTTTAAGGGATTCAATGTATTTTGTCCCTGGAGTTGGTAGGGCTGACTCGTTGAAGAGAGTTCTGGGCAGAGCACTCTCTTACCAGCAGCTCTTACCAACATACAGAGAGCAGTTGGTAGGGTAGACCACAGCTGCAGGAGGTGAAATGTGGGTGATTAATGCAGGGATTGTGCCTTGCCTATTCCTATGAAGGGCTTCTAAAAGTCATACCTCTGATTACGCATGGTTATTCTTTGAAAATTGTTCATAAGACTGCAAATACATAGTCTGTTAATACTTTCTTAGGATAAGTGCTTTTCCCCCCTTAATGCTATGTTAAACTGTATTTACTATATTTACTTTGCACTTTGGACTTCTAGTTTTGTATTTTTTATCTAGGGACTGACCTTTCTCCAGATCATGTTAAATGATGACAAATGCAAAAATCAGTGCTATGAAGGTGTCTCTGGGCTCTTACCTAATACAGAGCAGATGATTTGAGTTTACAGTTTACCACTGCATGAGTCCTAGGTCAGGATTGTGTTTCTTAGTGTCTTTGTTTCCACTGACATAGTGCTGTGTTTTTAATTTATGATGAGAATAATGTTGATAAACACACTGATGTTTAGTTGTTGCTGAGCAGTGCTCACAGTAGGTCAGGAACTTTGCAGCTTCTTACACTGCCCCACTAGTGAGTAGGCCAGGGGTACAGAGGATGCTGTGAGGGGAAGCAGCCAGGACAACTGACCCAAACTGGTCAAAGAGATACTCCATACCAGACGGTGTCATGCTGGACAATAAAACTGTGTGGAGTTGGCTGGCAGGGTGTTGGTTTGCTGCCTGAGGACTGTCTGGGCATCAGCCAGTGAGTGATGAACAATTGCATATGCATCACTTGTTTTGTATATTCTTTCGTCATCATTATTATTTTTTCCTTCCTTCCTATTCTGTCCTAATAAACTGTCTTTATCTCAGCCCAGGAGTATTCCTTTTTTGTGATTCTCTGCCCCATCCCACTGTGGGGTACTGAGCAAAAGGCTGTGTGGTATTTAGCTGCTTGCTCTTTCAAACCATGACAGTCCTTTTTGGTGCCCCATGTGTGAGACTAAGGGTTGAAATAAAGACAGAGGTGAGCAGAGCATATTAAAACAAACTCATTATAAGCATTCATGATATTATTTTAGTAGTCACTGATTCATGGATACCTTGTGGGGGCGGGGGCAGGCTACAGCAATGAAAGCAGAGCAGCTGACGGGACAGAACAAACCCCTTTGGGTTGCTGGGTTGTGGCAGGATGTTGCTGCCTGGGGAGGGAACCTAGTTGTGAAAGTACATCATGTAGATGCTCATGACCCCAGAGTCAGACCAGCAAAGAATTTAAGAACAACGGGCATATGTGGATCAGGCTGCTGAGGCTGATAGTAGCTCAGATAGATCTGGACTGCCAACACAAGGGTGAATTATTTCCAGCTTGGTGGGTCCATGACACCCCAGGTCACTCAGGAAGAGATGCAGCATATAGGTGGGCTTGTGATTGAGAGGTGGGCTTGGCCATGGACACTACAGCACAGGTTATTCATCAAGGTGGAACATGTGCTGTGATCAAGCAGGTCAAGTTGTTAAAGCCTCTGTGCTGTGGTGAATGATGTTCAAAATATAAATATGGGGAGGTCTGGCAGACTGATTATATCACACTCTCACAAACCCATCAAGGCAAGCACTATGTCCTTAAAATTGTGCAAACAGCCACCAGTTGGCTGGAAATACATCCTGTGCCACATGCCACCACCCAAAACAGTTTTGTGCCTTGAAAAGCAAGTCTTATGGCGACACAAGACATCAGAAAGAATTGAGTCAGACATTGGGACTCATTTTCAAAGCAACCCCATAGAGACATGGCCCAAAGTGTATGCCCTTGGTTCGGTAGTCACATTTCCTACCGTGATACACTTCATCAAGTGATACAATGGACTGTTAAAGACTACACTGAAAGTAAGGGGTGGTGGGATCTTCAAACACTGGAATACACATTTAGCAAAAGCCATGTGGCTAGTTAACATCAGAGCATCCACCCCTCCCATGATGGAGGGGAGTGAATGAACAGCTGTGGGGTCTTTAGCTGCCTGCTGGGAAAAACTGCAACACCTGGCTGGGAAAATACTTGAGATCTGAATCAGCTGTCAGGTTCTAAGTGCTGAGTAAATGTGAGTAGAATTTCAGGTTTTCTCTTGATGTTCTATCATTTTTACCTTGCCTTTTGATCCATGAATTTTAAGGCCAGAAGTGGCCATTATGATGATCTACTCCAATTCCCTGTGTAATGGAAGCTGTGTGGGCTACAGCATATGCTCATATAGTGAAACTATTTTGGAGACTTGAAACATTTTTGGGAACCGTTTCTCTCCCTCACCATCCTTCAGCCTTCTCTTAAATACTTTCTGATTTTTATTGGCTCTTTGGAACTCAGGCTGTGCTTTTTTGTGGTAGGAACACAAACTACAGAGGACCTCCTGAGCCCTATGGCATGCAGATGTGTATCTTCTAGAGAAAATAATCCCCAGTAACTTTTTAAATGTCTGCCAGTTTTCTGAGTGGATGGCCGTTTCAGAACTTCACTCTCCTGGTGGTTAGAAATGCTGTTTTAATTCCCAGTGTACTTGTACTTGCAGACAGTTTATGCACCTTTCTTCTGGTGTCAGTATAGTTCTTTAGATTAAATAAATCTCTCTTTTTTCCTGTCTTTAAAGTATTTGTGGTCAGTAGTCATTTCCCTTTGCCTTCATCTTGTTAGGCTAAAAGTGTCATATTGTCTCTGTCTTTTCTTGTGAAATAGGGTCAGGGTTGCCTGGTTCATCCTCAGAGGCTTTCTGAAGGCTTGGTTTCCTCCTTCATGAGAAGAGGTGGTCAGAAGAATACAGAGCAGGTCTAGCCAGTGTGATGTGTTAGGACCTCTGCCCTAAGACAACTCATTGCCAGCTTTGTGTGCAGATCCACCTGTTAGGACTTAGCACATTTTAAATGTCTGCGCAAAGTGTGTTAGCTCATGTGATGTTTGTAAAGAAGGATCCCTCTTTTCATGGCATGGATGATGGATGTTGGTCCATGTAGCAACTTCTGCTCCAGAGGCATTGGAGATTGGAATTTCCTCATCCCTATAGTTGGTGATAAAGATGTAAACTGGCCAAATTCAGATTTAATTCAGAAGACAGCATTCTGAATTTAATTCTGAAGCCAGCATACCTGCTGGTTCCTGTTAGTGCATCTATGTTAAGCATCTACTTAATGTAATTGCATGGCCAAATTGATTTATGAGATCAAATAACCAGGTAGACTATACAAATAGTGTAAAATAGCTCTTTCTTTAGTGTAGTTGAGGGTAACACTTTTCTTGATGGTATGTGGATCTGAACACATCTGCTTTCTGAGAACTTGGTATAGTTATATGTACTTCACATATGAACCTAAGCATGCCTTAAGGATACAAATGAAATGGTTCCATATAAATGCACTTGTAGTGTGAGATTACATATACATATCAAACTATTTAAATATTTTGTTGATGATTAGGAATGAATATTGTAAGAATGAACATTATGGAAATTCTCATCATCTAAGGGGAAAATTGGTGACCTGTAACACCACGTAGACACATACGAGTCTATGGGGCTGGATTGATCTGCCCAAGGGTACTGAAGGAGCTGGATGAAGTGCTGCTTATCAGGCTGCTTTCCATCATTTATAAGCAGTCTTGGCTAACTGGGGAAGTTCCAGTTGACTGGAGGTTAGCAAACATGATGCCCACTTAGAAGGAGGGCCAGGAGGACCCAGGGAAATTTTAGTCCTGTCAGCCTGACCTTGGTGCCAGGGAAGATTATGGAGCAGATCATCTTGAGTGTCATCATGTGGCATGTGCAGGACAACCACAGGATCAGGCCCAGCCAGCAGGGGTTTAGGAAAGGCAGAGTCCTACTTTACCAACTTGGTCTTCTTCTGTGACTTCATGGATGAGGGCAAGGCTGTGGATACTGTCTGCCTAGACTTCAGGAAAGTCTTTGACAGTGTTTCCTACAGCAGTCTCCTGGAGAAACTGGCTGCTCATGGCTTGGATGGTTCTTTTTACTGTCTTTATTGATGATCTGGATGAGAGGATCAAGTGCACCTCAGTAAGTTTGCACAAGTTGGGCACAAATGTTAATTTCATGAAGGGCAGGAAGGGTGTGCAGTGGGATCTGGACAGGCTGGATTGATGGGCTGAGGCCAATGGCATGAGGTTCAACAAGGCCAAATATCAGGTCACTTGGGTTCACAATAACCCCACACAGTGCTACAGGCTGGGGGAAGAGTGATTGGAAAGCTAATTGGCAGAAAAAGACCTGGGGGTGCTGGTAGAACATGAGCCAGGGTGTGCCCAGGTGGCCAAGAAGGCAGATGGCATCCTGGCCTGTGTCAGCAACAGTGTGGATAGCAAGACTAGGGCAGTGATCAACTGCCTGTGCTTGGCTCTAATAAGGCCACACCTCGAGTGCTGTGTTCAGTTTTGGGCACCTTGCAACAGGAAAGACATGGAGGTGCTGGAGCGTGTCCAGAGAAGGGCAGCAGGGCTAGTGAAGGGTCTGAACACATTTTAGGAGGAGCAGCGGAGGGAGCTGGGGATGTTTAGCCTGGAGAAGAAGAGGCTCAGGGGGGACCCTTTCACTCTCTACAGCTACCTGAAAGGAGGCTGTAGCAAGGTAGGGGTCAGCCTCTTCTCTCCAGTAACAAGTGAGAGCATGAGAGGAAATGGCCTCAAGTTGTGCCAGGGGAAGTTTAGATTGGATATTAGAAAGAAGTTCTTTACAGAAAGGGTTGTCAAGCGTTGGAACAGGCTGTTCAGGGAAGTGGTTGAGTCACCATCCCTGGAGGTATTTGTGAGAGATGTAGATGTGGCACTTAGGGACATGGTGTAGTGGTGGACTTAGCAGTGCTGAGTCAATGCTTCAACTTGGTGATCTTGGAGGCCTTTTCCAAGCTAAACGATTCTGTGGTTCTTTATTCTATAGCCCTGTAGTGTTTGCATACCACCTTATAGTGTGATAATATAACAGTGTAAGTACCCAAAGTTTGGAAATTGAGAATTTCTGTTTCCATAATGCTAATAAACTCTCTTCCATGCGATGTGTTCAAGCCACAATTAAGATAAAATCCACAGGAAAACACAAAATCTGACATCTGTTCTTGGGGCTACATCATGGTTATGATGGGAACTGGATGGTCATAATCTTTGAATTTTGCATGATTAAATACTCAATAAATACATTTGCACTGTATAGGGCACAATTGTAAAAGAAGGGGTCTGCAAGGAAAAAAATCATTACTTATAGCATGCAGTGGTTGCATTTCTTGATATTGTGATGATTTCCTTGTTTGAGTTTGAAACTTTGATGAATGAGGAGGTGCCAGGACACTATGATATGAGTCTTAGCCCTCAGCAAATGTTGCATGTTGCCTTTTAGCGTAAGAAGAAGAGGGCCTTTTACACTACAGGGTTTTCCATTTGAGCAGATAAAGGTATATAACATGAACAGGTGGTTAGGAGCTGAAATAGATTAATTTGGACTAGAAATAAGGTGCCCATTTTTAACAACTATGATAATTAGGCCCTGAAAAAGTGTTCTAGGAGTTGTTATGGACTCTCCATTAATAGAAATCTTTAAGACAGGAGTGGATTTTTTTTGGCCTTGCTTCAAACAGAAATTAATTCAGAGAAGTTTTCAAATTAGATGACCTCCAGGAATGGTTTTTGTTTTTGTAATTTGTGAATCTCTTTAAGTCATACTCCAAACTTGGTTATACAAAAAAGGTGATCTTTGTGGTTGACAGACACAGGAAGGTGTTTCCTCCACATGGTCCCTGTATGACACTGGAATCACAAAAATTGTCTGTCTTGCATTCTAGCTGTAAAACTGATGTAGTGCATTTTTCCTTATGTGAATGTGGAGGATTGAGACACTTCTGTGCAGAGAAGCTTGGGGTCTATAGGGCTGTTTCCACCTGAGTCACACGGGCTGTTTTTCCTTAAATATTTGAGAGTAGGATTTGGAGACATTTGTCTTCAGTGTTGAACAGAAATGTATCATCTGCCAGAGAGTGGTAGGGTGGAGGCAGATTGGGCCACTGCATCTTTTGACTGTCTGTGTTTCTGGCATGTGTCTGTGGAGCACAGGGAGAGGATGAACCTGGATAACACAACTGCTCTTCACTCCTTACTTCAGCTGCAGAAGCCTCTCTTCAGCAATGTTGGGCTGACTGCAAACAGATATGCAAGGGAAACAAAGAATCCTTTTGTTTCTGGGTGTATTTTCCTAGGTGATTCAAGATGTGTAACTGCCACTTCTTCATCAGTCCTTTGTATCTGGGGGTATAATGGAAGCCAAAGACTGGAGTGGTACTAATGCTGAAGATGAGAGGGCAATAAATAGACCTGAAAACTATGGAAAAATTTTCTGGCAAGTGTTTGAGATCTTCTTCACTCCTTCCCTGTCTCTGGGAAGGTGGCATAGACACTGGAAGGCACCATGGTGCCTTAAAATGTGTGCGCATGGTCATTGAATCCTTTGTCATGGGCACTGGAAAACTTCCACCTGAACATGGCAGGACAGGACTAGTTTCCATTTCTGCCCCATCATCAACATTTGGTTCTCTCTCACTCCCTTTCCTGCCTGCTGCATGTGTAAAGGAAGTTCTTAGTCCCTTCTGGCTCAGGAGTTGCCCTTCCCAGCTGCATACTGCACAGCAATGCTCAGCCTCCCACCATGCACCATCAGCTTTTCAGGAGCTAATTGGATAAACTCTACTCTAGAGCCCATTGAACTTGCCTGTAACAGTGCTTAATTAAAGTGCACAAAGTTTGAAGAGATAGCAAGTTAAGGCTTAATGCAATAACGAAATGGCACTATTCCACCATCTGCTTCCTTCAAGACGTTAATTGCTTCCACATATTTGTTTGTTTTAATTAGGAAAGAACCTTGATTAAAATGGAATGAGAAGGGGTAAGAGTGGAGGAAAGAAAGGCTGGAAGGAGAGGAAGATGGGAGTGCAGGAGAGTGAGAAAGGAATGAAAGATGAAGGTTTGACAACGCTGCTGAGTGTTGATCAGCCGCTGTGGAATAGCCACCTAGGAATAAATATTTTGGCACTTGTGCACACAGCTTGGACAAGCAACATGGTGTTGAATCATTGAGAAACTCAGTCATAAAAGGTGAAAGGAATAAGTGAAAAAAGAAAAGCATTTTGGTTTTGAAAAAACAAAAGCAACAGGGAGCAAGAGGTGTTATAACTTCTTTTTACCCACTTCTGCAGAATCTTCCCTGACTGTTCACTGTGACTGAGTGCTTTGTTTTTGCAGTCTTAAGTAGTAACCCTCATGGGAAGAAAGGTAAGCAGACTTCTCCCATGTTTGCTGCTTTCCTCTTCCTTGAAGTACCCTGCGTCTGCATTAAGCTCATCTTGGAAAGTTTTCAGTTTCTTATGAGCAGCTCCAGATAAAAGGACTTTCTAATGATTGATAACCACGTCTGCTTGAAGATGTCAGAGTTTTCTGAATAGACGACTGATAAAAGAAAACAAATAATTAAAAAACTCATTCCCCCATATCCCTAAGTAGAGGAATTTGCTGAAATTTCAGAGATAGGAGGTTAGAAACTTTAAATTTGATTAATCTGACTCACTACTGTCTATTCTTATTCTATTTCTTTCTCTCCATGTCTCTTTTTCCTCCTTCCTTTTCCCCCTTTTTACCCTCTTGAGAGTGAAGTCTGATTTCCCAAGCAAGTATCAATGTAATTAAAATCAAACACAGCTCTTAAAAAAGGGAATCAACTAATTTATTTTCTAAGCCATTGGTATTTTGGCCAGATTTTGATAATGGAAAGGCATGAACCTAGGAGCATGAAATGGGGATATTGTAGTCACTGAAATAATAAAATGTTTAATAACATGATCAGTAAAAACGCTTGTTTTACAGGAGACTATAGGCCTTATATTATTCTATTCTTGACATTCCTTCCCCATCCTGCTCTCTGACAGAGGCTGCAGCTTTCACATACCCAAATCTACTGTCATTTTTTTATATCCCACTCTGGATTTTTTCTAAAAATCTCTTTCACTAGTGGAATGCAGTTCCATTCCCCTTTGGCAAGTTTAAGAAAGCTTGTGGTCAAAGAAAAATATTTTATTTACCTAATCTCTTACCCAAAAATAGAAAAAAAAAATCCTCATCCCTGAACCCTCACATGATTACCTTGAATAGATCGGTGAACATTTTGATAACTGTGGAAAATGTGTACTCAAGCAGTTATTATCCAGTAAGTATGGATAAATATTTTTGGCTGGGAGGTTTAGTACAAGGATGGGAGCATGGCTTTTCACCTGTGGATCTCTGGTCCAAAGTGCTTTAATTTTGTCCTTACAATGCAGTGTAATTGTTCCCTTAGGGCAGGATAGGAGACTCACTGGATCAATTCTAATCACATTGCTTAGTGTTATGCACTTGCACAACTCCAAGATGTGAGCTATAAAAGAACCAGAGGAGAATCCAGGTTAGTAGGGACTTCAGAGTAAACTGAGTGGTATGCTGGGGTACGTCTGTGGTTTTGGTTTTTTTTTTAACTTCTCCTATTTTAAAATTAATTTGCTTTCTTTTTGCACTATAAAACCCATCTATATCACAACTCAGTATGATACAGCTTCTTGGCTTCATGCAGTTCTGGTGATCCCACCTAGAAACATGGAAAACATTCACCAGAGTCCAAGTGGTATCTATGTGAAGAGACATGGAAGGCCTGGGACTCATCACCTTATGAGAAGAGGGCTAGGGCAGGGAGTGCTGTAAAATCCACAGTGGTCTGGAGAAGGGGGATGTGGCCTCCAGTTTTGAGTTATAGCCAAGAATGAAGTGGAGAGGAAATGCATGGCTTGGCTAAAACTGTGAATGTGTCTTTAGGTATTGAGAAGCAGGATGTAAAAGGGCTGAGCAGGAGGCAGACTTCCAGTCTGGCAGTGGGCAGTAGGAGGTAGCACTGAAGCAAGATTCTGGTGAGGAGGAAAGGAAGAAGCACACACTAGTACCTCTTAAAGCAAAGTTATTGCAGTATAGACAGACTGATTTCAGTGTCAGGAGTCTTGTGTTTTGATTGTGAAAGTACTGAGTGAGGATATACACTGGATGGGGGGGCTAGACCAGTGTCTAGCTGGTCTTAGGAGAAAGACCAGCTGTCTTCAACAGCAGAATTTTCTCAGCCTCATGTTGCAGAGTCTGTTGGGGATGAATGGCTAAAGAGGAAGATGTCCCTGCGTGATTCTTAGCTATTATGGGTGTGAAGATTGAGGGAGGTTTGTTCTTGAAGTCTGTGAAATCAACTGAATCAGTGGGGTGTTATTTTATTTTTTTTTCCCCAGCAGTGCTGCTTAAATAATTTTTTCCTGACTTTATTGCCATTACCTACATA
Organism: Dicaeum eximium; assembly: GCA_013396995.1. Taxonomy (NCBI): domain Eukaryota; kingdom Metazoa; phylum Chordata; class Aves; order Passeriformes; family Dicaeidae; genus Dicaeum; species Dicaeum eximium. The sequence goes on from VWZP01002893.1 coordinate 381,717, forward strand.
AATAGCAAATATTCTACTGAACACTAGCATTTCCTTCTTCCTCTGCTCAATCATGCATTCCTGCCTGTACGGTATTGTTACCTCAGACTTTATTTTCATCATCATGAAAGAGCCTGCAGTCCTGTGGCTTAAAATCAACTAGTTATGTAGTGAATGGCAGGTATAGATGGTACAGTTACAATCTTAATCTCTCCCACTAGTCAGAAAAAGCTATTGGGAATAGATATTTTGGGAGATATACTTTGAATGCCCCTAATTCTGTTGCCCTGGATGAGCAGTGTTTGCTATGGTGAAGCTGTAAAGGATTCTCTTGGGACACATCTGACAGAAAGCCAAGAGTGAGCTGTAGTCCAAGACAACAGACTGGCTCGGTGCTGTAGAGTAACTGTACACCTTTATTGACATGTATTTTTTAACAGGTGACTACTTCTAGCCTGTGTTTGTGAGGTAATCGGAAGACCCACAGTCTCATGGGTTTTCCATATCCTCTTCCCTTTTCATTTAATTCTGTAGGAAATCCTACGTTAGGGATTCTGCAAAAGCAGCTTACAGTGATGTATGTCTTCCCTTTCCTGTAAACTACAGAGACACTTTTACTTCTTGCTGTAGTGTACATTGCGCATGTTTGAAAACCACCTGCTTTGAAAGCAGCTTTTCATCTTTTTAAACTATGTTCATAATTAAGTCAATCTAAAACCTCATATTTTTTCATAACAGACTTTGTAGATTTCTCCCTTTATTTAGATCTTAATTAGATGCATAGAGGGACTTTCTTCTGTTAGATGAATGTCTTTTAAACTTGCTTAATTTTTGACTTTTAAAAGCCCCAGAAAAGTGGAGGAAGCAAGTTGAAATAGTTGTATTTAGCTCATCTTTAGCTCTGAGCAGTGCTGCATACAAGCAGCTTGCCTGGATTTATGTCTCTCTCTTCCTCTGAGCCTTTCAGATAGTTTAGATGACCACTGGTCTAAAATGGAGTTAAATGTACCCATTTTTTCCCCAGATGGTTGACTGCCTGTTTCTGGAACCCCAGAGATGAGTTCTGCCTTAGGGAGTTTTGGGGGAAAAGAGGGGTTGCAGTTCTCCTGACTGAGCAGTACATAAACTGTGGGCCATGATTCCCATCTAATTGTACAGATTCATTTGGTTTGTGTTGGAGTGGGGAAGGTGAGTGTCCCAGTTTCCTGTGTTGTATCACAGGAGGGGGCAAGGCAGCCCCCAGGGAGGTGCAGACCATGTCAGCTCTCTGTGCCTGAGCTGTTCTGCCCTGCCAAAGCTGTCTGGTGCAGGGGGAGTGAGAGGGCAGCTGCAGGTAGGTCAGGAGTTGAGGCAGGTGAAGGCTTCCCCACTCCCCCACCATTGCCCTGTCCTTCTCCTTTCTTGCTGAGTAAACCTGTGCCTCTTTGGGACTGAGACATCAGGAATAATGGAAGAAAAGATGCTGTTTTATAGATATGTCTTCCCTTGCTTAATTTGAGAGCAGACGGTTAATGCCATAAAAGAAGATAGATTGCTCTTCTGTTAGCTTGCCTTTTGAGTGGTTTGAACACTTCACAATGACTAATTAAACTTTACAATGTGGCTGCTGTAGTCCTAGCCATATCCCCTGAAAGAGCAACTTTGCCTAAGGCCAAACAGGTCATGAGCCTCCTCCTTTTGACTCTTGCATGTACTCTGACTGCTGGAACATGAAGTTCATTGCATGAGTCTTACTACTGAGCAGCAAAATATTGGCAGCCAAAAACTAAGCGCTGTAGATAAAATGAGTTAAATTAACGTGTGATGAAGTTACATGGGGGAGAGGTTTCGCCTAGAATCTGGTAACTGGCAGGTTGCAGGAACCATCTGTTGCCTGTGGTATCAAGTAATCATTTTCATTAGTTCCTTCTAAATCTCAGTTACTCAACGTAATTTGGAAGCAGAAGTTTTGCCAGGTTCTTACAAGCACTTCAGGTATCTTCCATCTAAGTGTTGATCAAAAAAGCTTTTTCCCGTTTCTCCCAGACTTATTTTTGTACTCTTGACAGGTGTGGGGTGGGAGACTGGAGTGCTCAGTCTACTCAAGAATGAGTGCTCTCACTAGTGAATTTTTTTTCTACCCACATGTTTTAGCTACATCCTAGGCAGAGTGTCTCCTTAGGTGTAGAGAGGAATTGCACTGTTTTTTCTTTCCCTGCTTGCCTTGCCAGTGGACAGCAGAAAAATCACTGTGAGGGTTTGTGGTGTTTAATTTAGACACCTGGGCTAATCCTGCAGCATTTCTCTCACTGGCTTCCAGTTTGCCAGCAGCTAGCAAAAGCTATATGTGGAACAAGGAGCTGAAAATTGGGGCCAAAAAGGAGCGAGACCCATCACTGCCTCATCACTGATCTCTAGAGCTCTGCGAAGTTCCCCAACGCTGCTGAGCTGAGTGCAGGGCTTGGTATGAAAGGGAAAAAGTGGGTGCTGTTAGCAAGAGCTGCTCATAATGTTTTTGTCAAAATAATGGCTTTTCAGACTGTGAAAACAATGTTAGCAGAAAGGATGTATTATTCAGAATGTTCAGATTTTTTTTTTGTTGAGAGGGAGGGTAATACATTTAAAATTGATTTGAAATGAAAAGTTATGCAGTTGCTAGGAATGAAGCTATTTATATAGCAGTCTCAGTTTTCCCACTTCTATACTCCTTCCCTATTCTATACTTCTTTCTCAGAAGAAATAAAAATAAACTACAAATAATGACTGGAAGTTACTATATCCAAAGCCAGGTAAATTAGAATGTTTCATTTTTTAATTAAATATAGAAAATTCAATTAAAGCACCTCAATATAATAAATGTTTTTTTCATTTTCACTAGTGGCTTTCATAGCAAACAATTATCCTTTGTCAGCTGTATTACTAACCCTACAGATATTCATATTTAGTAGGGCAAAGCAGAAAATACGTCCCATGCAGCTATGGAATACCTGGTATATTCCCAGAGCCACTATTGCATCTGTAACCTTAGAGATTCTGGCCTGGGGAGTTGCAGGAATTCAAGTATTTTCCTTGCTCTCTCTTTTTCCTTTGTCATTTTTTTATCTTTCCTATTTTTAAAGTATGTGAGTTTGAATCCTGGCTTGAGCAGGTTGAGTTGGGATTTTGAATTCGCAGCCCAGTCACTCAGAATGTCAATTGTCTTCCAGGGCACTGCACTGTGAGTCCCAAGGCTGGAAGCTCTTTAAAATACCATCTGACTTTTAAAGGAACATTTACAGGGAAAAAAAAAACCAAACTAACCCCCTCCCCCCTCCAAACCCCCCAAAAATTATATATATATATATAAAGTCTTTCTAAATCTACCAAGTGTAATTGATTTATCAATATGTAGCAATTAATGATTAAATAAAGATACATGTCTTCTCCAGTGGTGTTAAAATGCTCCATTAGAAAATTTGAACTAATTTCTAAAGGCATTAATTTCCACAGTGCTGCTAGTTAGCTTTTTCTTTCCCTGAGCTCACTTGAGGTATTAAGCTGCTGACAGACTTTGCTTCCTGAGCAAAGGCCCTGGCACACTCCTGGGCTTGGGGCTTTAATATAGAGAGAAAATAGAAGAGTGCTGTGCAGTGCCCTTGGTCTGCTTCTCAGGTGTTGAAGGGTTATTCTCTGTTACACTATTTCTTAGTGTTTTTATCCAAGTTAATTTTAAAATAAAATGCAGTTGTGCTCGTCCACCTTTCTGCAGTCATGCCCAAGTACTTCTGAGAGCCCAGGACTGTCCAGCCTCTGGACTTCTTGTTTTAGCTGGTGTCTGCCTCTCTGTTGTTCTGTGTGTGTGATGATTCCTCTTGTGCTTTCCTACATGCACAAATCCCCTGCCTTTTTGGCATCTTGTGTGTTGCTTACTCCAGGAAATGTAATTTCCCCATCATTAGGTGGTTCCACTGAAATAGGCAGATGAATCCTTTATAGCTGAATTTTGCAAAATCCCTTTTGTTTTGCACATATTAAGGTTTGGTTCTACATTTTAGAGCAGGAAGTGTCTGAGGAAAAGACAACTAGAGAGAAAACTTGTAGGGCAAAACAGTGTAGGGCAGCACAGAAGTACAGTCCAGGAAGGTGTAAATGAATTAAAAAACAAGAATGAGAACCCTGTTCTGTGTGTAACTTGTCCCACTGTCTGGGATCATAGGACTACTAAGCCTAAGATTACCTGTTCAACAGTCTTCCTTTCAAAATACATTGTGCCAAAAGCATTGAATTTCTGCTTTGAGGGTCCCTAGGGCTCTGGAGCCTAGGTAGCCTTTACAACAGTGTTTTAGTCCTTAGCTGTGAGGCCCCTGCTGTGGCAGAGTGACAGGTTTGTTATTCCAGCCGTGCCCACAGGCAGGCTGGGTTAGGTGGAGGACTGCTTGGTACACACTGACAGATCACCCTGTAGTGCTGCAGGCACAGGCCAGGCTGAAACGACTCCTTGCAAGTAGAGTATTTAATGTATTTCTTACCTGTCCCATAATTGCTGGTCAGTTTAGAAACTGACCCCTATCATGCAAGATTACAAGTAATTTCCATGATGATCTGGAAAGTTTTCGATATCCTCAGCCATTTAAAATGTTACTCTTTTCCAGCCAGCACAGTCACACTTACAGATTTTTGCAACCAGTCTGTCTTGGCAAAGATTTCCACTTCCATTTCCCCAGCATGCTAGAACTGAGAAACCTATCTATGCATAGCTTCTCACCATGTTCACCCAATTACCCTGAGGTAGAAGTGGGGAGAGGGATGGGGTGGAATGAATTTTGGCAGGAATTTGTGTATCAGAGGATGAAAACAACAGAGAGCCGGAAGAATGAATTGATTTCCCATGGCAGGGGATTCCCAGCCTGCTGTTATGTATACACCCACGAAAAGCAACATGTTTTTGGAGCTAGTGGTGAGAGAGGAGTGTGGTTCAGAAAGTGGAGGTGGAGTCTCACAGTGGCTGGGACTTGTAGAGCGCTTACCAGGGCGCCACTGTCAGCTCCCTGTGTTGGTCAGCATCAGTCAGTGTGAGAGCTGGGTGAGCACAGATCACCCACACTCCAGTTCCAGTGTTTAACTGGGTTCCCTGAAAGGCATTTGGTCCATCAATGGACCCTTGGCTGCTTGAAGAGCTTAGCAACTGAGAGCACTGCACTCTGGACAGCTTCTCACATCTGTTTGCTACTTTTAGGTGTTTGTGTTGCTTTGTGGGAAGCTGAGTATAAATTTTTGCATGGAATTCCTACATTGCAGTAGAGCTTCAGAGAACTGAGTTCACTTATTAGAGAGTGCTAGCATGTTACATAATGGGAAAATCCACTGTAGGTTTCAAGGTGTCCATGGGCCCTTTATTTCCTTTTCAAGTGGATGGTGCTTATTTTCCTGTGAGCCGGTAGATTAAGGGAATTATATAAATTAATTACTGGCCATACTAATGACAGGGAAATCTGGCCAGGTGCAGTGTCCCCCTTCATACATGCTATGTTTTTAGTACAGTAACAAATTTGATTGCTTCTGCCTCCTGTCTTTATAATATACTATCACAACATTTAAAAACATGCAGACTGCTCTGAATTACTGGAAATACATCCAGGAGTATAAAATACGTTAAAGAAAGTGTGAATTGACTGTGATCTGTAAGTGAAAGAAAAAGTGAGTTAGAATTTTGTTCTTATTATAGTCATTCTGATAGTCTTTTCTTAAACTTTTCCTTCTTTTTAAGGAAGTGTTATACGTCAGCTGGAATATAAAGGCATTTTAGTGCTAGCTCAAGTACATAAAATCACAATTATTAATGTGTACATGTGTAGTGCCTCATAACTCTGCTCTTGAGTACGTTGTGCTAGATTCTGTCAGACAAAAAAAAAAGTTTTTGCTCCTGAAGAACTTAAAATGCATATGCAAAGAAGAGGCAGATGAGTAGACCGACAGCTAGGAAGAGCAAGGTATTAGTAGGGTTACTAATAGTAGTAGGGTTACTCATTAGTAGGGTTACTAGTATGCTGGCTATGTGTTTTATTTTGTTGTTGATTTTGTGCTTTTTACCTTTTTCTAAAATCAGGTAACTGAGAAAGCACTGGATCAGTGAATCAGTGACTTTTTTCCTCTTGCTTCAAAGTCAGGAGTCCCCCCCACACTCTAGTTGTGTCTCCCCTTTGAGGAGTGTCTAATGCTGGCCTGTGTCGGTAGTATCAAATACATTTTGGGGGAAAAGTAAGCCCATTCTGCACTGTTAGTCTTAGGAAAATCTTCTTGGAAGCAGCCTTATTTTCAGGAATTAGTGACGTGCTCAAACTTTGGTTTTTGGTAACGATAAGCACATTTTCAAAAGACTTGGTTTTATTAAAATAAAATGGAAATACTATGTATGCATGTATTAAAACAAAATGGAAGTACTGTATACTCCTGGAAGAAGTATTGCCTTTATCAATAATGCCAGTGCTGTGATACTACCAAATTCCCCACTAACATTGCCTGCTGAGATGTGTATAGCTGCTGACTGCATTTGGTGTATTAGGATCTGGTAGAATAAACAATGCTACAGATCTGTTCTGGAGGAGATAGCATTCTTCCATCAAAGCTTTTTGATGGCAGAAAGGAGAGACAGACCATCTACAGAAGGAGTAAAATAAATTATAATGATTCAGAGCTCTCCAACTGTTGCGCTTCAAAGTCTTTAGAAAAGCAGGTATTCTTTGTTCTCTTTTAACGATGGTGGAATTGAGGCAAGGCCAGTGTTCCCAGTGCAGCTGCCATGGGAATTACAATAAAGGCTGTTGAGTTTTGCAGAAATCGCTCTCCTGGTTAGTACCAGCTCAGAGATGGGGGAGTCTGGTTTCTCCTTCGTGGCAGTACAGAGCAATAACTGCTCAGCTGCTGCCAACGCTTCCTTTTAGCTACTCCTTGTTAGTGGAGAGTTTGTGGTAATGGGGGTAATTAACACACTGGGAGTCATTTCTGTGTCCTGGAAGGGAACAGAAAGCCATCAGAACAGCCCCAGACATGATTGCTCTGCAGGGTTATTTTCCCTCTCTCTTTCTTTCTTTTCCATTGTGCTTGGGTTTTGATTTTTCTTCTTTGTGTTAAGAAAGCTGGAGAGCTGAAATGGTCTGTAAATTGCATTCATGCTGAGCCCGGGCTAGGTAGGCTAGTTAAAGGTCACTCTCATGGACTAGATGGCCTCCTCTGTGGGGTGGTGAGAGTGTTTAAGAAGGGAGTCGCAATGTCCTTTGTGGCTTTTTTTAACCCTTCTTTTTCCAGGATAGATTGTAGAGCTCTGGTTCTGAGTTAAGTTTGTTTAAATAGGCCCAGGAGGCAAAAATGTGAAGGGTGGTTATGATAAAATGGTAGCTCTTCCAGCAGTCAGGTGACTTTCCAGCCTGGTAAGTCTGAAGTGAGGCTGTGCTGCCATGGTCTCATGCTGTTTATTGAGCTAAGCACTTTACTAGTTCGCTCATATCCCTTCTGAGGCTGCTGGTGGCATTTCGATGGTATGACTTGCTAGTGCAGGTCTGTTCAGCTCTCCCATGCATAGGTGCCTAGTTGGGATATTGCACAGTGTTTCTGGAGGTGAGCTCCACAGTTAGCTTTATCATAAGGAGTCATTCTTGCTCTCCCCAGGGAAGAACTTGGAGTGGGGAGAAGGGCAGAGGGCTTAAACTGACTGCAAATCACATGCCCAGGTACCAGGAAACCAACCAACCACCTACCTACAGGTTACAATTGATGGTGAATGCATGTGTATATACTAATCCACTGCAGGGAAGAAAAGACAAATTATTTTAGCTTTAGCTTTATAGTATCTTTTTTCTTACTTTAAGAGGACACTCTTGAATTGTAACCCCACACCCTGTTTTCTTGCTTTTTGCTTGATACAGTTTATTTGCAACTGTCTCCTAGGAGCTCAATGGTGAATTTAGATAAGACTTAAGTAACTCAATATCAGTTTTCAAGAATGGAAAAGTTAAGCCTGCAAGATATGTAACTAGTGTGAAGAGCCAAAGAACTTGGAAGAATAGGTCTTCTACTTGGGGCTGGAGTAGGGCAAAGGCACATGGGGTTTCACAGTGATGTGAGAGGCTGGCATGAATACTATATCCTGGGAACCATGCAGAAGAGGTCAACAGGTGCTCCATGTCACACTCAGTCCCTAATTTTAAGATGTTGGTCTTCATGTGCACCTATCTCTACATTCAAGATAAAGCCTGAAATATCACTGCTTCTCTCCATAGAGCCAGCCAGCCAGCCAGTAATGTAAATGCTGCATCCCATGAAGTCCTGCCAACTTCAGCAGAACCTAGGTGTGTTCAGCTCTTTGCAAAGCAAAGCCCCCATTTTTGACCTCACTTCCAGCCTCTTCACTAAGCAGAGCCCATCTTGCCTTGCCTGTGACCCCTCTGAGCTGTATAGTCCACCGAAATCTGCCTTGGTAGAGGAATCATAGAATTGAAAGACGATAGAAGCTTTCTGTCTCTATCTTCATCCTAGTTCTTTCAACTCACTTTCCCTGGCACCACCTCAGAGTCCTCTCCATCCCAGCAAAGGTATGAGGCAGTGTCCAGATTTATTACTGAGATGCAAATGCTGCTAGAGGAATTAAAAACTAAATTAGCCCCTGCAGTTTTCTCTAATCTCATGAATTTCAAACCCTCCATGTCCCCTCTCAGTTCTCTGTAAACATCCCTCCACGCATCCTTGCTGAGGATGTTGTGTATGGGAGGATTTCGGTGTTGCACCATAGCAACTCACAGTTTTCACTTCTGCATTTTTTATTGGAAGGGTTATTTTTTTTTTCTTATGCTTTGACCCTTTGTCTTCTGCCACAATTCAGCTGGGGATAGATCAGGCAGAAAGATTTCAAAGCACTAGCCAAAAGGAGCCTGTTGTTCCAAACTGGATAAGTGGATAAATACTATGAATTCCCCATTTCTCTCTGCTAACAAGCTTGACTTTTAATATCAATTATTGAGGGTAAATTTTACTGTATCGTTTTCAGCAGCATATGTCATAGAGCTGTAGTGATTTGATTGCTGTGCTTTGCACCAGTTGAGGGAAGACACGTGAATGCAGAGCCAAATTAGGATCCTGTTTACTCCTTCCTAAAACTCTGCTGCTTCATTAGGGCTTGGGGAAGAAAGCAAACAATTGGATTTTGCTTGTTTTAGAGTGAAGGAAAGGACAAAAGTGAGTTCACACAGGGCATTAAATACATGGATCTTAGGTGACCAATTTTTCCTTCCGCACAAAATGTGGCATAGAGAATAGTTCTGGTTGTGGAAGAGATTGTCAGACTGGTGGACTGTAAACTTTTCCTGTCAGTGTGTCAGTGGGATTTTGTCCAGCATCCCAAAGTAGAATAACAGGATTTACACAGGCTTGCACTGGGCTGCTGAGGCAGGGGTTTGCAAGGGAAACCAGCCTGTCTTTGAATTCATCTAATTCTGTTCTTCTTTCTGCTGAAAATTACACTTTGAAATACAAGTAAGTCCATCCCCAAGCAATTAGCAGTCAGAGAGGGAGGCAGTGGAGAAGGGAGGGCAGGGAGTGACAAACCCATCTCCTGCAACCTTTCTGTGCAGTTGGGAAAATGAGCTGCAGAGCAACAGCTTCTCACCCCCTTTCCTAAGCAGGTGTGTTTCAAGACGTTTGCAAAGATATTAACCCAGCATACAGAGTGTGCCAGTCAGTAATTATGGAAATAAGTTGGCAATTAGATAATGTCACTCACTCTCCGCATACAGCTGATAAGTGGTTGAGAGCCACTTCAAAGCAAGGGCTAGACCCCCTCCGTGGGCTGCTGAGCAGATGGCTCTGACCTGGCATTAATAGGCTGCTGTCAAGTTTGGGAAAGCGTGCCGTGGTTAGGCAGCACTCGCCTGTGGTCCTGCAGTGGGGCTGCCCTTCCCTGGCTGGGGAACTTGTGCAGCTCTGTCAGCCCTGTGAGTGGGACGTTTCAGCAGTGCAGGTGGGTGTGTTTCCTACAGTGGGTTTGGCGGGTGTGAGATGCTGAGCCGTCTGTTCAGTGTGCAGGTTCCTCGCTGTTGCAGCTCTCAGGTGGGCCAGGGAGGCGGTACAAGCTGTTGGAAGTGCAGTGGAGATAACTTGCTTGCTGCTGTCCATCATGAAGTCCCTTTTAATGCAAGATGTAGTCATGCCATGACAATGAGATTTTCAGAGATAAAATATGTAAGACAATACTCCATGATTCTGTAGCTTTTGTCCCAAACTGTAATGTATTGCTATGGTAGCAGTGTGCTGTATGAGGCTGCAAGGGTAGTATTTATACTAAAAATAAAATGGTAAGAGCAGAAAATTATTCATTCTCAGCATGTCTTGGAGAATCAGTGTGGGAATGGGTGAGGCACAGAATTGGTGGTTCAGGATTTACTCTCTCAAGGTTGGGATTCAGATCCTGCCTCCTGCTAGAAAGGGCACTGGGTCTTCTGGGTCTTCTGAGCTCTACTTGAAGACCCTGCTGCTGCTGTAAGGTTTGCTCTCACAGACTTAACTGTGTGAGACATGAGACTGGAGTAATGGGAAGCACCGTGAGTCAGGAGTGACGTGCGCTGACAGAGCTCTGGGGGAGGCACAGATGGCCCTAGCCTGCTAGTGGCTGGGTGTGGGCAGCTTTCCCAAAATCTGAGCTGCAGTGTCTAAAAGGCAATGAAGCACCCAGCAATGACACCTATATTTCGTGTTTTTTGCATTGTCTTCCTCTTCTGAAACAGAGCTGGCACTCTCTTCTTTCAAAACAGCTAGAAAGGGATTACCTTGACTTCTCTCAATCAAAAGGGAAAGAAGAATTGCCTTGGCTTCCCTCAGCCAAGACTGCTATTCTTGTTTAACCATTTCTGTCTGGTTTCCCTTGCTGACTATGCCTTTTGTCCTGCCCAAATGAACTTGTATCATTACAGAAATCTGCACCACAGAGGTAGGCCTACTTCCATTATTGTACCTTTGAAATATCCCCAGGATTGAAGTGACCCATGGAGGCTGGGATTTGTCGGTAAAACAGGGTTTCGGCATCCTGGGATTGGGAGAGATTGACAGGCTTTACAGACAGGAGTCTGAACTGTGTGTGGACATCTCATAGGCATCTCATCTGTGGTTATCTGCGTGTTCACACCTGCTGCCGTGATTTACAGCATCTTTCACTGCTTATCGAAGTGTTGGTCTTCTAAAATAGGGAGAGAAGTGTGTATGACTGAGGGCTGCTTTTGATGAAGATGGTGCAATCCACCCTGCCCAGGAGAATTAAAAGCTGGGGTGAGAGCCCTGCTGCATTGGGGTCTCTGTGGGTTGTTGCTGCCATGCTGGGCTTGTCGCCTTCTCAGGTCAGGCTCAGCACAGAGGTGTCTGATGCAGTAGTGAATTTTGCCATGGTGGTAGTAAATGGTCCAGGAAGCTGTGAGCTGCTGGAAGCACATCACTGGCTAATTTACACACATTATGATGTTCCTATTTCCATCTCATCAGTAATTCCAGGCTTGGGTCATCACTTTCTCTCTTACCTTTCTCTCACTCTATTCTTCTCCATAAATCATGGGCTATTTTAGTGGATCCACTAGGGAGCACAGAGAAGAAAGGTAAATGGACAAGAACCACATAATTTTTTCCCAATCCATTTTTCAGAACTCCCCACAACCCCCATGAACTTCACTTAGCCAACACAACCCCATGAACAATCACAATCCCAATTGTGATTATTGGGAAGACAAATGAATTGAGGAATTGGATTCTGTGTTTAATTCTTCATTCATTTTACACCTCTCCTAACACCTCCTTTTCCCACCTTCCATTTTCCTCAGCCAAGCTGTTAACAATTAAAAGGAATTATCTTCCCTCTGGTTTGATTTGATTTTATTTGTGTTTATAGCAGTTTAGCTAACATGCTCCACTCAGGCAGCTGCAGGGAATAGGCCTGGTTTCCGCTGGGCACTGAAAGCTCCCATTTCTCTCCAGCTTGCGGGTTTTCTTTTAATTGATTCCTTTTGTTTTCTAAGTGACTTGTTTTTTGTGCTGGCTAAATTTGTCAGACTGACAGCTCTGGAGACTTATGGCTTCTGCAGGTCCCTGAGGCACGTGAGGATGTGACTGTGTGAATTCTCCCCTCCCGTTTCCTAGTGATTCTCCTCCAGCTCTACCTCTGTCCCTACCAAACAGAAACTTTCCAGCACTGCCCACTTCTGCAGTGCCTCTGTGCCTTCTCCTTCAGAGCAAGATGGATGATGGGGTTGAAAGGCATCTGCTGTGATCAACTCTCATGGTCCACAGCACGAAACACTTTTCCCAAGCAAATACTGCCTCACAATATTTGTGCTCCAGTTTGTGGAAGCTGTGTTCATGCTGACTTCTGTGAGGCTGAAGACCTTGACTCTCATAATCTCCTTTCCTGCTTTGTATCAGTGCTAATGATAGCCATTCCCAGAGCTGTTCTTGTGCCCAACCCATCTTTGTGAACAAACACCTGTGTTAATAGAAAACTTTCTTATTTTCTTCTTGAGTAGAATTTTCAAAGAATGAGCCTGGCTTTGTGCTGCCTTTACTTGTCACTTAAAACATCCTCCTACACCAGGAGTACAGTCACCCACATTCAAGTATGCAGAAGTGAGTTAAATCCCAGTGTTAACAGATGTAACTCATTGAAGGCAGTTAGAGTTCTTTGCTCTTAATTAGGGGTGAATTTGGCCTTTTTGCCAAACCACTAGACTGGGGTAAGTGGTTAAGTGCTTTGGCAGTTCTTAGCATCTAAGCTACAAGTTTGCTATCATCCAAGCTGCAGGTTGCCATAAATAATTTGCACAGCGCATGTTTCCAGATTGCAGAGGTCTGTGGTAGGGTCTCTGAAGTATGCAAGACATGTAAAATAAAAACAGCTATTGTGTGACAGGCTGACAGCAGGGTTGTATTCTCTAATGCTTCCTTGGTGTGCTAGGAAGCGTAACGTAAGCAATGGGATAGGAAGTTTCGATAATGGTGTTTCTTGCTCTTACCAGCTTTTAAACTCTAAGGAACTCTGGTCTCTGCCCTAAGCATTTTCATGGAGAGGTAATAGTTACTGGAAAAGTTCCAGCACCATTTCTCAGTAAAGTCAATGAGATTGCATCCATCAAATTAGTTAAATAATTTGGTGTATTTTTATGTTGCTCATTGTTTTTATGTATGCAGATGACTTGGTGAGTTCTCTATTTTGGCCTCTTAGTTTTGAGGACATAGATGTCCTTGCTGCTTTTGAGACCTGTACAGCCAATTGCAAGCATAAAGTGTCCAGAATATCAAGAAATGTAAATGAGTTATTGGACAAGATGTTAGTAAACTTCATAGTAAAGATATGGTGAGTAGTAAGATTAACTTTTCCCTTTTTTGTCTTGATCCCACAGGTCCTGCAAGCTCCGTGAGTGCCAAGCAGTGAATTATGGGCTGGGTATCCACCAGTGCATCATGAAGATTGACTTTATTTTTGCCCTCTTGAAGTTCACGTGCTTTATGAATTCACTCTCTCTTCTATCTCACTGCCATCTCCGTCAATATTGTCATCACTTCTAGAAAACAAGAATTTTAGGCTTGGGCTTTGGCTTTCCCTTTCCTTCCTCCTGGAACACCAGAGTCACCTTTGTGTTCTACCAAAACAAATCACTGTAGGTTATTTTGCCCTTAAGAGAAGTATAACATCTGGAGAAAGTCACTTCATGTACCCTGTACTTCTGAGAGAAAAGCTTCTGGTTCCTAAAGGATAATTGGGATCTTTCATTGGGAGGGGACACTTCCTCTTGGTCACGTGCACTCGAAATCTCACTTTCCACTTACTCTCCTGCTCTCTGTCACTCTCTCTGCTCTTCTCTTCCTTTTGGATTTAACATTTGGTGTTGACTGCTGGGGTTCTCCTCCCAGTAGTGTGGCTTCTTTTTTTCTCCTAGGGAAGAGCAGATTCTTGAAACAATGGGCTTCACTCTGCATTCTATCTACTTCACCTTGAAGGTGAGTTTGCTGCTGGGCTCCTTGCTGGGTCTCTGTTTGGGTCTGGAGTTCATGGGCATCCCCAACCAGTGGGCCCGCTACCTCCGCTGGGACGCCAGCACTAGGAGCGAACTCAGCTTCCAGTTCAAGACCAATGTCTCTGCTGGGCTGCTTCTCTATTTTGATGATGGTGGTGTCTGTGACTTCCTCTGTCTGTCCCTGGTTGACGGGCGCGTCCAGCTGCAGTTCAGCGTGGACTGTGCGGAGACGACGGTTCTCACGGACAAGCAGGTGAACGACAGCAGCTGGCACTTCCTGATGGTGAGCCGCAATCGCCTCCGGACGGTGCTGGTGCTGGACGGCGAAGCCAAGGCGGGAGAGGTGCGCCCGCAGCGCCAGTACATGAACATCGTCAGTGACCTTTTTATTGGTGGAGTCCCGCTGGACATCCGTCCTGCCGCCTTGACTCTTGATGGTGTTCTGAGTGAGCCTCCATTCCAAGGATTTATCCTGGATCTGAAATATGGCAATTCTGAGCCACAGCTCCTGGGCAGTCAAGGGGTCCGACTGGAAATGGAAGGACTTTGCTCAGAAAACCCCTGTGAAAATGGTGGCACTTGCTTCCTTCTGGATGGCGAGCCCCACTGTGACTGCTCAGCCACTGGATATGCTGGCAAGCTGTGTTCTGAAGGTAAGAGAATACTTCCCTGCTTCTCATTGACCTTTACACAATCCAAAGACTTAATTTGTTGTTTAGCAGGGCTATGACAGAGTTCTTATTCCTGCTGATGGTTGTCAAAAGAATTCAAATTCCACCATTCTTTTTTTCAAACAGAAGTAATGAAATGTGAGTGTGAGCAACTGCAACAAGTGTCTTTCTGAAAGGATGCTGCACTTGTAGCATGAAGAGATTTTCATCATCATCATCATCATTCATCAGCAACTTATTAATAAGGGTAGAGAACATAAGTTGGTAAATAAAGCTAAGAAGTACCTTAGATTAGTGTTGGTAAAAGAAATGGCTGTTTTTTTTCAGTAGTCACTGAAAACTGAGTGAATTATCAGCAAAGAGTAGCCATATATATATATATATATATATATATATATATATATATATCACTAACAAAACTGATTGACAGGACATTGTATACTTATTTGATGTTAGCTGTTACTAGCCTGTGGAAGCCCCATGCTTCCCTTCAATTGCTTGCATAGTAATCACTGAATGGTACCTTGATTTTTTTAGCATCTTTGATTAAATTGCTTAAATTGCTTTTTAAATTGATCTTAGTGTTGCAAAGGGAAGAGGGATTTGAATGTTTCTGCATTGTTTGGTACTCTCTTTTTGAATTTGAATTTGAGAGTTTTAAGTCATGCAAACCACATTATGAAGTGTATTTCAGATTTTTCCTTTAGTCTTTAGCAATGTGATGGTAATTAACTTTGTATGTGCAGGAGACTTAAGTCAGCTGAAAATCCCTGTGTGAATTTGAGAATCTTATCACAAAATTATTTATGACATTTGGCTTTAAATACCACAGTTTGAGCTTGAACCAAGATGAAACCTGGACAAGACGTGTCCAATGTCAAGGAAAAAAAAACTCAACCTGAAATTTTGTCAAAATGGAAATATTTGCAATAATATATTTTCACGACTACCATTTGTTCACTTCTTTTGGCAATGAAACTAGATTAACCAGAGCTGAGTCTGTACAATGTGAGAAGTGGTGAAAAAAGTCCTTACACTCCTGCTATCTAAGTAAAAAGCCCTACAGCTCCACGTTTGCAGTCTGTGTTTAGATGGAGAAGCAAACATGTTTTTATAGGAAGGGAAGGTTTGGAAAATAAACATAGCATCCATATGTGCATTAATTTTAAGGTGATTTTAATAATAGCAGAAAATTTGGCTTAATATCCAAATAATACAGTAACAGTACATGAGCCTTAGACAGGAGGTGTGAGCCTGTGAAGTGTTGAACACCAGAATTCTTCCTGGCTATTTGCTCTGACCTGATTAGTCCAAACCATTAATAGGCCAGAACTATTGAGCCATGAGTTATGTGGGGCTGGACAGACTTCTGGGTGTGACCAGGCAGTTCAGGAATTTTAGGAGCTGGGCCACTAGCCCGATGCTCATACGCTTACGGAGCAAACACGCCTCAGGTCTAAATGCTGTGGTGGTAGAAGATTGCAGGAGCCACACGGGCATGTGCACCCTGAAACATGAAGATATAAGGCTCTGTCTGCTGCTGGGCTAATGGATCCAGACTCCTTGGGGAGCTGCTCAAGACATCAACAGTGCATGGTTTTCAGTGAATCACTTGAGAAAGTACTCTAAGTGAGCAGGAATTCCATGTACCTGTGGGGCAATTGTGAGAACTCTAACCAGGGCTCAGGGGGTGGACTTTCTGCATTTCCTGGGTGGGTGGAAAAATCTGAAATACATCTTCTAATGAATCCAGGGATATTTTTGTTGTAGACACCATGGATAAAGCAGTGCTATTGTTACTGTTTGAAGCCGTGAGTCACCATTGCTGTTTGTTTCCTATAGTGATTCATCAGTTTCCAGCCCAACCTGCTGTTAAGGGTGAGCAAAGAAGTTTGTCACAATGTGCCTTCTTAAGCAAACACTTTTAACTCACTGTTATCTGGGGTCTTTTCACTCTCAGAGAAGATGCTGTGTGGAGAACTTTTCCAGTGGATCAAATGTAGAGATTTCCACAGTCATTACCTTGTTTGGTTCTTCTTGTTTTCTCATATATTACTAAATGGTGTATATTTGGTTTGTGATAGAATTCTATAATCAGCCTTGTTTTCTGCCTCCTTTATGCTGTAGCAGTGGTAATTTCTGTGTGTTAAATACTGTCATTGAAAAAAATGTTACAGTGTCTGTGCAGATGAATGGGAAAACCAAAAGGAAAGGCTGTTTAGTAAGTGGAAACAAGCAGACAAAGGAAAGTGGCAAGAAAATAAACAGGAACCGAATTAAGTGTAGCTACCTTTTGTCTGAAAAGTGTAAGACATTATCTTTCAATTCTGTGAGTGTGGCAGAATCTCCATTGATAAACAGTAGGATGTGGCAGGAATGGCAGAACTGGTTACAGGCTCTTCCTACCTGTGGCTTGATTGGCCATTAAACAACTTGTATTTTCTTTGTTTGCTTTTTTCCCCCAAGAGATTAAGATATTTGTTGTCAGAACTGTTATCTTTTGTTTTGTATCTTTGTCATGCCTCTGGACATATGCAGAAGTAACATGGTTATTTTATTCCCAGTCTCACTTTTGAAAAAGATTGGTCTTTCGACTGGATATCAACAACTCCCTTTTGTACTCTGAACCTTCACTCCACTACAGTATTTACTAGTCTGTAGTCTATGTGCATATTTTCATTTCATCACCAGAGTTGGGTGTTTTACTGGGAACTGATGGGGTCTGATCAATAACAAGTTGTTTAAACAGCTAAATGTAATATGTACCTTTTTAATAATGAGTTCTCTTGACAGTGTCCAGGCCATTACTTGGCTATTGACTGATACCTATGTCTGCAGATGGTAAAACCATAGCAAACTCATTCATTTTGTGGCCAGATAGAAGTAAATAGGGGGTGGAACCTGCTGATTCTGTACTGTGATGGAATGAAGCTCCATTTACAGTATTATAGGCTACTGTAACTCCAAGTGCAGTTCCAGTTATGATGAATGTCAACAGAGAACAACCATTCCATACTGAAATGAAACTGTGAATCCTGTCCAGTATGTGCCCCCACTGTGCAAAAAATATTGTGGCACTTCATGTGCATCCAGAGTTAGTAGGATTGTGTACATCATGGCAGGCACATGCCCAGAAGGTAGCTGAGCAGGTACAGTTCCCGTGTCTGAGTTTATACAGTGGGAGTGGAAATACGTGCACTTCGGAAAGTTTGGCTGTTTTGAATACAATGTGAGACTATTTTTATTGCAGCTGGAGTAAACTGGTTCACTGCATCTGACAGCTCTGTAGGGTACAAAGGATGGCTTATTTGAGTAGCTATTAGTTTGTATGTTTCTGGACAATGGTGGCATTAGACATGAAAGCTGAACTCAGAGACATCTTCTCCTCTAATAAACCTCATCAGTCGCTGTGGAATCAGGCTGCTGCCAAGAGAATGAGATTCCTGTAGAATTTGGTCATCACAGATACCTTCATATTTCTGGGGGAAAAAACCCCAAGAAAACCATCCCCATTCAAATGTTGCAAGCTGAGCTGTTGTAGAAGCCAGATGAGGTTGTTTGTATCTGCTCATTCAGGACCACACTGTCAGTCTCAAGAAATTTTCTCTTTCTCTGACACTGCTGTGTAGGGAGTGAGCTCACAATGTGGACAGTGTGAATGCAACACTGTACAAGTGTATTTTGGCCTAAACCCTCACCCTTCTTCCAAGACTCCTGGACTTTCTGAGGAAAGGTGAACAGAAGATGTGCTTAGAAATGCATTAACTCTGCTTGTAGTTGCAGAACCAAGACGTTGATCACCAACTTCACAAAGCACCATGCTGAAGCCTTTGTGTTGCCTGCAGGGGCTGTTTCTAAACGAAGGCTGAATATGGGCTTGATTGCAGCTCTTCCCTTGATTACAGAGCAAGATTTCCTGGGGATGCTGCCTGCTGAATGACAGAGGAGCCCATTGCTCTGTAATTATCACACTTCTAACTGCATCGGGAACAGATTTTTCTATAGCCCCTCAACTTCATTTAAACTGACAAGTTACTGTGGGATTTATCCTCTTCCTGCCCCTTTGGAGCAGCCCAGCCTTGGCTGTATCTGAAGGCACTGCCCAGCCTCACTTGCAGTCACTGTATCTCCCTGCCAGCCGCCCCAATCTTCGTAACACTAAGGGATAGGTTGGCACTTTGCCATGAGCCTGATGCTTGCACCTAATTTGCATATACATTTACATACATTTTGTAATCAGAAACAAATGAACATGACCATAATATTTGCTTCCACTTGCATATTCCTTGATAGATGAATATAAATTGGTTATTGAATTCACCAGCAATAAAGAGTTGTAGACCCTCCATTTGGTCTAGTGCTCTGCTGTTCTAGAGGACAGCAGGCAGTTCTGGCACACACTTTGGATGGGCCCAAGATCTTCACTCACCAGTGCAAAACTCGAGAATTGATCATCTTCAAGGTTTGTGGAGTAAATATTGCAAGGGGCAAATCTGCTGTTTTATGTCACTTCTTGTATCACAGCACTGGCCATTGGGCAGATAACTGGTAAGAACTCTGCCCATTACTTGATTTTGCAGCAATTCAGTTTTCCCCATTTCTTTTGCTTGCTCATTCTTCCTGGTTTAAGTTCCTTTAGTTGTATTTAAAAAAATCTTTTTTCCAGTCTGGTTGCAATTTTTTTTATGCATCGCCAACTGAGCACCAGAGAAAGATGATGTGTTCAGGTATTAATGTTTGTAAAGTGCTTTGAAACTTCAAAGCAGAGTTTAAGCACCATTTGTTATTCTTAATGATAAATATTAAAACTGAGAAGGAGCCACAGGATTTGAATTTAGATCCTACATACCCTTTCACAGAAGATGCCAATGACCCCCCTCACTAAGTGTGGACTAAGCAACTCCAGAGCTAGCTGGATTTGTTTTGTCAGCTCCCTGCTTTAAAAGCAGGGGAGCTGCAGGGAGATGGCAGGACCCTGCATGGTGAGTGCCATTGATTCAAATAGTCTGGCTGCAATACATGCTGACAGCTGTATTCTTGTAGCTTCCCTGTCCTGTGTTATAGATGACTATGGGGCTACAATCCTTTTCTGCTGGATTGCAGGTCAGCTGCAGACCTTGGGCTTAAGAGATGTTAAACCCCTCAGTTAGGCAAAGCTTGGACGTCTCCTCTGATAAAGTGAAGCAGGTTGGGTACAAAGGAGATTGTTATTTGGTGTAAGGTGGAACTGGTGAAGAGTGACAATATGTGTGGGCCCAGAGAAAATGGAACTCAGAGGAAAAAAGCCTCAGGATGAAAATGTTCTTTCATGAAATGTTATAGAAGAGTAAATCATAGCTCATATAGACTGTTGACAGTAGCTGCTCCATATTGCTTTTACCTGCCTGGTAGAATAAAAGAAGAGTTCTTAGCTCTTGCAAAGAGAATGTGATGACCAAGTTTCTGGAGAACTAAATCTAGATGGAGTTTGGATACCAGTATTCTATGTGAGCCCATAGACCAACCTGCTGGCTCCTGCTCTGTCCCAAAGTGTGCACAGCCTGGATCTAAACTGGAATTTTTGGGCATTACTAAATAAAGATCAAAATTAAAGTAATAATTATGTGAAAGTGAGCAAAGTCAGAAATTTCTCCTTCCAACTTATGGATTTCCATCTTGATTTCTGAAGAAGGGTTTATTTTCCTTTGGTTTTGCCATAAAAAAATAAAAGGGGGGGAGAGGGAAGAGTTGATTTATTATTACTGTACAGGCTTCTGCTGAGCTAGGCAGCTTGTCATGGAGGTCAATCAGAAGTAAATATAGCCCCAAGCAAGACAGCACATGCTCTAGCTGTTGCTTTCAGCCTTATTCTGGTATGAAGGTGTGCAGGGCATTTGCCACAAGGTAATTTTTGTTATGTTTTGGTGAAAAATGGAGGGCAATAATCCTCCCAGAAACCTTGAGGATGCTGGAAATGGTGCCACAAAGCTCCAGGGAGAGAACTGGAGGAGTCCACTGAACTCTGTCACTACTCAAAGAAGATGAGCCTCTGCACATCAGCATCAGCACTGCGTGCTCCCTGGTGCAGGAGAAGGTGGAAATCCATGTGATGAAATGGTAGAACGGCCACCTGTCCTTGGCTAACTTCTAATTTCACTTTACTTCTTTGTTTCTTTGCTTACCAACTTTGAACTTGATGGAAAGAAAAGCTTTCTTCTCTCCCTGTAGAAAGCAAGGCAACTGCCATGTTATTGCTGTCCAGAGACTGCAATGTGACTTCTGGTGTATGTGTGTGCCTCTCCCACAATCCTTCATTGCAGACAGGTTCACTGCCACTGTAAACCCACCCTGCAGAGCAAAGCAGTTCCCCTTCTTCCATCTGTAAACAGGTCCAGGAGCTGACAACTGGGTGCAAAACAGCCCAAGGGCTGAGAGAAGTAGATGTGGGGGGTTGGAAGCACTGTGGATGTCAGAATCTACTTGAAGCAGAACTCATTTGTATTTGAATGTGTTTGCTCTGAAATGGGGCTGGGACCTGGGTGCATTGGATTCACATTCTGTGCCACTGACACCTTTGCCAGTTATGCTGTGTCAGCTCTCCAGGCCCTGCCTGCATGTACACTTGTTCACCTCATTATTCTGAAAAGAGACCAAGGTATAACGTATAAAGAAAGTGGAGCAGGGCAGCAGAACTTGAATGGTCTGGTCATAAGAGTGTTAGCACCTAAGAGGCTGATTTCCATTTCTGCTACAGTCTTTCTGCATCCCTGGAGTGATTTGCTGGCAGACTAAAGGACTCAAGACTGAATCAATTGACCTTTCTTTGCAGAGGATATGTACCTGGTTACCCCCTGTGTCTCAGTTTCTATATCTGAAATATGTAGCTGGTGGGGCTTCTTACACTCCAGGTATTAAGAATCCCATATGCTTCTGTATGACAGTGATAGAGACATATAAATATCTTAGCATGACAAGTAAATTATGATAATGGAAAAACACCCAGTAGAATGACCTGGTTCAATTGTCAGTTTTTTAGCTAGGACATGCAGTTAGAAATTAAGATGGTTTTCTTTGTTAAGGGGCCATTTTTGAGGAGTGCTCCTCATCTTTCTTTTCAACAGAAATCTCACAGTTTCCTGCTACTCTATGCAGTGTCACACTGTGAGTAGGCAGACCCTTCCCAGGCCAGGCTGCAGTTGTGCTGGTAAAGACAGAGCCTGAGCAGCAGTGTAGCCTCTTCCCTGTTGGTGACATGGAGCAGATGCTGCACTGCAGGATGCTGATACAAGCAATAGGAGAAAGAGAGCTTTTGACTTTTTTTTTTTTTTGTATCTGACCCATGTGCTCCACTGACCTGCCTCAAATGTCCTCTGCTGTGAACCTCAGATGCTGATCAGATGCTTTTCCTTGTACTGTAGCCCACCTCTGCCTACCTGTCTCCATTGGTGCTCTCCCTGCTGTGGCTGCTGGTTTCAGCCTGTCCCTTTCCCCTCCATACTCGAGACTGGCCTCGACCTTGTGCTGTCAGGGGAAGCAAAGTGAGCACAAAAGGCCACCCAAGCAGAATGGCATAGTTTGCACTTAGTCTGTTCCTCTATGCATAAAAAGCAGGATAGCAAAGAAAGCCCATTGGACTGTTTCTGAGTGTTTAATTAGCACAAAACTGGCAAGTGTTTTATGGTTTGAAGGCACTGAAAGGGTGTGTAAAAATCTTGCTTTTCCTGTTAACTCTTGTCAAAGCTCTGACTGCTTGTTAGATAAAGCAGGTGTATTTGTCTGTGGTTTGCAATGTAGGGCAAGGAGGAAAGGTACACCTCACCCTCAGGATTTTGCTTTGAGGTGTGATCTTCCTCCTCTTACTCATGGAATTCGACCAGTTAAGTAACCTGAGTGAATATAATGGACTGGGTTTGGCTCTGAGTATTTGGCAAGAGATCTTTATCAGAAAAGTAAGAATCAGTTCCTTGGTAGATGTAGGAATTTGAGCTGTAGGTTAAAACCAGGCTTCAATCTCTGATAGTGCTGGCAGGCTCCATAGTTTGCTTGGCTGCTGCATTTATTCAGAAGCCTTTCTCGGCCTCTGTAGTCTCTTGGGTGGATTTTCTCTTCTTTGTGGTTTGTTTCCTTAGTACTTGAGAACAATGACACTCTCTGAGTTTTCCAAACCTCTGATGTGTCTCTACAGGCGTGTGTTTGATTTTCTGGTTATTCCTGCTGCGTCCATCTTGCAAGTCTGGCTTTCAGAGTTGGAGAACCTTTCTCCTCAAGGTAACATAGGAGAAATCCTTGGAACTAAAGGCATGTTTCTCCACTGAGGCTGGTCAGGAACAAGAGTTGAGGAATGGCTAGGCATGAAGAGAGTGGCTAGTGTTTTGATCTGCAAATTTCATAGTTCAGTTGTATTTGCAGCTGAATTCCTTAAGCTTCTTTCTGTATGTAGTTGAAATTGCTAATATTCCCCAAAGCCTTTTTTTAAATGGGGAAGAAGTGTGTGGAATCATTCCTTAATAAATTGCTGATTTAAAAAATAAAGGAAAAAAGAAAAAGGTGAAGTTTGTGAAGAGGCAAGGAGATTAAATTTCTTGTCTAGGACTACCTAAAAGAAAAAGCTGGTGAAGTAACCAGAATTTCTGTATTTTCTTCTGTCTTTTGCCTTTTTCTCTATGGCTTCTCTGAGACCTGCTCTGGGACTTGGTGTGGTAGGAGGCAGGGGGCTGTGCAAAGGAACTACCCTGCATGATGCCTGCCAGACCTCTGGTGTAATGGGAGATCTGTGTAGGTCCTTGCAATTCACATAGCTTTGACTTAAAGGAAGATAACAGGAGACCAATGAACATGGAAGATGATGGGTGGATATATTGCCATTGTGAAGCAGTAGCATTGCTATGTCCCTCAGGATAACCAGAGCTAGAGGTAGGTTTATATTAGTGTAAAAGATGGAGCAGAACTCATACAGGCATATCTAGCTGAAAATTTGGCAGATTAGGTACTAGCTGTGTGATCCCAGAGCTTGGAATATGATGATATTGTTATGACTGTAAGTTTGTTATGGTGTAGAAGACCTTTTGAGTAAACATCAGATGCTGCAGAAAATGGCAAAATCCTCTTTCTTCAGAGTTCCTCTAGTGGGCACTGTGTTGTTGGAGATCTGACTTTTTTTTTTCTTCACTGAAAAAAAAGGTAGGGCTCCAGTGATCAATTTGTAATTTAGCTTGCTGGCTACCTCCTCCTAAACTTTCTTTTCCTTCATTACTTAAGCTGAAATGCTCAGTTGTGTCTCAACTGCAGCAATGAACACATCTACAATGAATTCCAAAGCCTGCTGGTTTTGAACAGACATGAAGCCTGTATACCTATACATATTATCTCTGCTTTGCATCTGACACAGAAATGTATCTTTAAGGCAGTCTGGTGTTTGCCTGCCTTATCGTATGGCATGTTTGAATGAAAGACATGTGAAGTTGCATTTTGACCAGCTAAGACACATCAGAATCAGACAGACTGGAAATGTTTTCCTTGTGAAAAATGATGGTTTTATTCAGATCAAAATATTTAGAAAAAAACCCCAACTGATTTGCATGATAGTCTGCAGAAAAAAGCAATGTATTTTTAATTTGTAGAATTTCTGAATCCTGATTTAAAAAAAAATGTACTCTATTACACATAATAATGTAGCTTATTTTATAATTTACCCACATGATTAGCCCCAGTATGGATCTACTACTGATGAACTGCAATATATCACAAAAATGTTGAAGTGTTTTAAGGAAGGGGCGGGCAAAAGGAGACCTAAGCATAGGTTAAACTTAAGCAGAGAGGAGAACAGATTTCCAGCTTGCAGTCAGCAAGTGGAGCCTGGAGCACAAATACAGCAGTGACCAGATTGGTGCCCTTTGAAGCCTCTCAGGAGAGAAGAGTGGTGTGAAGCACTGTTATCCTTTCAGTTTGTTGGCAGTGACAGCTCCATAGGTACTGCTGTCTGTCAAGAGCTCCGCTAAAAGAAAGGCTCGAGGAACAATTATGAGTGGATAGGACTCGAGTGGGCTCTTTCCTGACTTCTAACACGTATCACTGAACAGTGCAGTCTCTCAGCAGTGACAGGGAAGGCAGCAAGACTGAGTATATTAATGAAGAACCACAGCTGCTGATTTGAGAGGCTGAGATGGTCAGCAGTTTGGGTTTTAGCTTTTTAGCGTGTTGGATTGAACCTCAGTAGTTTACAGTGCAGCCGGACCTAAGGACTAGGCAGCAGATGTTCCCAAAGAAGAGCACAACGAACACCTCTCTGTGCAAGAAATGATCTTTGAAATGCAGCCAGCCCAAGCTGAAATTTGGGCTGGATAAGCAACGCTCTGCCTATGAAAATCACTTGGGATCTGCACCAGTATGGCATGACAGTCATTCCTGAGCTCTGGGATGTTTTCCCTGTCACTGCTGCTGCCCGTGTGGTGGCTCCCAGTTTACCCGAGGCAAAAGATAGCTAAACCCAAGTACTAAGTAACAGATCCTCTATCCCGGGAGAACAATTGGCTGTGATTTCAGAACTCATTTGTCAGTGGTGTTTAATTATAGCCTTGCTACCACTTACAGTGGAGGTCACCGCTATATTGTAGGTCTATTTAGTGCTCCCTCTGGTCTTAAAAATCTATGAATCTATATCACGCTATTTTGGGGCATTTGTAACAGTCTCCACTAGTTTTCTTCCAGAGCTGAAATTGCCTAAGTTTACTCCTAGTTAATTGACAAAATGTTGTTGTTGGAAAGCTGACTAAAACAATTTAAGCCCCTTTTCAGATCTGGGAGTGAAACAAAATGTAGGTTACATCTTCTTTAGTTTCTGTCCTTACCATTGCCCAGCTGTTTTCTCCTTGTGCACAGCTCTGCTGCAATATGGGCATGTGAATTACTTTAACTTGCAGATACTGTGTCATCAATGAGCTATTCTGTAGTAAAAATATCAAATGTAGGGATCATTGTGTAAAATGTTTTCTTGCACATCTGGTCTCATAAATACTACTCAACTTAAAATTACACCAAGTACTCTTTATTCAAGCAAAGCTTTCCTTGATCTGGTGGAAGATGTCCTTAACTAACAACTAAACACAAATCTACTTAGATTTGTTGATCTTGACAGTTAAAAAAGTTAATTTTAAGTCCCATTTTGAAAAGTGATTCAGGCACCTTGAAGCCTTGTGACTGATCTGGAATTCAAAATAGCAGTTTTGATAATTTTACCTTCATTTGTATTTATTTCTGTCCTTTTTCACCTCTAAAGATTTGGCCCAAAGAGCACATTCTTCTATGAGATTCTTTCCTTGCCTGTGTTTGCCTTTAATTATTTTAATGATCTGATACTAAATTGAAACCAAGACCAATCAAATGTTTTTCTTTTAAAACTGAGTGAAGAAGGAAAATTAATTGCAAAAATCCGGCTTAAATGTGATGTTAAAGTTGTGAATTTCAGAATTAAATGGTAGTACCTGCTACAATCAAAATGCCACACGGCATCCATTCAGATGTGCTTCAGGCATCCTGCACTTGAATTGTGTGCAGGGCAGGAAAATAAAAGAGCTAAAATGCTGTCAGGTTAATAATAAATTGTGCATACATGTGGCACATTTCATCAGAGTATTCCTAAGCATCTCACAACTCCTGATAAATCAGTCAGCCTTCACATCACTCAGCCGCACTGTGGAATGCATGCTATCTCCATTTTACTGATGGGGAAACTGAGAGGCAAGCAGAATGAGAATTATTGAAGGGTATCAAGTCAGAAGCTGCCTGAGGTGAAATTGGAATCCAGAATGCTAAATCCTAAGTATTAAACAATGTAGTAGTTTATCTAGTTTTATCCCAGTGTGCTAGAAAACCCACAAAATACTGTGGTATGTGTTGAATGTGAAGGTAAAAGCACAACATTGGATTTCAGGGATTCTTGTAAAATTTCAGTTGAAATTCAAATAAATACCTCTTTTTATTCTTTTTGGGGGATTGGATTGTCCACAACCAAGAAGTTCTGTCTTTGGGGGTGTTGTCTCATAATTTTGTCTTCTGAAACCACGTTGAAGCAGCTTATTCTGTACCTTGTGCCAGTAGGCAGCACTGCTTGGGCTATGCTTTATGGATTCCTCTGTTTAGTGTTTTTTTAGAGTTAGTAATGAGGAAAAACAGACTTGTAGCAATAAAAGTTTTAGCTGGTTTTGCCCATCTGTGGTTTATGTGTGCTCCAATATGACTTTCCAAGACAGGATTCAGTTCCTCTGTTTCGAGTAGAGAAAGGGTTATGATTTCACTTAAAATACCAAAATGAAAGACTAATTTCAAATATTTGAATACTTGACTGGACATACCCTTGGATAAAAGGCAATAGGGGAAAGTGTGGTTTTACATTTCCCCTCCCTTCTGAATTTCTTCAAACCTGCAAAGGTTAGGCTCTCATGTAACCTTCTGTTTCTGTCCAGCCTTCATTGTCCATAGTAAGTTTTACTGGAAACTTTGTTCCAGAGTGGAGTGGCACCAATGAACCACTGAAGGCAGGACTCGGTTGTGCTGAACTTCCAGCTGAGTAGAACTGATTGTAAAGGTTGTTCAGATGTGATGAAGAAAGAAGAGTTTTCAATTTGACTTTTTTGTTTTGTTGGTTATTTTCATACAATCGTTCAGGTTGGAAAAGACATCTACAATCATCAAGTCCAACCATTAACCTACCACTAAGTGCTACATCTACACTTTTCTTTAAATACTTCCAAGTGAT
The DNA here is from genome assembly GCA_013396995.1 of Dicaeum eximium. Taxonomy (NCBI): domain Eukaryota; kingdom Metazoa; phylum Chordata; class Aves; order Passeriformes; family Dicaeidae; genus Dicaeum; species Dicaeum eximium. The sequence continues at coordinate 409,097 of VWZP01002893.1, forward strand.
GGTGACTCAACCACTTTCCTGGGCAGCCTGTTTCAGTGCTTGGCAACCCTTTCTGTAAAGAAATTCTTCCTAATATCCAGCCTGAACGTCCCCTGGCACAGCTTGAGACTCTGTCATCTCATCCTGTCAATTGTTACTTGAGAGATGAGGCCAATCCTCCCCTAGGCCAAATCTACTTTCAGGCAGTAGTAGAGAGGGATAAGGTCTCACCTGAGCTTCCTCTCCTACAGGCTTTTTGTCTTCCCCAGCTCCCTCAGCTGCTTCTCCAAAGACTTACTCTCCAGACCTTCACCAGCTCTGTTCTCTGGACACACTCCAGCACCACAATGTCTTTCTTGTAGTGAGTGGCCCAGACCTGAACACAGGACTCAAGTTGGCCTCAACAGTGTTGAGTACAGGGGGACAATCACTGCCCTGGTCCTGCTGGCCACACTATTGCTGATAGAGGCCAGGACACTACTGACCTTCTTGGCTACCTGAGCACACGCTGGCTCATGTTCAGCTGCTGTTGACCAGCACCCCCAGGTCCTTTTCCTCTGGGCTGCTTTCCAGTCACTCTACCCCAGCCTGCACTGAGGAATGGGGATGTTGTGATGCAGATGCAGGACCTGACATTTGGCCTTGTTGACCCTCATACCACTGGCCTCAGCCCATCAATCCACCCTGCCCAGATTCCCCTGCAGATCCTTCCTGCCCTCCAGCAGATCCACACTCCCACTGAACGTGGTGTCTTCTGCAAAGTAAGGCTGCACTTGATCCCCTCATCCAGATCATTGATAAAGATACTTACCAGAACTGGCCCCAGTATAGAGCTTGGTGAACCTCACTTGTCACCGGCCACCAGCTGGATGTAACTCCATTCATCCCCACTCTTGGGGCTTGGCCATCCAGTTTTTTACCCAGCAAATGGTACACCTGTCCAAGACATGAGCAGAGAGAAAGTCCCATGGAAAAATGGATTCCTGAGAAGACCTTTTATTAGCTTTACTCTCTTTGAGCAGTTAAATTTTTTAAAAGAGTTCTTTCTTATGTGTTTATGGCCCAGAAATCTCTTCTTTAGACACTAAAAATTATTCCAATATGCCTAATTTCTAATGTTTCCCTTGAAAACGAAGTTGCCTGGCAAAGAACAGTTACCCAAGTAAACAGCAAGTTCAGCATGGAATGAAGATGGTGGCAGATGGGGCATGATGACATTGTGCTTATGTTGGAAACAATAACATAATGAGAAAACATGATTAGATGCTCTTTAGCCCAAAAGTGCTCTCTTATTTTCTATGTAATTGTGATAAACTGCATTTAACCATGCTGTCCTCCAGCAGATACTCTTTTTTACTGCATAGCATTCAGGAATATGAATAGGACTCTTCTGCTTGGGGTAACTAACAGTTCTGACTGGCATTTATTATGGAAGCTGTTTAAGTTAAATTATTTGAAGCTGTAAGCATGTATGAATTATTTTAGTGCAGTGCACAACAAATTAATTGTTGGTGCTGTGAAGAACCACATCAGTGGAATTCCTTTATGTCTGTAATAAAACTCATCATCAGAATCAGAACTAGGCCAGAAGGAAACAGATCTAAACTAACAGGCAATCCCAAGATCAGGAGTGACATTTGTTGGTAGCGCTGTCAAACTGGATCCCAAGATAGTCACACAAAAGCGAGTGGCCAGTCCAGACTCAGATATATTTGTACAGCCATTATCTCCATGATGGATGCTTGGAAAGTGATGTGCAGACCTGTGACTATGTGGATCTTTTCCTTAAATCTTTCTGGCAGTCTTTTCTGAGCCAAATCACACCTAAACATCAACATTCCAGCTGTTCCTTTCTCAGAGCAGAAGTATGAGCTGATTTTTGTGTGAGCAGCTTATGGTTCTGCTGCTTTTCACAGCTTTTCCTCCACCCTAATTGTCCCTGGCTCTGTTTGCCTTACCACTCTAGTGGGAGAAGGAAGGAAGGAGTAAGTGCTCTGAGTTTGGCACTGATTGTTGTTCTTCTTGCCCCCAACCCTAAAGTGGTAGATGGAGGAGGCTGCTTTCAGGGAGGGGAGGTGCAGTGGGAGAGATGACAAATGATGTGAGGAGAAAGCAGAACTGTCAAGATGATCATGGCTGGCAGGGGAAGAGCCTCCTGGTTGCGACTGGCCAGGCTGGCTTTTGCATACTGGCACTGGGAGGCAAAGCTGTCTTTCTGAGGCAAAGCTATGGGACGCTGAGGGCTGGGATTTGCAACTGGAGAAAAAGAGAGCGAGTCAGCAAGGGAAAACCCAGTCCTGCTGTGTGGTTGTAGCAGGAAAGCTGTCCAAGCACGGAAAACTGATCAGCTCTCAAGACACTCAGTTGGAAGGGAAAGCTGTACTTCCACGTTTGCATTCTAGTATTTGTCTTCAGCTAGGTGAAATGTCCACATCTTTGAGAATCTCTTCCAAGAATATAATTTACATCTCCCTCCTTGTGATATCTGATTCCCTTGCTGGAATTTGCCACCTGATACTAGAGACACACTCTTCACACCTCCCTAGCCCTTTGTGTTCCAGGAACCTTGCCACATGAAAGAAGAATGCAGTGATGCATGAATCTTCTTTTTACTACAAGAGTCTTCTTCTTTTTTTTCCATTCCTCTGCTCTTGCCTTTGAGGAGTAAAGTCTTCTCAGTCTTCAGATGTCAGTATGGATCCTATTTGGCGAACACATTCCTCGTAAATGAAATTAGAAGAGATATATGAACTTTGGGTCTCCCTTTCCTTTAATAGGATGATGTAAAGGTGGTGTTACCTTCTTTCATTTCCCTCCAGGCCTTAGGACAGAGAACTAGATAATGGAACATTGCTAATGCACTCAAACTAAACTAATTTCTGAGAAAATACTCATCTCTCTTATCTCCTAGACCATCTGTCTGAAGTGACTTCTCTTGACCCCTCTGGATTCAAAGTCCTGTCAGTTTTAAGAGTTGTGTATTTTCCAGAGTTAATAATTTATAGGGGATGAACACAAGAGACTTCTCTTCTGTGTATAGGAATTTCAGAAAAGAGCAGATGCCCAACTTGTCATTCTCCACAAAACTCTGTAAATTGCAAGATATGAGGTAAAAGCTCCATCTGCTGGAGCAGTTTTTGAAGGTCCTGTTGGAGACAAGCTCTGGCCTCCTGCTCCCAGCTGAGGTGGCTTCATTCAGTGCCTACTGTAGCAGACAGGGAAGCAAAGACTGATGTGGAAACTGTAGCAGGCAGAAAACAGCCAGGGTTGATGTCACTCATGGGCTGACACAGCAGCACCAAGGCTGTCTTGAGCATCATTGGTAGTGGAGCCAAGTCCTGTATTTTCTAAGATGATTGCAAAGATCGTGCCTCAGACCTTGACAGAAATAGCCTGAAGTTGGCCAGTATCCAGCAAACCAATGATCCTCTATATGCCACGAGGCTGTGCACTGCTGAGTGATCTGAAGTCAGTAAGAAGGTGGTCATTACATTTGAGACAATGGAAAATGTCTTTCCCTACTGGTATGGCAGAAGACTGTGAAGAGTAAAATCTAGTGAGAAACCACTACTAATGCTCACTTGAGACTTCATAGCTGGAATTGAGAACAGGACTGAATGTTCTAAAATATCAGAGGGCCCAACTTGTCCTTTCTAGGGTTTTGCATTTTATCATTGAATTACAGTGAATGGTCAATAAATTTAACTTTCTTCCCAACCTGAAGTTCAGTGAGATATTGGTGAATACAGTTGTCTTCTTTCCTGATAATACAGCCCATACACATTATACACCTGCAAATTTTCACTGGTGATTAGAAGTACTTCCAGAATTTAGTGAATAAGTCTTTGGTGACAGACTCATCCTCTTTTATAAATTCAATATGGCTGTAGCTACTTGACCAGTTTAATCTTTTATGTCTTTTTCCCCATTCTTTTTCAGGGTGTCACTCCTAAGAAAGCTTGCCCCAATAGAAGTGGGTGTTGCTTTCTTTGTGAGTCATTCAAGAGACTATGTAGGAGTGAAGAAGTGGCTTTTGCTCATGCTCCATTATGCCAAACAATTAGGGAGGTTGTTTCCCTCTTGTGGGTCTGAACGAACCCAGCAGATGCATACATGCTGTCTTCTGTCTGAGGTACAGACTAGTGAACTGGGTCTTTATTCTCTGACCTCACCAAGCTTAAGACTGGCTCAAGACAGTTCTTTTGTACCATTACCCAGTCTGTGGGATATACTTCAGAGTGATCCTGTTGACCTCAGTGTTCTTCATAGAAGGCCTCCTTTATTTTTAATTTTTTTTCCTTAGTCTTCATGTTATTGTAAAGGGTTCAAGCATTCAGCATTTGGAGTAGAAGAGTGACCCACTTCCCTGGTAGGCAGAAGCTACAACAGTTTTTCTTTCACTCATAACAAGCAATTAAGTTCATGAACATTATGGCTGATAGGCAGTATCCTCCTCTTGGATAGCTTCTTTTTCCTAGGGTTTAAGTTGTACTACAATGGTGAGAAGGAATTGGTGCTTACCAAATGATGGTGTGCAGAACTGATGCTATTTGTTAGAGTTCACCTCTGGCCTTCTGGAACATGACCAAGGTCAATATATTCTGTCTAGGCATCATAAAGCAATGATATCACATGTTTTTACGTCAAAGTCTTATGGCTACTCCTGGAGAAAAAGAATATTCCTTATTGTCCTCACTGCAGTGACAGTGGTCATGACTATTCCATGGGCAGTAGGAATAGGGCAATATGACTGTAAGACACAGATAGCCACTTGAGCTATCTGCAGTGGTGAGTGGGGTGCTCTAGGAAGGAGATGAAGCTACAATAATATCCTGGATTACAAAGTAGTCAGGGCTGGTCTACACAGTTTCTGCTTCTCTTGTAAGGTTCTGTTGTGGCATGGCTGATAAGCAAGATGTCCCTAAAATGCTACATGATATAAACAGCCAGGAAGATGCACTCAATTATTCTCTCACTGGAAAATCATCAGTATCTGGATCAAATATTAATCCTGTTGCTCTATACCTCCAAGCTGGCAAGCTTCCTTACTGGACGTTTGATACCCAGCAGCTGGTGGCTGCTGAAAAAAGTCCTTAAAAATTTCCTTCTGTACATTTTGCTAATACAAATATTCTATGACCCACTTATTACAAGGGAAGATACCAAGTGCTTCATCTGCTTCTCTGTGTACTGCCTGTGCTAGGTTTCTATTGCCCTAATTTTGCAACTGGGTAGTTTTCTATTACTTCCCTATGTATGCTGTCTAATATGCAGGTTTAGGTGGTACCAGGCAATGATTTACCTGATCATCTTTTACCAAATGACAGTGTTTGGACTGTCATACTGGTCTAGATGTCTAAATGCCCCCCACTCCCATCTTCCTTCTTCCATTTTATGTGAATGTGTACCAGATTTTATCAGCTCTCTTTAAATGTATGTCCTATTTTGCATATCCAGGCTCACTTCACCAGCTGTTGCAAGGTCTTCCATATTTGAACACAGCAAAAACCCAACTAGTTAAAGTCCTGAGCAATTTGCTCTACTTTGAACTAGGGAGTTGGGCAGTCAGAATAGATGGTTATGAGTGTCCCTTCAAACCTCAACTACTTTGTAATTCTTTGAACTCAAAAGCCCATGTTAGTACCTGTTTCTACATCATGTTGTGAGGTGACAATACAGAATAATCATGTTTTTTAATCTTGTTATTTCTTCGAAAACCCAGCTAGGTCAGATGCCATTTCAGGAATACTGTCTTCCAATCACTCCTTGATGTAGCTAAAATACTTTTTCCTACCATCCTGGAAGGCTATTGCTTTCCAGCAATTTCTAGTAGGATCCATACTGACATATTCCTGAAGAAGAGAGAGGAGATATTACCCTTTTAGTAATCAGAAGGCATAGAAAAGAAGGTACTGTCCCTCTTCCAAATCCCTCAGCAAGAGTGCTTATGACTGTCAATGAAATCCAAAGATGAATTGTATCTCTGTTCCCTAATTGCTGTTGTTTTATTTCAGGGCAGTGTCTTCCTAGTGAAGGAGGCTTTTATTAGCTCTTTAAGTGTGGGACTGATTACTCACCTGGCAGTGAATGAGGCTTTGTAAGATGTAATCAGAGTAAGCTGAATGGCTTTCCCTGGTTCATGCTGCAGTTACAAACCCTGAATTGCTCAGGGCATAAAAAGGGGTTGTGGCTCTCTTTTACCTCATCAGACATGGAGGTACAGACACCCTGGGACAGCCTGATGTATGCTGCAGATTCTAACACCTTCCTTTTCCATGCTTTTAGTGCATGAGTGCATAGAGCTGGATTCTGGCTGGTGGGTAATAGCAGTTCCTGGAGGAGAGGTACTGGCTTTTACTCGTGTAACAAGCATCTGGTGGAAATTTTCTGCAAAGGGATGGCATTTAGAAATAAGAGACTAAATTGTATTCTTCCTGTGCTTGAGACCCAAATGAGGTATCAGTGCTACTGTTTGCCACTGTGTTTGGCAGTCTTCTTGGTGGGAAGGGCTCTTGTGCTCTCGCAGTTTATACAGTGCTCACCACATTTGTGTACTGTTGGAAGCCAGTTATTGATGGTGGATTTTCTGGATTCAAAAATCAGCCAGGAGACGAATTGTAGGGTCTACTCCTCTGTTTTCACTTAGGTTATGGAAACACTGCTACCTGGGAATAACTTTGAATCTTTATTGACTTACAGTGGATTTGAACTGGTGGCTTGGAGTCTTCGTACTGTTCAGCAGTGTATTCTTTTGTATAAAAAAATCTGAGATAATAAGCATGGAAGCTATTTATTGCATACACTCTTTTTCACAGATTTAAAAAGAGTAGAGATTTTAAACCATTACTTTTTTCAGTACCAAAAAGATGTACACCTTTTTTCTTACACCCTCTCTGTTTTCTGTTTTTCTGGATATGAGCTTGTGTGTATTGCATTAACACATTAATAGAAAGAAAAAACAAACCAATTTTTTTCGTGCGTTTGAATGCTGTTAATTTTAGGGGCCTGGGCCTAGTCCATTCAATGAAGAGAGACATCTGCTGAATTCAGTGGGTATGAGGTCCTGTGATTATGCACTTGGGCCTGCATCTGCATAGATTCTGCTGCAGGCTGCAGGTCTACATTTAGACAATCACACAAGAAAATTTAGCATTTTGAAAGATGCAGAATGCAGCTGTTTCCCATCATTATGTTTCACATTTACTGAAGTCAGCAGTTACTCTTTTCCAAGCAGTGCCTTTCAACAATAAACAAGGCAAATGCTTCCAATAGAACCTCCTGATGACTTCTGTTTAATTTAAATATATATATTGCAGCAGCAAATACAGCAATAACATGAAATATAAAACCCATTAACACATACTCTAAAAATTATATGTAGGTGTACAAAGGAGAGGAAAAGAAGATGCATTTCTTCTCATAACTCACTGCTGCATTTAGGATGATTTTTGTACGTTGGAGGAGCATGCTCTATATATTTTTATGTGTAATAAATGGAGCTCTCACTTTTCAGGCACACTGGAACTCCATCCTAATTGGAATTGGAGTGAGTGAATCAATAATTGATACTTACACCAAATCCAGAGGCATGCTTAGCGCATTATAGATAGCAAATAAATTTCAAGACAGTGGTCTTTATTATCAGATCAGTAGACAATTCAGAGGATGAGTGTTTAAAACAGGCGACTGTGAGTGGTTCCTTGGTGAAGAGACCTGCTGAAGCACAAATCTTAGGACCTGATGGCACCAAGTTGCTGACCAGAACTATGCCAGCCTTTTTTGAGAGGTGTCTCCATTAGTGCTGGGGAGCGGTTGTGTGTGAGATAGTGTGCAGGGATTTTTCTGGATCTAAATAAAAAGGCTCAAAACCAAATGATGTAATAAAATAGACATTGTAATAAGATATAATAAAAGGAAGAATATGGATAGTGAGTAAATTTTTGTCGTTTCACAGGCTTGGAGTCCTGCTTTCATGCTCCATCAAATGGACCTTGGATATCATCCACCTTGAATGGATTTTCCTCCTCCTTCCCATGCTGTAGTGCCTTTTATTTTGTGTAGCAAATGGAATCACTTATCTTTTCCTGTTGGGTTAGGATATTATTTCTGTTCTAACATCCCATAGCACAGGTTGGCACAGGGCACTCCAGCAGGCTCTTGCAGTGACTGCTACTGCTGTTTTATGGGCTTCTGAAGCCCCAGGTACAAGGATCTACACAACAGACATGGTCTGGTCAAGTTCACTGACTCCTTGAATATGGTATTTTCTGCAAGGTTCCCAATACAGAACTGAATTCCGAATTAATGCTATCCAAATCCTGTAATAAACCTAGATTTTATTCTGTATTAGCTATAATCAGTATTGAGAAAGAAAGTAGGAGTATTATCCCCTCGCCTCGCTCTGTTTTTCAAGAACAGATGTCTATTCTAAGGAATGTTGGCGAGGCGTGTAACATTAAATGATCTGGATTTGGTGGTGGAATGCTAATCATTCTACTTAGACCTTCCTACAAAGAGGTATCATTATGCTGACAATACAATAACTGGGCTACTGGATGAAGCCTGCTAGAGGTCCCTTTTAATGCAGAAAATGTCACCTCTTGATTTTTCTGGGAAATCTTGCAGATGGATGTAATATGGCATTTGTGCCTTGGGATGCTGTGATGCAGCACAGTGTTGGCATACGGCACTAGTAAGTGCCAGGTGTAACCAGGTAGATGAATATTCCTTGCCCTCCAAGCCTGCATGAGCTGCTGCTTCTTCAGAGCTCATGCAGTGTCCTCTGAGACCAGTGATGCAGGATGTCCTCCATCCCTTCTGTGACCTGACACCCAGCCTGCTGTGGGCAGGGAAGGGCTCAGGCCTCCCAGGGCTCAACCAGTGGCACAGTGTCTCTCTTCTGCCTCATGTAAGATTGAGAAATGGGGATGGTCTGTGTAGCTTTGCCGTTTGTTCTGCAGCTTCGAACACTTTCTGCAATAGGCTGGACAGGAATAAGCAATGCTGACAATGAAAGTCAGGTGGGTTTGAAGAAGGGATCCCCTTCTTCTCTCTCCACCCTTGCTTGACTCAGCTAGTCACAGTATGCTGTAGCTCCAGCTCCAGTTTTTAAGATTGCTCTGAGAGGAATATTAACATCCTCTAATAACTCTGTCAGACATATCAAGGGATTTGTTTTATTAATTCCAAGACTGGGTACAGCAAATAGATTATAACTTGGGCTGTTTGATAGGCTTAACAAACATTTCTCTGCTTAGTTACATTTCCCCCCCTCCAAATCTCCTTGAGTTAACTCCTTTTTCTGTTCTTTGTGTTACTATTTATTGAATATTCTCGTTGATGTATATGTCGTAAGAAATATGCCCAAAGTTCATTTCCATCTGTCATTTTTTAGATGATAAGAAAGGAATAGAGGCAGCACAATTTACAATGGATTTGGCAGTAGTAAATGCCTTTTGTAGCTGTCATGGTGATGTTCTGAGAGCAGGACAAAGATGAAAATCCTTAGGAGTGTGCAGGTTCTTCCTCAACAGGAGGAGACATTCTCTCCTTCTGTGGCATATGGTGGGCAATGCTTGGGTTTCCAGTCTCTGTGTCAGCCTTGCAGGTGATGCGGACAAGGGTGAAACACCATGGGCCTGGTTTCAGTGCTTTGAGCACTGAGATTGCAGATTGCAAGCAATGAAACTAGTTTTAGCTTTTTGGGCCATATGGCTAGTTCACTTTTTAGTGTAAGTTTACAAGACTGCTCAGAAATAGGTTAATTTTCATGGTGGTCATCTTAGGAAAGTTCACTGCTGTGCATTGGCATCATCAAGCTCTTGGTTGTTTTTATCTCCTGATAACCTTCTAGCAGTATTGCCTTTGCTGGACGTGAGAGGTCAGAGAAGAAGCAGCTATGTTGGTGAATCCAGGGAAGGCATTCCTGACAGGGAGGGTGTTTGATTTAGGGGCATTCATCCAGTTGCCATCCTTTCCTGATGCCTAAATCAATTAAAACAAGAAGACCATTGGAGAGAAACTGACTCCTGTATCCCTAAGATCTCTTGTGTGTCACCTGCAGCTTACAAGAATAAGTCTTGCTATGACATGATGGAACCCCTGAAATGTCACATTAATTGATTTAGGTCTTGTTAAAGTAAAGAGAAAATTTGGCTTGTAATGGGAAGATAGTTTCAATTGTAATTAAAACATGAGGAAGCGACTGCCCATGGGAATGTTGTAAGTAGTTTTTGAAAGGCTTTTGAAATTGTGTGAGACTTTTCACCATGAAATCATCTTCCTCTCTTTACCTAAGAAAATTGAAAAACAACTTTCTATGTGACCATGCCGCTGTTCCTAATAGATGAATGCCTTACAAATTGCGGTCCCAAATATTGTAGCTAAAGGCTGGAAAGTCATTTAGTCCTTTTTTTTTTTCTTCCCTGTGAGTGGCCACTTAGGTGGAAAATCTTCGTGATTTCCAATATGTAACACAATGAAGCATACGGCGACTTTTGCTGTTTGCATGGAACCTTGAATGACAAATGGTAGTGCTTGTGGAGGAGACAGTGTACTGTGTGTGCCTAACTTGGGCACATGCTGTCAGGAATATCCAGGTTATTCTGTAAAGTACTTTGTTCTCTGCACACAGGGGCTATAGCTTGTTCTTGGCCCTAGCATTTCAAGTGAATTCTAAGGCAGATAAATTCTCTTTATAGGACTGCAGGCATGATACTGCTCAACAGAAAGAGAAGGGGCCTGGATCTGCACCAGCCTCTGGTGAGGTCCAAGGACTGCCGGAGTGGTAGGGTGATCTTAGTCTGATTTGTTCAAACACAGTCTGCATTTCTTACTCATAAACTTGTCAGTCCCTGTTTCTGATGAGAATAATTGCTTTGTTCTCATTGGAGTTTTGGTCACATTGGTACTTAGGAGAGGGAAGGACTTTTGATGGGTTTAGACCTGTGCTAAAATACACTAGTTAGACAAATGGCCTGGTACAACTAAATTCAGGATAAACATCAAAACTGGTCTTGATGTAGATAGCTTTGGTGCCTTTTCACTACAGGTAAAGTACAGCTGCCATCTGCAGAGGGTGTGGATGGACCAGCACTTTTCAGTTTAGAAAAGAAGCAGCTAAAGCAGGAGGTGGAGTAGATATTTATAATCAGGAATGCTGTGGTGATGCTTAATAGAGAATACTTGTTCATGTATTTTATAAAGCAACAGTTTGGGTATGCCCAGTTGCAGGTTTTAAATGAACAAAGAAAGCCAGTTTCATACGTTCAGTAGTAGACCTGACAAATTCGAGGAGGGAGAAGTCCATCAAAGAGTGATCAGCTTTTTGGTCATGATGCAACCTCCACCAGTTTGATTGCTGGAAGTTGTTGATAATGGTAGTGTGATTTTTCTTAGTTCCTTTGACTCTTCCCTGAGTACCTGTGCATTGCTGCTGTCAGAGGCTTGGCTTTGGTGTCTGCCCTGCTCCATTAGTGAAGCTGCTGGCTTATGATGCCTGGCAGATGTTACTGATGGGATTGTCTGGGTAGAGTGTGTTTTGAATTAGAATAATAAAATCATAGAAAATGGGATTGAAAATCGTCACAAGGGCCAACTAGTCTTTCCAAGACAAGATCAGGTGAATCTGAAAAATTAATGAGAAATACTTGTCTAGTCTTTTCTTAATAGTCTTCAATACTTTTGGGAAGCTCTCAGTGGCCAAAGTAGTCCAGAGCCTTGCTACCCTGTTCCTACCAAATTTTTCTGACATTAAGCCAAAACTTCTCTTTCATCATTATCAATTTCTTCTCATTCTCTCTATGGTGAATATGAAGGACACTTTTTTTCTGCTTGCATCTGCCCTTCAGAAGTTATAGTTATGTATCTTTGTGTTCCCCACAAGACTGGGAACATAACTGGCTAAATGTAGATGCGGTGTGTTGCGCAAAATAGCAGGGAGCAAATCCTCTATTTTGCTCAGACGCCTAGGATGAAACATAAAGAAGTTCCCTCCTGGAGTGCTCAGACACTGTATCTAGGCAGCTTAAGTAAAGATCAACAGATTGTTTGGAGGGCACTGAGTAATTAAATTCCAGTTGGATTTTTGCTAGTAGTGGGCTGCAGAACTATTGACTTTTCCCCCAGCAGTGTAGCCGGGGCCCTGAGGAATGTACATGAGCATATTTGTCAGGATGTGTGGGAGAGGATGGTACTTCCACTGAAAGCTGTGAAATCAGCAAGCAACTTTATCTAAGAATAGTAATGACACAGAGTTAATTAGAGGGATTATTAGGAATTTGTTTCTGTAAGATTTTTTTTTTTCCTTACTGGAAGGAAGTAACTCTCTGCATTGGTTTCTGAAAGCAACAAACTTACTTCATCAATCCATACCGTGTTGATATGAAAGTCCTTTTCTATATGGCCTCATAATAGTAGCAAAACCATAGTGGTTTGCAGATGTCTCCCCAGCTAGCTTGGGCACACGCTCTGCCTGAGGATCTTGGTTCCCTGAGGGGAAAAAGCTTGGCCCCTTAAGGTAAAGGGTCTATTTTGCTTAGTAGATAAAGGCTCCACTCAAATTTCCTGTGCTTTAGAAGGTGATGTACTTGGGCATAGGTCAGTTGACCTCACATTTCACCCCGTGAGAGGGTAGGCTGCCCACAACATTAATGTGCACAGGATGGAGAAAAGGACTGGCAGCCTCAAATCACTGTCATTCCGATAAGATTTGAAATCAGATAAGTTTTGAAATCAAATCCCTTCACCTCATTTAAATCATGAGTGCTTTAAAATCACACAGCACTTTTAGTAGAATCAGCAAAGTTTCATTCTGCCTCTTTAAGTAATTCTTGTTGTTCTAACTCTGACATGCTAAACTGCTGTATGGTGTTGCTATAAGCTGTTAAACATCTGTCTCTTTTCACTTCAGAGCTGGCTGCTTTTCAGTACTGGATGAATGAGTCCTATATTCACAGCTAATAAGTGCTTTGGGATCCCAAGTATTAGCTGTGCAAAGGCACAGTACCACAAATGTATGCAATTCTATGCAATGTATCAAGTGAATACTATTCCCAGGAGGCTGGCAGCCTAAGAGATCCCATAGGACAAAGAACACAGAGAAATGTAATTGATTGTAATGAACTTGTTTGTGTATGTGTCACCACTTATCTCTACTGAATAAAATCAGAAGTGTTCAACACTCCATTAACACAAATTACAGGGTCCTATTCTTCTGGAGTGAGACAATAAGGCCTACACCTGCTAGTACTGTGAAGTTCTTCATGATCCCAGTGTGTTGCTCAGTGACAGACATCATAGGCTGGAGTGGTCTTGGATTTGTTTCAGTATCCTAAACATTTAGCAACTTAAATATTTAGCAAATTAATCCCATTGGAATCATTCGAAGGACACCAGGGATGCATCCTATTACCATTGTAAGACAATAGAAGTTAAGTAAATATGAAGGATGAAAATCATGACACTTAAAGTAATTTTCAAGTCCTTTATGGATTCAATGGAGCCAAGATTTTAACTTAGTTAATCTTAAAGACAACAATCTTCAAAGTGTCTGTGTCCAGTGTGAGCACTGTGTCCAGGGATATGCTAATGCTTGGAGCTGATCTAATTACTGAGCCCATCTTTACCCAAGCTAATCATTGTTATAAGGTGTTTATATGATGGGGATGCTATTTGTTTTTGAGTTGCTGTAACCCTCCCTAATGGTTTTGAACTATTGTGTACTGAAGAGAAAGAACAGTCTATAGGAGATGAAGTAGGGCCATGTGTTTGTCTGTGCCTTAACTAACCAGATTAGGTTAGAATGAGGCCATTTGCCAAATCAGCATGTGAAATTAATACTTTGTTTGATGAAGTATCAAATCAGTAAGGAATTTGCTTTTGCCAGTTTGAGGTGTTTCCAGCTGAATCAAAATGCAGCTCTTGATATTGTTAAAATGTTCCATCAGAGCTCACTTAAGAGGTAGTCACCCAGTTCTGAGTTACCAACATCTCTTACTACCACACTTCAGGAGTTCAGGCTGCCTCATCCCGTATCTTTTGAATCATTTCACTGACTGCCATAATGCATCAACCTATGGTCTGAATGGTTTATATATATACACACACACACACACATATATATGTGTGTGTGTGTAATATATTATATATAATATATATATATCTAAAATACATCAGATTAAGTGCTTGGGTTCCCAACCACTCATGCTTCTGTCAGTGAGGTTCTACCCATATCCCTTTTCTGTATTTGCAGAATGATGAGAGCCAAATCTACTTTAGAAAAAGCTGTTTTAGGTGTCAATATCTGAATAATCTTCAGAATATGGTAATTTTTCTGTCTAAAAGCTGGATTTCCTCTCATTTGGGAGTGGGTCTCCTATGACAAAAAATGCCTCTAAGTTTTGTGGCCTTTGCCCTCCTCCTCTCTCCAGTTTCTGCCTGCTCCCCGGTCTTCTCCGTACACCTGCTATTCAGAGTGAGAGTAATTAGAGAATGCTGGAGGGCAATGCTGGAGAACTTTAGTGCTGTTCATTTCTAGGTGCTTATTTCCACTTAACCTAGGATGTTTCTTCTTGCCAGCTTGTTTGTGACTTGTGGATGCAGTAGTAGCTCACAGTTTAGCTGCCAGAACACAGGTGCCCACAGCACATCAAAGCGGGGGACAAGACTGAATGAATTGCAGAGATGGAAATGAACGTAGGTCTCTTCAAGTCAGGGTGATGAGTTTTGGTAGGGCTTGTGCCTTCAGAAAGTTTGTATTGTCCTTGTCTTCCAGCTGGATAGAGAAGTGTGCTGTCATGATACCTTCCCTTTTTTGCTAAACCTCGTGTTAAATATGTTAGAGTGAAAAATACCTCAGATGTTTCCGGTACAGGCGTGGAAAGGATCTGAGCTATAACAAGATTTGCTTTGTTCCCCCTGATCCCCTTCATCCTCCTTTCCACCCCACCCAGATAGATGGCTGGGGCTGCACCAGACAAAGGCAGCGGCCCTGCTGATCCCTCTTTCAACACGGCTATTATCATCAAAGAACAAAAGCAAACACTGCTGGCTCGCGGCTCAGCCCTTTACAAAGGAGCAATAAATGGACTCTTGTGTATAGGATAAAGCAAGCTCTGCCTTGTCCTCTGTTAAGAGGCAGACCTTTCTGTGTTTGAACTGCTCTGAGCTGAAGAAAGTAGAGAAACCTCCATCTATGTGGCACTAAGTCCCGTGGTCCCTGTGGCAGGGAGGAGGTCTATGTAGGTGGAGGAAGGTAGTGGAAGAGGAAGAGAGTGGGGTCATGTTTTAAACAGTTCTATTGTAAACAAAACAGAAAAAAATAAAGAGAATTTGAAAGAACATCTCAGATGACAGGGTCTGAAGGAGAGTCATCTCAGGTCCCCAAATCTGGTCACACTGGCTGTATGCCATCTCTGTCATTTACCTTTCTTGAGGCATTAGGTGTCTCCTAATTGTAGAGCCACCAGCCATAGGGTATGGTGGGTCCCTTTTGTCAGTATATGCAACCACAATTGTAATTGTGAACCAAAGAGAAGCAACATGCCACACTACAAAAGTGGGATGATGTTTCCCATGGGGACTTATATTTGATACTAGAAAACGTTTTTTCACCCAGGTGGTGTTTGGGTGCTGCAAGAGGCTCCCCAGGGAAGTGGTCACGACACCAAGCCTGACAGACCTCAAGGAGCATTTGGAGAAAGCTCTCAGGCACATGGTGTGTTTCTTGGGGATGGTGCTGTTGATTTGTGGAAAAAACTAACTCTAACTAAATGAAATGATTTACACTTCACCTAAATCCAAAATGGATTTCTACTCAAGTTAAGTTTTATGCTGTTTCACTGTGCAGGGCCAGGAGTTGGACTCGATGATCCCTGTGGGTCCCTTCCTAACCCAGAATATTCTGTGCTTTGTGATTCTGTGACTTGCATGGCAGTTTCACTGGTATGCCACAGTGGTATTTATTGTAGGGTCTTTTGTGAGGACTGCCTGGTTATATGTAATTTTTTTGTCTTTGCAAAGAAGGCAGTGCTTTCTCTTGTTCTTTTAAACTAAAAAATAAATAGTTTCACCATTTGGAAATCAGCATTTGCCAGCAGATACCACATGGGGGGGTGTCTGCAATACAAGAAACTCTTCTGCATTTAGTATGGGAAGTAACACTGATGACCCAGGCTGCCATGTAGGTAGGTAGTGTGAAAGTGTCACAGAGATGCAAACAGTGACTTTAGTGGTGCAACTAGTGTATACAGAAATCGCTTTGGGTGGAAACTTTGCAAAAAAAGTTACAGCAGAAAAAGCTGATTTAAATCAGTTAGGATGGGGGATGCCTGCTCTTAGGGACATTGGCACAAAAAAAAAAAAAGGAGACAGGTAAAAAGAAATCCCCTTGCTGTTACTCGCCATTGAGAAACTAAATTTTAGAGGTGCTTATGTTAGCTTTTAGCACTTCACTGTTTCCCTTTTTAACAGCTTCATGACCTGGTTAATTCTCACACAGTTAAATAAGTATTATTTCAAGCAGTGTATCAGTTACAGCCCACTGCCTCTTCTCTTACTTGCTTAATGTGTTTATCCCTTGCTAACCCTTGGCTAGCTCTTTCCTTTGCTGTCTATCTGCTGATACTATTTATTTCCCAACAATCCCACAGATTTCCTGCTGGAGCACAGACACCCTGGTGAGGCTGCCTGCTGTTCCAGGCCCCCACTGGTAGCCTGGACTGCAGCAATGCCTGCTCCATTGTCAGGCATGCAGGGAGGCTGACAGGACAACATGGGTTGAGGACTTCTTACCTGCTTAGAATAGAATTTCAAGCGGGTGCTGGATTATCAGAAACATTTGCAGAACCTTATGGCAATCACTTCGACCTCTTCTGAGATATGTGATCATCTCTAACTGCCACTGATTTTTCCCAAGCAGCACATCAACTCAAGACTGCTCCTAGCAGCGCACTTGTAAATTCTTTGTCATCATGTTCACATTCTGGAGTGGTCTTTAAGGGTCTGCTCCTTCCTTCTGCCCCTGCTATCACCTTCTTTTGCTTTCCTCATCCTCAGTGCATGCATTGCTACCTGACACTTGTTTTCTTTTCCTACCTAAAAGTAATTACTTTCAGGTGAAATTGCAGTGCCTAGTGTCCTTCTAGACCTGCAAACCAAGACACTGGTTCTTAGATGCAGTTTTGGGCTGAAAGAGGAAAGGCAGCAAATAATCCACATCATATCTGCCATATATGTTTAGTAAAAGCTATGGAATTTAAATGAATTGATGCAACAGTCCGTCCCCTCTTAGTGCATTGTTTTATTTGGGTTGCTACCTCCTTAGGAAAGGACAGCTTGATATATGTATGATGTTCCACAGAGACTTTTCCTCAAATTGTTTTGGAGCCATTAAAAAGTGATAAGCAAAAAGCATGCACAGGAATCACTCACCACTGAATTGCAAATGTTTCAGGAGAACAAGTGGCACCAGTTTCACAGGAACACAATGGGTTTGGACAGGAAGGTGGAATACTGATGGAAGGCACACTGGGAGAAAGAGAATATAGCCTTAGACCTTAGTGTGAAGCCAGTGCACTCAGTATGTCATGCTCCTAGATTTGTGGCAGAAGTAGTCTGGGATCTGTAGTCCAAATCATTAATGTATTTCTTTGAAGCCTTACTGGAAAGGTGATGACTCTACCAGCCCAACTCCTGGACAAGGGTACAAGCTTCCAGGGGAGAATGCTATCTGTGGAATTTGATGGACCTGGCCTCTCTATTTCCTCAAGCAAGTTCTTGTTTTGAGGGCTTCCTTGTAAGGAAAATACTGATCTAATCCTGTGAGATTTCAGGGGGTTCTCCCTGTTGGTATTATGATAAGTATTCAGAGCAAGACTAAACTTGGGATGCTAAAATAGTTATGAGAAGCATTTTGTTAAAGTACTTTCTTTGGGATTGGTGGGCTTTGCTCAAAAGAGACAGTACATTCAAATATGTGCCTTCTGTGTTATCATTACTATGAATTGCATAGTCTTGCTCCACCCTTTTTAAAGGACTTATTTATTCTGAGATTTGTGACTGATTCTGAAAAGTGGTCTTATACCACAGAGAGAAAAAGTACCAAATGACACTTTTTCTGAATTTAGCATCTTGTGAAAGACAATATATGCAGAGCTCTGGCACACTCCTTCTCCCCCACCTCTACTACTGTCTGCAATGAAGGATGTTTTTTGGGAAATGATGGGCAAAAGAATGAAAAGGAATGGGCTCTCTTCTAGATTTTGGGACTATGTTGTATGTCTTACACTTGGTCATAAATTCACATGGCCCCTTATAAGAGGGGAGCAGGTTATTTTCTATTTTCCTGGAAACTTGCTTGAATTTATGTGCTATAGAAGCCTTCTGCAGGCAGGTTGGTTTTTTGTTCTCTCTTTTGCATTTGTGTGTGTGAAAAATGTAGAATATTTTTACTAATATTCTTACAGGAACTGATGTGGCTTGGTTCTATCTGATTCCAGGAACTCTCTCCGGACAGATAATGATGGTGGATTCACTTGGACATGCACAGTGGAGAGGGAGCCAGTGCCTCCTCCCTTGCATGGCGGCGTGCTTGGATGCAGATGGGTGGCCTTCAAACAAACCTAATTACTTCTGGTTTTGCATGAAATTGATTTCCATGCAAGGATGCTGAGTTGCCGTGAGCACCTCTAATGGCTTTTTTCTCTTCTTTCTTTCTCTTTCTTTTCTCCCTTCTGCTTGCCATGAACACACCACGACAGATGTCAATCATATTCCAGGTAAGTGTTACTTTTGCTGAGCTGGAAGGCTGTTCCTTAAGGAGTGGTGGTAAGTTACCAAGGCTGGTCTCATCCTGCTTTCTGCTGGACATCATGAGGTCTGGATTGCACAAGCTTTGCTGAAAGAAGGCCTTCATAGTAGGAAAGGTCACAAACTTCCCTCTTCAGAGACTACATTGTGTTGGTCAGTTAAAGGGATGTTTTCTTAATGAAAATTACATTAAGAATGGTTGCTTGTATTGCTAATTCAACCTGGCACTGCATTATATACAATTTATTTCTGATACATCTGTGTGTAGTCTGGCATAAAAATCTAGTTTAGTAATTTTCTTTCTCCTACTGCAGTCTACTCCATTTGCTACTCCCACTGATAACATGTTGAATTTCAGTTAAAGGGGTTTTTTGTTGTTGTTTTAGTTTACATTCTTATAAACCAGTGAGTATCTTTCTGGCTGAATCTGAATATGTGATCTTATTTAGGTATCAAAATTTTATTCCCACCAGGGCACAAATGATTTAAAAGGAGAAATGAATGTGTGTTTCACATGCTTGTTTATATGTGGAGTTCTTCCACAACAGTGTATGTTACCACAGAGAGCTTCAAACCTCCCTCCTCAGATTGCTGTCTCATTGTTGACAGGATCAGGGTCCCCCAGCTTCAGCTGCACGTGTTAGATGGACTAGGCCACTTTAGTCCACATTCTGTTGCCAGTGAAACTTCAGAGACGAATTTTTACTTCACACTTGGGCAGTTCAACCTACTTTATTATGTGAAATGGAAATGAGAGCCCAAGAAAGCACCCTACAGTGTCCTGGCTGGAATAGGATACTAGGCAAATCAAAGCTGTTTTCCTTCTCAGCTTTCTGCATAACTTCTGCTAAATCTAACCTGGAATGATTTATCTGGATCTGGAATGTGTTCTCTGTTCAATTCGCTTATTTTCTACACTTGGATAATCAGATCTTGTGCATCACTTCAGAGAGATGCAGGGAGGGCCTGTCACTTGGGTATTTTCCTGGCATATTTGGCCTTTTGGCTTCTCTCATCAGCCACCTTTTTGTTCTGCTGAGAACTTTCGCATTCTCAACTGACAGCAGTGGGAATAGAAGTGGCCAAATGGCAAATGTCACCTGGCACGCTTTGGAAAGAAAGGCTCCGTTAACTTCGATGTGCAATCTTTTCAGTTCTCTATGAGACTGAAACTGTACCATCTCTGCCCCAGTCTGAGGTGTCCAGGAACTCCTGTTTCCTCTTGTCTTGGCAGGATCTGACAGGACATGTGCCAAAGGCTTTGAGTTACAAGTCTCTCCACAACATGCTGAAGATGTTGATGTGTGTGGCAGAGGAGGAAGAGTGAATTGGGAAAGCATGGCCTTGCTTTGCTCTACCAGTAGGACACATGATATTATGCCAGTAATGAGCATTGCCTCAAGTAATATCAGGGACATCTCCTGGTGTGCAGGAGCTGATAGCATCACTGGTAGGAGCCCAAGCAGAGGTGGCACATCCAGTACAGGACTTTACTGCTGTTGGTGTGGGCCCCATGGAGCGGTCCATCCTTGTGCTCTCTGACTGTGCTCTTCTGCCCTACTGGCCTGTTATTCTCATGATTTGTATGCTTGGATGTGCATTTTTTCTCCTCTCCATTGCTCATACACATGTTCATGTTTTCAGCACTGCTATGTGCTTTCTCATGTGGATTTTTAGTCACATGTGGATTTCTAATGACATGTGAAAGCTTTTTCATCTGTTCTCTCAATCATCTGTATATTTTCAGTCTTACAGTTACCCACACCTCATTACAAGGCTCTGTCACTGTTTACTCCTAGGCAGTGTCATCCCTGTGTTCATCTCACCCTGGGGGTGCACTGGCCCACAGCTGTGGGATTGGGCAGTGACATGGACCTCCAGGGGGGTTTGGGTCTACACTTCTCCTCTGCCAAGCCATGCAGACACTTTCTACCTATTTGGCCGTCCAGTTATCTATATTGCAAGGATAGAGCCTCAGGCCCCTATCAAAATGGTTGCTTTAACCATCTACTGTTTGAAAGACAAATTAGGGATTTATGTGCTCGTGGTAACTACCCACAGGCAGCAGAAGGGCTGTAAAGAGCCCATTGATTAAATAAGTATTCATTATTGTTGAATAGATTGGTTCAAACAAATTCCCTACTAAGAGGAGGTAGCTGTGAATAGGCTGGGGCTGGCAGCAGTGGGCACCACAGGGTTCTGCGGGGTGCAGTTACTCCAGGGTGCAAAGAGATTGTTTATTTTTGAAGTAAACAGAAATGTGTAGCATAAGCCTTTCTTGGCAGTAAGGTCTCTGTTTGTGAAGAAGGGCACTCCAGCAACAGGGGCTCATTGCCATATTCTTTTCAAGACCCAACTTGATCCCATCTGGCTCATTTCACATATAAAAAAGTTTCTCAGATGTTAGTCCACCTTTCCTGCCTCACTTATAAAATAACAACAGCACATTTTGAACAGTGCCCTGGATTTGGGATTGTTGCTGTCTGCACTCGGCTGGGTCGCTGACTCTGTGTCATGTAGAGGAGAAAGAGCTTCTTTCAGTACTTCAGTTTTCCCTTTGGGGTTATAGCTGCAGCCTCACCTCACGTTCACAACCTGGTGTGAGTGCTGGGACTGAACATTATGGAGTTGAACAGCCTTAGTACAGAGGTTAAGTGCCTGCCTGGGAAGTGGCATGCAGCACAGACCAGAATGGATGCCTCTGTCACTTCTGCACAGTATCTGCTTCTTTCTTTGCACCTTCTATTCTTTACCAGTGGTATAGATTCTGAAAGATAAATAGTTGGAAAAAGACCAATAGATCAAAGAGAAAGTTATATGCTCCTGTCTCACTTTTTTTTTTTGNATATATGCAGGAGAAAGAGCTAAATATGCTTCCTTCATGTTATGGAGGCTGTTACTGATACCTGGGGATGAGGAGTGTCGAAGTTTAAATAGTGCTTTTCCTATTCATACCTTAATCATGCTTATTCCTATTGTGGGAGAGATTTTTAAATGTTTATGGGGAGGAGGCTAAGATACTAAGTTAGATACATGACATTTGGCTGTCATGATTTTATTGCTGACTAGTGTTTGCATGTAACTGAATAGACAAAATCCAGTAGACATTACTAGGTAGTTCCCAGAGGAAAACTTAGTCCTTGTTTACCTGAACAAATCCTTCATAAAGATGCAGACATCATTGAAAGCATAAACACATTAGCACATTTTTGATCCAGGTCTTTAATCTTTCAAACACCATCTTAACACTGCTTCTTTGCTTTCTTCATCTCAGGTCTGCTGCTATAGTTGGTCTCCCTCTCCATGTCATAGGGTCACTTAAGCAGTACCTGTATGCTGGCTTCTGCTTCCTTAAAGAAAAACTCGGCTGGGCCATGAAAATGATGGGTTTCAGCCCATCTGAAGTTTGCTGTTTGCCGAAGGTACTAGGTCAGATCCATCTATGCCATATTGTCAGTGCTACTCATTAGGAGTTTGAAGCCAGTATGTATGAGCTTAGGCTCTTCATAATCTTCAAACTATGAAGATTCTTGCATGCCCTTTGCACAGGTACTGTCTCCTAATGTGATTTTCTTACACTGCAATGTGAATGTTTTTAGTTGCATGCAAACCTATTTGCAAAAAATATGGCAGTAGTAATCACTAGGGTGAGAGCAACAATTCCTCTATCCTGGAAGTGTCTTTTTATGGAAGTAGATGCTTTGGAGGAAGTTTAAGAAACTATGATAGCATAGGTCTTGTCTCAGTACCTTGGTGTTTCCTGGTAATTACTGTTTTAAGGACTTTCTGACCTGATGTTGCATCCAGATTGTGTTCTACAGTCATTGATGGGCATGTTTTTTCTGGATATATCCAGTCTTTGTTTTTCTTAATCCACTTGTATTTTTCAACTGCACTGTATCCTGTGATAACAAGTCTCATTGTTTAATCATTGAAACATGGAAAGTACTTTATTTCAGTTGTTTCTACACCTGTTACTTGAGAATTTCATTCAGTGACTCCTATTTTTTGTTTCCCCCACAAATAAAGAAAAAGATATTTCCTGTTCACCTGCTCTGTCTCAATTGGGGTTTTATCTCAATCATATATATTGTCAGAGATATCTTTTCTAAGCTGAAGAGTTGTATTCCATGTCTAACAGTTCTTTTCCCAACTTTTTCACCTACTTATCAGGTGCTCTGATTTGCAGTGATACAGTTTGTGGATTGGATAAAATGCATTCACTCTCAGGTCTTGCACTTGCACTCTGACATTCTCTTGTGTGTGTGGCCATCTTTGTGAACACTTGCATGTTTGTTTTCATGTCTTCAAACACCACCGTGTTTGTAGCCCTTCCTATGCAAATACTTACAGGAGAATGCAACATGGAATGTCAGAATACTCTTTCTGCTGGGAGTGATAGGAGATAGTAGTATGTTTTTTCACTATTGCTCCCATAGACGTTGGGGTGAACAACTTTCTCTTTGGTTTCCATCTCATGTTCTTATTCCTTTGCTCACTCAAAGTAGATGCCATTCACCCTGACTCACTGCCCCTGATAATGACAAAACCTATCCTGGAATTACATAGCAGAGGAAGGAAAAGGGATGGGAAAGAGGAGCCAGCACAGCTGTTGTGTGTAATTGGATTGGAAGGGGCCGGCGGCTACAATAACAGAACTGCACTCCCGGCTGGGCTCTGCTGGGGCCTGAGAGCGGCCCCGTGGCTGTCGTGCATGTCATGGTTGAATCAAACAGAGCTGACCTCCTCAGCCTGTGCTGCTGCTTTGCTGGGTTAGAAAGAAAAGGCCCCATGTACACCAGCAGCCAAGAAATCAGGTTACTCTCCTGGCAGAGCTGACCTGTCTAGCAGGTAAAAGGTCTGAACTAGGCTGCAGAATGATTTTGCTTCTTTATCCATTCCTCACATCCCTCAAGACAAGGGTTTTGCTTCTTCTTCTGAGTCCCATCGTTTGGCCCTGCTGGAATGTCCTCTCTTGTGGAATCTGGGGATTCTTAGGCAATTTTCCTTGGACTTTTGGTTTTAGAGAACCTCAAGATACTTATTTTATGTAGACCACATGGAAAACAAAGAGCTTGTCAACTCTCTTCCCTAATAGAAAAGGGAACTGCTGATAGAGCAGGGGTATGAAGCTCAGAGTAGAGAAAAGCCTATTTCTTAAGGACCTGCTAGTTTTAGGATATTCGGAAAGGAGGTGAAAACAACAGACTCCAGCACTCATCTGAGTGCTCTTCTCTCTAGTGGATTGAATTTTATTTCTGGAAGAGTCCCTGGTTTGCATGATTTCTTTCTTCAGCTTTGCCACAAAGGATTCTGTGGATATCCTGGACTAGAGGGTCTGGTGTCCTATCTCAGACATAGACTGCAGCTGGCCCTGCTATTGTCTGAATGGCTCATGCAGCCTGATACCCTGGAAAAGGATCCTCTCTGGGCAAACCTGCCCTGGGGAGATCTGGGTTGCTGCTGCTGCTGCTGCCAGTCTCTTTTCCCACTCATTAAGAGCTTTTGGGCTGATCATTTGGTGCATCATTCAGAGGGAAATACTGAGGCTGGCTGTGTAGCAGAGCGGTTCAGCGGTGCGTGCACACCCACGCACACGTGCGCTCCCCCGGATCATGGGCCCAGCAGCACAGGACAGGCCATAATTAACCAGATGAGCGAGTCCATCTTCCTTTGTTGCTGCAATCGCTTGTCGCTCTCAGCTGTGTTTTGTGCTATCCCCACCTTCTCGTGTTTTGTGACTTTATTTTCTATTTTAAGTGCTAAGTACTAATGGGGTGGGAGGGAGCAGGATTCAAACTGTTTCCAAGGTTTCCCATATTTTCTCCTCCACACTGAAAATTGCCCCTAGCAAACCCTTAAAGATGAGGACTGCTGTTTAACTACATTGCTCTTTCATATCATTGTACTCTGAAGCTACTTTAAAAAATGTTCTTCTGGCTTCATAAGAATCCAGGGTTAGCCCTTGGTACTTTGTACAATTAGAGCCACTTAATTTTACTATTTTGATATAGAAAGCAGATGGCTTACAATTAAAAAAAAGAAAAAGTATTTGGAAATGTTTATTTGAGATCAAGGGAGCTTCATTTTAAACTTTAAGAAAATAATACTGGTTGGGTAGTAGGTTAAAGCAATATTCAAAAAAACCTCCCAGACCTAAATAGGAAAAGTCAGTTGTGGCAGGCATAAATCATGGCCAGAGAGCAGAGTTTGGGTCTGTCTGCCCTCAGCAATGGACACATTCTTTTAATAACAAACTGATGTTCTGAAGAAACAGACTGCTTTCTCTTCACATTAATGCTGAATGTTCAAAGAAGCTGGGGCTCCAGAGGCTGAGTACAAGCAGATGTTTATCTAAAACTGTCGAGAGTTTTCTTCTGAAGCCATGCACTTGTCCTTATTGTCACTCATGTTTGAAGTTCAGGAATAGAAAGTCACCGTATTCTTGACTTTGACATAAAATTTCATTACAGGCAGATAAACCATTTATTCTGAGGTTTTCCTAAACCTTTTCCAGACCACTTAATGTGCACCATTTTTGTTGGGCAGCAGTTCTGTCCAGCCACTAAATTATTATAAGGATGGCTAGATTGGTTTAGAAAAAGCATGAAACCCCTTGGCTACTAGAGTGCATGCAGATTTTTATCAACCTTTTCCAAGTTCTACACTGGCTGGGTTTCCTTATAGCTGAGGCTATAATCAAAGTTTCTTGTTGAAAAAATCCAAAACAAACATGAAAGCGTTTCACCTGAGTTTAGGTGGAAAATCAGATTTTCTTATAGGAGTCTTCTGAAATGGGATAGCTGTTGGCACAAATAATGATAGAATATGTGAATAATGTGCTTTGGGGCCTAATGAGTTCCTTTGGATTCTGGGCCTGCTAAAAAAATTTGCTCATCTTTATGACTGCTTCCCAGATAGCATGGTGGTAGGTGTCCCCATTGATCTGGAAAAATCTGGTCTAGTTTGCAGGTCTGAACAATTCCTACAGCTCTTGCACTGGTTTGTTGGGTGCCATATTTCTTACGGTCCAATAGCAAGTGTTACCCCATTCCACCTCGAGGTGGCTTTGACTTTTATGATTTGAAAATTGTTTTAGTATCTTGTCATGTCTTGAAACTGATGTAAAGGTGAGACAACTATGTCAGTTCACATTTTCCACGTTGATTTTACTCTGACTGATTTGAGGCCTTTGTTACACATGTTGCAAATGTCACAGATTTTATATCTCAATGGTTGAAGGTTTTGGTTGTTAATGACCTTTTTGTGGAGATAAATGCACTCATTTTCACCCATACTTTCAATTGCAAAGCAGGAATATTTTCAGATGAGAAAAGCTGATATTTGATTTCATTATTGATATTATTATTTTATCTAATAATGAATCTGGAGTTCTGTTGTTATTCTTTTTGTTAAAATAAGGGCCTCTGTCGATGGATAGCTTATGATGCGATACTGTTTTTTTGTTCTGTTTCCAAGTCCACCCTCCTTTTCCTTGCTATTTTAAGAAAGGAAGAAGTAGCATTGAGGTGGGGAGGGCATAATTTTTCATTAATCTCCCTGCTTTCATTGCCGAGTTGGGACTAGAAGATCAAGAGGTACATACAATACCTGTACCACGATTGCTGTGGTATTTCAAATCTGTGAAGAAGCAGGAAGTGCCAGAGTATTTCTGAGGGATACTTTCTTTTGGAGGTGTTTGAACCAAGGCCAAATCGGGGACCACAACATCGCGTTTATTTGGGTGTGTGCTCACTCCTCAGCTGCAGGCAAAGGGCTTGTGGGAATGCATCTGGCTGATGTCCCTGACAGATAGGGCACATGGCATTGGCCTTCTGGGGCCAAGGACAGAAAGGGCTGTTGACATTCCTGACCTTTTGAGATTTTTAAAGCTCCTCTGTGGTTGATGGAGAGAAAATGGATCTTCTTATGGTGTGATTTATGGTGTTTAATGTAGACTCTTGCTTTGAACCTTCTCTGGGGGTTTCTCTTTGTTCATGTCCAAGTGGACAAAACCCCTGCCATCCCCAGTAGCTGCACCTCTTGATGCTGGGCCTCTTAGGTATGACCTTCCTTTCCCACAGTGTACATGGCCTCAGGATCCCCATCTCCTCTTTGGATCTGATGTCCCCTCCCTGTTCAGCCAGCTTCTGCTGCATGTCATACTGACAGCTTCTAGCCTTTTCACTTTTTTTGGTATTGGTACAGGGGTTCTGTCCATTATTATTAGGAGTACTAACAATCATACTTTTGTCTTCCTGCCTTTTATGGTGCCTGAGGTGTCTTCCTGCCTTTTAGGGTCCATTTGATCAGACCTAAGATTTGCCTGTCAAGAATGATAGGGTCAGTGGCCATAAATAGAGACAAAAATTCAACACACTCTCTCAGCAAAACAAATTATTCACTGAATTATATCTTGTAATTTAAACCAGAAGTCTCCTACAGTATCAAATCTGCTAGGTTTATTTATAGCTAAAAGACCTAAAAGAATCTAAACCTATGTTATGTTTCTGATTATTTTTCTAAATCCACAATAATCTTCAAGAACATTAAGGTATTTGCATTCCTTAGACTGTACAGTTATTAATCCCCTTATCTGGCTTGAAGTTCTCTGTGGGTGAACATATTCTTAGGATGATCTGGATTTTAGATTTCTTCAGCCAACACAAAGGAAAACCATAAAAGAGAAAGGAATAAACAAATTCAAACTCAGCATGCTGCTTGTTGAAATTCTCATTCTAATAAATTCATTTGACCTCTCAGCCTCCGTGAAATTAAAAAGTCACAGCCCTGTTTGATTTAAAAACTGACTTAAAATATGGGGTGTGTGGTGTGTATGTGCACTGAAGCCCCTGCCATGTTAAGTGCTATGAGAAGGTAGGAGATGTGAGAAGGAATCAAGCTAAGGGAAGCTGGTCAGAGAACCAAGTATGAAAGGAGTCCCTCATGGCTTGAGTGTGTAGGACTTGATTTTTGTTATGTTAGTTCTGTGATGTTTTATGTCACAAAATTGATTAATGGGTCTCTCCATGCTTAATGTCTTGGGCATGGATATATGTAGAGAAATATCTACACAATTTTTGTATGAATACAGTACAGTAAACCTATTTGAAAATTGGGCCTAGATGTAGAATCTGATGGAAACAAACAAGGTTTGTGCCTGAATTACCAGAGAGTGGAGCAGCCCAAGTTCCCCAGTGGAACACTACAACCTCATCTGTAGAGCTGACAAGGACTGTCTCTGCTGAGGGGAGCTGTGCTGCTCTCTGGCTTTACCTTCGATTACAAAACTGTAGAGTGGCTTTAGCTATAGAGCCAGAAAGTAACACACTGTCCTAGGAAACTGAATCTGCAATTCTTCCCAGAAAGGGCGTGGAGGTGTATTTAAATAGGTTACAGGTAATTTTTTTAGTCCTTGCTGTGTCTGGTGTACTGGTGTCTAATTAGTAAGTGTGAGCAGTGTTGATAGACTCCTAAAAATACACAATGAAGCCACATGTTCAATAATGATAGCTTTGTGTATGTGTATGCATTGAGACCATAGGATTCATCTGAAGCAGGTATGGTGTGACCATGACCTCCCTTTTACTGACCACTGCAATCTCGAATTTAAAGTCTTTAGCTGAGGAGAAGTTGTTTCTGTATCTCTCCAGAGGAACAGCAGCTCACTGCAGACTGTCATTGCAGACCTTGGCTTTCATAGCCCATTTAGCTGTAGTGGTGTGCAGTGCCTCTGGACCTGCCCCCCCAGGGATGTGCTGAACCTCAGACACAGTTCTGCAATGAGCAGCAGGTTTTTTCTACCAGTGACAGATACTTTCCTGCTCAGTGTGGGAAGCAGCACCTACAAGTGTTTGTGCCCTGTGTGCTACAACCATACTTGGTCTAGTTCAAGTATGTGAGCTCCAATCCTGACAGGTATTGGACTGTGACCAGTGTGCATGGATATTACTGCTTCTTTTTCAGTTTTGTTCTTCTTCTCTTACTTCCTCTCTCTGTCTCTCTCTCTCTCAGGCCTCTCACACCTGATGATGGGTGAACAAGGTAAGTCCTTCCACTTTTTCTTTGTTTCTGTCACTGATCATGAAAGAGCTTTGTTCCTGCTGCATTTCTGGGCTGGGCTTTGCATAACAAAAGCAACTAAGCTTACAGAGTGCCAGTCAAGCCATTTGCATTTTTGCCTCTGTGTCCCATGAGCCAAGGCTTCTTGTCAACCTGGGACTCAGATGCCCAGGAGGGAGCATGAAATGATTCCATGGATGGTAAAAAGGTATGCATCCCTCTTCTATGCAGCCCATCAACTACTTTATCTTGCCGTTTCTTTCTTCTTGTGCCAGCTGTAATGGCTCCCACTCCTGCCTACTAAATGTAGACCTCAATGTTGGTCTTCATTTTAAGAGTACAGTTATTAGAAAAAGTATGTTAATAACCCTTGTGGCATGATCCTAACTCATTATGAATCCTAGGAAATTTGCATTTAATGGCCTATAAGTCCTGTGTCTGCAATTTAAGATAGTCTAATACATATAGCACAAAATGGTTGAAAAGAACAACAGGGCTAACCCCATATTGAGCTACAAAGGGGATCTAGACCCAGATCAGAGATCACATTTTAATATTTCAGCTTGCACAGGGTTACAGATCTATTGGCTGTGACAGGATGGGATAATTAGTCCCATTTTGCACTGCGAGGGTAAGAAGCAGGTGAGAACAGGTCAAGTGAGGAGAATTGTGGTTCTGTTTGCCTCTGACAGTGCCAGTGTCTTACTGACATGGATGCACAGGAGTTAGCAGCACTCCTGATGCCTTCTAGTCATGTGAATGCAGGGGTAAAACTACCTAAGACTTAATGCAAGATGTGTGTAAGTGGTACACTAGGAAGACCAGATCAAGTGTTTGGCCTATGGGAAGAAAATGTAAGTTTTGACTCTAAGGCCTGATAAGGCTTGCCTAGACTACATGTACACAAAAGCTTTTTTGGCATTAAGTAAGCATGTATCTGAGGATAGACGGCCCAAGGAGTTAGTAAGATAGTACAAAGTGCCACTGTAGGCTAAAGGTCAATTAGGTGCTTGAGTAAAACAGATGTAATTTCTATGTATCTCAGTAAAATGTAGAAAGACTTAAGACATAATCAGTTTTTATTCTATTTTTCAAGATGGATGTCTTCTCTGAGGTTGTGAATGGTTAGATAACAATCAGAAGTGAAGTAGAGGCTTACTTACCAGTTTCTATATTGTTTTACATCCCTGTGTGGTAGGAAAAGTAGGAAAATCGGGCTCTTTATAGATGTATGTCAAGACCATGGTGTTTGGCATGTGGAGCACTGACTAAACTCTGGCAGGCATTGCGCTCCTTTTCTGTCTCCACTTACTGTTGAGCTGGGCTCATGGCTCAGAGGTTGTGCTTATGTGAGGATCATCCAGCAGACAGGTCCCTTCAGCATATCCCAGTTGCTCAGGATACAGTTGAGTGTGGCAAGCTGTTTTAGCAGAGGAAGGCGTGTTGGAAGTGATCAGAACAGTTGATGGCCACTTCCATTCTCAATAACACTGAACATTTCTTTGTAGTAGTCTGTGATTTAGCACTGGATTATGTAAACAGTTGCACTTGGACATTTAAATTACAAGTTGCAACCCAGCTGGCTCATGAAGACTTGCATGACATATTCAGGCCAGTCATCAGCACTTTCTATACTCCCTCATCTGGCAAAAAATGTGAAAACTATTGGCTTCTGGCAACTTTAGCCACCCTTGTTTATCTGTAACACATCATGGAACAGTGGCTTCTCTTTTCTTGCCAACAAACTCACAGATACTGCCTTTTGATAAATATTTGCTGTCTATAAAAATATGATGGATATAAAATATGTAAATGTCTACATGTGAATAAATATGCAATGTCAACATTATATACAAATACATTAGCTCTGGTAGGTGAGATGTGTTAAGCAAATATATTACCATGAGATTTATTTTTTTCCTGTCCTATTCTGTTGTTTCCCTTGCTGTTTTGAATTTGACGTGGATTGAGGCATATCACTGGCGTGGTATTGCATGAGCAGTTTGCATTTCTCAGTAGAAAATCAAATTAAAGCTTAACCAGGCAGCTGCTGATTGTACTGTCAGTGGTTTAAGCTTTGCTTTGTGCTTTAGTTGTGGTGTGTCTCTTGTTTTTCCCTTGACATTGTGTTTTGTTGGGTTTGGCTGCTAGATAAATATGCTCGTTTCCTTGTTTTTCTAAGTATGGCTGGTGATGTATTTTTCTGTTTTTATTATGCTTCCTCCTTCTCTTCTCTTTTGCCTCCTCCGTGGTGGACACCTCTCTTGTTCCTCCTCTTAACTGGACGCACACCTTCCTGTCTATAGGTAGAAGTAAAGGTAGAGATTACATTCTTTCTAAAACTTCGTTGCTTGTAAAATGTTTGTTGATGGACAAAGTGAATTTTTATGAATGTGTTTCATATTGGAACTTAATGCTTTTATTTTTGAAAGTCTCTTAACAGTCTTTTGTATTGAATTATGGAGGAAATATTTATTAAGATTGATGCTTTGCGACCTTCCTAGGAGATGTTATTTCCTCCCTACTCGCACTAAATATGGGCTGTGCAGTGTCAGGCCATCTGCAGCTGGTGATGTGGGGGTGCCAAGGGTTCATCAGTTCAGTCAAGGATAGAGCCATAGGCCAGTGAGCTCATGCTGCTGACACTTGCACTAGAGTGATGCCACTGCTGGTAGTTTTTCTACTGGTGTTGGTGGCAGCAGAACCTGGGCTTGTCCAGTAACCTTCAACAAAGGAGGATTTTTGAGCTGTTGTTTCTTCCCCGGCTCTGCTTCCCATCATTTCTGTTAGTGCTAAGGTGTTTTTCAAAGAGAAATTGAGTTGCAAAAAAGCTGCAGAGGAAGCAGAAGTAATCAGCACCGCTAAACAGAGAGGTCCATTTCCTTTGCAGCCCAGTACAGCACAGGGCATGCTAGACTGCTCTGGGGCTCCAACTTCCTCTTCAGCAGTTCACACCTATCTTAGGCGTGCTGAGGGCAGTCATCCCTCCCTTATCAAAACTGCCAAAAAGGCAAAACCCTGCAGACTTGCTGTGGGTCTTCAGTTGGACTGCAAGGAAAAGTGAAGATTGATTGATGAGTTATAAACATGGCTTGAGAAAAATCTTTTTTTTGATCCTATTTTCCAGTGAGAAAGATTAAAAGGTTTTGTTATGCTGAGGCTTACTCCGTTCCAATGAATACACTGCTGAAAAATCTGATATATTTATTAGCGTGATTTGAACATGTTGGATGATGTTGCTTGTGTCCATGCCAGTAAGACACTGGGGAATGAAATTACTAGTTGTGCAGCTATGAATTTGGGAGGGATACGAGCTCAGAGGATTTGTTCTTAATAACTTTCCTTTGAGGTACAAGCAATCTCTGCTCAATCATTACTACTCCTGTAATATCTGAATTCTGGGGAGCACATTGGCATATTAAACACCTTAATCTGTATGATTCCTTTTTCTGATGCCCAGCTTTCTTCTAACAATTTTGTATAGTTGAATTCTCTGTGATGAAGTACATTATGTAATCAATATTATTTGTTCTATTTTGAGGTTGGAAAAATATTGCAATAACTAGTTTCATAGTTTTTCTATTCTCTCCAAACTTGAGTGATGGAGGATAACACCTAAGCTGTACTCAGAGCTATCTTCTCAGTTAGAGGTGAACATCAGAACATAATAATCACATATATACACACTGTAAAAAAATATGAGAACCTGAAGCTCTAAGCAGACCGTAGAAAATGTTACTGTGCCTCGACACAGCTGCCAATAATTCAGCTAGCTGATGTATGGCTTAGTGTGGTTTAAGGGTCACTATAGATCAGGGCAAGTCTTACGAGATGTTAGTTCATGTTCTTTTCTTGGGTGGCATTTATGCTTCAGGCCAGCCTGTGTAGGATTAAGCTGAAAGTCTTCTCCAAGGCAAATATCCTAACTGAGCTGGTAGGCATGAGGATTATAACATATAGTCTACAATTAATTAATATGTACTGAAACTTAATTTATTGTGTCATTGAGTGAAAATATCATTTCACTTCCCAGTTATGTGTAGTTTTTAGCTCTAGTTATAGCAAGGGACTTTGTCAGAGAACTATCAGTCTGTGTGAAAAATGGCATTGCTTTCAGAGAGCTCAAACTGTACTTTTGAACCCACACAT
The DNA here is from genome assembly GCA_013396995.1 of Dicaeum eximium. Lineage (NCBI taxonomy): Eukaryota > Metazoa > Chordata > Aves > Passeriformes > Dicaeidae > Dicaeum > Dicaeum eximium. The sequence goes on from VWZP01002893.1 coordinate 442,094, forward strand.
GGCCTTCAGCTCACAAACTAGGACCAAATGCCTTTAGTATTTGCACAGAAGGTTCATATTTTTTTGGCATTCTTGTAGTTTTTAGTAAAAACTGACAAGAACTCTCTCTCATGTCATGTATGTAGCCAAAAGATATGATGTATTTGATTTAATTTTGGATATGATGTATTTTATTTCATGAAACTTCCTCACAGCATATAGCAGTCCTTGCATTCATCATTTAAAGCAAGTGTTTGATTAGTTATTTCCACTGCAGTAAATAGGCATTCTTTGCATCTATCCTTTTTAAAATGATCAGGAGATTTTAGTTTTTTTAAAATAAGTTCCTGGAAAGTTGAAGAAGATGAAGTGTAGGTTTTCTGGGGTAATGGCTGGAGTAGTTGAGATACAGACAAGCACCTGGATATCAAACTGAAATTTCAGGTTAAATAGATTGAGTTCTTATTTGAGGTAGGGAACTGGTCATGGAAGTGAGGTAAATATGTGATGATCAGGGACTTTTCTTTAGTTTGGCAAGAATTGCTAACTATGACTCCTCTTCTAGAGAGGTACTGGCAGTTAAGTAACAGTGAGATTATTTCCCTAATGCTTTAACACGAGTAAATGATATAAAAGGAAATTATAAATACCCAACTTTAATTTGCTACTGGAGTTAATGTGTTACCACTTTCTTCCATATAATTTGTTCTCTTGAAAGTCTTTGTTCAGGAAATGATTTGCCATTTTGTTACCTTCCACCGTGTGGGTTTTGTTTTACCATCACTCTTGGTTTGGATCTGACTTCTCCTGAGGCTCATGTCCCCTTTGAAAATTATCTGTATTCTTGGTGGGTAAATCTGCCATTTTCAGTGAATTAAGTCCTTTGTCTTCTTGAAGGCAATAGCAAAATTCACATTGACTACAGTGGGCCAAGAACCCAAAGAACTGAGGACGCCCTCTCTGGCACAGAGAATGACCAGTGAGGCTGGTTTCTGGGTGTGCACAGGACACCCTGTGGCACCTGTGCAGACTGCTGGTTCTTCTGCAGGACACGTGGCTCCTTCCTTCCATCAGTAGTTGTGCTCCATGTGAACTACACATTTTCAGCATGAAGCAGGTTTTTTCTTAATTGTCAGAGAGAAGTGAAAGAGTGGGATCTTTTAAAATGCAAGTTGTGTGGACCAAAGGCTACTGCCAATTTTGCTGTTTAATAATCAGCATTGCAAAATCAGATTATCGCTTTGGTCCTACCTGCTCTTAACTGAAATAGGTCTTTTAAGTCTTAGAAGGTTTAGCATTGCTCTCAGCAAATGAGGTTCTTATTCCTTTAAGATGTTCAATAATATTGACCTGAAGGTAATGGCACAGGAAAAATGAAATAGCATTTGTGGGCTTGAATAGAAGGAAGTGACTGGACCTTACTGATCAAGAAAATATTTTCAAGTTCTTTTTCACCTGAAATACCATTAGGATTTGTATTGGCTTCCTTCAGAAATAGTGTAGCCAGCAAGACCAAGGCAGTGGTCATCCCCTGTACTTGGTGAGGCTGCACCTTGAGTGCTGTGTCTGGTTCTGGGCTCCTCTTTACAAGAAAGACATTGAGATGCTGGGGTGAGTTCAGAGAAGGGCAACAGAGCTGGTGAAGGGTCTGGAGCACAAGCCTGATGAGGAGCAGCTGAGGGAACTGTGGTGTTTAACTTGTGGAAAAAGAGGCTCAGGGGAGACCTCATTGCTCCCTACAACTGCCTGAAAGGTGAGTGTAGCAAAGTTGGGGTCAGCCTCTTTGTCCCAGTAATGAGAGATAGAATGAAGGGAGATGGCCTCAGGTTGCATCAGGGATGGATTTAGATTGGATATTAGTAAAAATTTCTTTATAGAAGGAGTTGTCAAACGTGGGAACAGGCCGCCCAGGGCAGTGGTTGACTTGCCAGTCCTGGAGATGTTTAAAAGATGTGTAGATGGGGTGCTCATGGATACATTTTAGTGATAGACTCGGCAGTGCTGGGGATTGGACTTGACCTTAAATGTCTTTTCCAGTCTAAATGGTTCTGTGGTTGTATGTGAATAAGTCCAGCTGAATGGCCAAGAGTTTATGCAAATGTTGAAGTGAAACATCAGTAACAAATTAAATCGTTTGTGCTCTCTAAATGGCTAATTATACAAGGAGAAAAACAACACTACATTTTTCTTGCCAGCCTTGGCAGTGGTTTTTAAGTTCTGTTTTGCCCTGTAAAGTATCTAAATATTTGGGTTTTAAATGTGAATATTGTGTGGTTTTGGTTTCTACAATTAAAAGTACTAATGAAGGGACTCTCAAATGTGTGTGGTAGTGGGTTTGTTTTCCTTTGGTGAGAAAAAAAATCCTGCATTATTATAAGGATGGTGACTTTCAGTTCTAACTTTACTCTTAATGGCTATTTTAAAAAATCAAGCATTTTATTTTATGATTAGCAAATACCAAATATGCAAAACCTCTTTGATAGACTCAAAGCACCTTGAATAAGGAAGTTACTCTTCTGGAATAATTTTTTGTAAGTGAATTTTTGCTGCTGGTTTCATATTTTATTTAGGGAAAAAAGAAGTATTTGAATGTAATTTGTTGAAGTCTAATTAGAGGTGATTGATAGTTGATGAATTTCAAATGTAAGGTATTGGGTGGCATTTCCGCAAGGCATTCATCCTATTTCTTTACATTCCAGTGGTGATGACATCTTCTAAATTTTGGGGAATGAAATCACTTAAATGTTCAATATCAGCTAATGCAAAGGAATAGATGTCTTATTCTTCTTTTCATACCTCTTTGTAATACATTTATGAACGCAAACATAATAGGACAGTTCTGGTAAATCATTTTTTTGTGTGCTTATGAGCAAGTGTGTTTACAAATATTGTGTATGCATAAGATATTAAATAATGCTTTAAGTATTTTGTAGTTTATAGGCAATTAATTTTTTTCTTGCATGTTTTCTTTCTGCCTTGTTTTAAAACTGTCTTTCTGCTGAATAAGCAGCTGATTCTTTGCTGGCTTTCATTTTTAGTAAGAATGATTCCTGTGAGAGTTAAAGGCATTGTGGTTGTGTTGTGTGTAAACAGGAGCTAAAATATTGTGGTCTTAAGCTGTATTGTAGTCTTCTGTTTTCAATGAAGCTCAGGTTTCTCTGCCCACAGAGAGTATTTAATTGATATAATTGAAATACCTTCCCCCCCTCCCCAACCCGTTTTCTTCATTTGAGGCGTTCGGTGGTGTGTGGAGATGCAGAGGTAGCAAAACAGGCCACGTGCTTTGTAAAAGGCAGGCTAATAGCACTTCTGATGGATGTCTGATTTTTAAAGAGCTGTATGTTTCATTAAAATTTACATGTAAAGTAAGGGCAAGCGCAGTGACATGAAAGCTAATGCAAGTTGCACATCTTGACATAATAACAATCACAAGAAACTGGAGATCCCAGATGGCAGCTTGGCCTTTGCCATCCATTTAATAGGCTACTAACTGCTAATTATTGCACTGCTATGGGCAAGTTAATTTACTATTGACTCTTAAAGAGACATTGTGCATTTTCCTGACATTTAGGTTTTTCAGTTTAGATTTGAAAGTGTTTTTTCTCTGCAGATTGAAGCCCTTCCAGTGGATGGTAACAAAGAAACAAAGGAACAGAGTGGGAAATGGAACATAATAATCTGTGGGTTTTTTTTGATAATAGCAGACTATAGGGTTGTGGGGGTTTGGGCCTTCCTTGGGCATGGGGTTTTAGCTGAAAAGAACACCAGCATGTATATTAAATCTAGGATTTAAGTTTTGCATTTAACAGCAGATGCAGGGTTAGTATTGTCATTAAAAATAAATAGAACATCTTTCCCTTAAATAATTGACACTTGAGATTGTGAAAGTAAGAGAAACTAGAAATAGAAAATAAAAATTACAGGTTCATTTCTTTCGCCAGAGATTACTTGAAGGCAAAATTTCAACTCACAAATCTGAAAGCGAAAACTTCCACTGTGTCTTTTGAAAAATTCTTCATTTTATTGTTACTTACCTGGCTGTCATATTACAGGGAAGGATTGTTATCTGTAAAACATAAAATTTTTTAAAGTGATCTTTTTCTTCTTTGAGTTGAAATGGACATTCAGTAATGAGACCAGTCAGGGAGAAGTTTTGATCTAAGAACCTATTTAGGAATGAAGGAACAGCTGCAGTTTAAATGGACTCTAATTCTCACAGTTAATGCTGTTTTGTGAGCACATGATTGTCTGTGATAACGTTTGGGAGGAGTGTGGTGGGTAATAGCTTATTTCCTGGGCTTTATGGTAATGCAGCAAAGTGATGATAATGCCATCAGGAACTGAAATAGACCCTGTCACACACATCAGACAGTCTTGCAAAAATAGGAAACCCTGTGAAAGAGGGGAGTTTCCTGTTTTAAGACTCCTTGTGGCCTTCTGTGGACTAGAGAGATAACGTTATGGTATTGAACAGTTTAGAAAATTTGTGCTGTGTAAGCTGGATCTCGTACATGTAAAAAAAAAGAGCTTACAAACAGCAGCCTTATTTGCTGTGCTTTACCAGCTGGTAAATATTTTGACTAGAGATCAGGGAATAACACACCATGCAAATGGTTGTAAAACTATTACTGGGAGGAAGGTCATGTGTGTCGGGTACTAATTCATGTCTAAGGGTCTGTGATTTTCCCCACATCAGTATTGTGGGTTTTGATTCTGATTTTGGCAAAGCACATCTTCCTGTGACATCCAGAACTCTTCATTTATTTGGCTGTACTCACACTTTCATGGAGCTAGAGCTCCTTCTCATGCTGGTTTTCTTTCCTTATTTGTTTCAAAAGCTTTGATAGTTTTGAGTGTAGAAACCAGTACTGATAGGCTATGAAATAAGGGAAGATAAGAGAAAATACTGCTGCAGAGAGCAAGGAATCAGGTGTGAACGCAGCCCTCACAGGTTGTGGCATATTCATTTGGTTTGAAAGCCTTTTTTTTTTTTTTTTTGAAATTCTGATTCCTGATAACCTACCCTGCAAGTTGCTGTGCTGAGTCTACTGCATTCCCTAAACATCTGGAGAAGCCTATAGACATTAATGGTGTTTTGCACTTGGGAATGTGTTGTGTACCTGCAGGGATGAAGTCCCCAGATTCTGTTATAGAAGATTTTCTGTGAGATACTGCTCTCATACTAGATGTGCTTTTTATACTGAGAGGTTTGATGCAATGATATTAAGAGCCATTTTCTTCACTGTTCTGAAAGCATTTTATTGTGGTGTACCTGATACTGAAGCAGAGGAAATGCACTAATGTAGAAGAAATAGTGCAGGGAGGAATCTGACTCTAAAACTGTTCCGACACTGACGCTAACCTGAGAGATTCTGGATCGTTCTCACTAAATTATGGCCTTAGCTCTCTTGTTAAACACTGCAAATGATTTAGTAGAAATGGTTCTTTACCAGCATTGCTTTGTGGGGAAAGGCTTTAAACAGAACTGGTACTTTTAGGATTTGTGTACACAGTTGTCACCATTAAAAAGTCAGTAGCATTTGCCAAGCAGTACCACACAGTGGTGCCTGAGAAATCACCTCCTCTCCTACAGTAGAGCAGGAAGATGGGATGTAGTATTTGTAGGTAAGTGTTTATGATTTGATTCTGTCAATTGCATGCATTTTAACCGAGCTTTTCTCTCATATCACAGTTTCATTGGGGAGCTGCTTATGGGTCAGATTATTTCTAAAACAACACATGATTCCTTTTAATTGACCAAATTATTTTTATTGAAGACTTAAAAAAAATTCAGTATTTGCTCTGAAATACTATATCTTTGTGATTTTTCATTGTTAGGAGTAACAAAAATGTGTATTATGTTAAAATAATTGTATTTTAAAGGGATCTGGGGTCTTATTAGGTATAGTGAATTGTATTAAGCCAGCGTTATGAAGCATACACCTTTATTCCCCTAATTACTGGTATATTAATAATGACCAGGTTGATGATGAATGTTCTGATCACCAGCTGGGATCAGATAATTACATTTGATTATGTAAAGAGTTAGTTGCTATAAGCCTTGAAATATTAAAACTTGGCTAGAATAAATATCACTGAAGAACCTTTGTCTTTTACATGTGTATTCAGCTGCGTGCTCTCTGAGCAATTCTTGGTTCACTCGACAATGTTGGGAAGCAAACTGTGAACAGTTATTTTCCAACCCTGTGAATGTTGATAAAAGGATCTTGCATAGCTCTTGGCTTGTCCTGTGAGGGGAGAGCACATTGCTGCACCGCAGCACAGGGATTACAGGCTCTGGTTTAACTCTGCATTAAAGATGTTGCAGGCTTTTATAAAACCCAGGGCAGCCCTAGCATTGCTGTGCATTTGCATTTCCCAGCTCTGACGAAGGGCACACATGTTTCAGGCACCAGTGCCTTGCAGGACTGGCCAACTCCATCATCCAAATCATACATTTATCTGACCATTTTCATATTTGTTTTGGATAGTCTTACTCTGCAGACAGTCTCAGAAGTCTGTAGGTATGTGTGCAAGCTGCATTCTACATGTGTTTTTTATCTTTCAGTTTACCAAATTATTTTTTCCCCAGAATTTTTTCAGTTCCTAAATATCCATTGGTTTTTGTTTCCTCTGTTGTTAAACTGCTGAAAAGAAATATAACTTTTGTTACTTATCTCATGAAATACTGTTATAAAGAATGCTTTATGGCATTGATCATTGGCAGTTTGAACAGAATGTAATTTCTGCCACAAGGTGACAGACCATTTGTGTCAGATTGTGGAAAAAATCTTTGCCTGAAGTTGGAAAAATCAGAATGTTCAGATTGTAAGGCTCTCTTTAGAAATTACTTGTTGTACTTAAAGTACTCAGTTCCAGGCTGAGCATTTCAATTTATCAGTCAATTTTATATTGAGATGTGATAGTAGAGACACACATTAGTAATTTTCTTTGCTACATTCTTGTACTTTATCTGTTCTCTTTATTGACTCAGTCTTTAAAACAAATGTATTTTAAGAGAAATCTGTGGACACTTCATTTCCTGCCATGCTGCACTGTACATCCATAATGGAATGAAAGTATTATGTGGTGGATGTACTTATTATATTATCAGGCAGAAGTATGAGAGTTCCCTTTGATTTCCCAAATGCTGTTGTTTTTCTTGGGTTTTTTTTTGGGTTTTTTTTTTTTTTTTTTTTGGTTTTTTTTTTTTGTGTTGGGGAAGAGAAGAGTGAAGAGAATCTCTGATTTTCTTTCTTTTTGTCTTCTAAGGTACTTTTATTTAAACCAGTGCAGTTTTCTTACTAATTTTCTCCTTCAGGTGTTTGCTATCAATCTGCTGGGTTAAACTTTGCGCTATTCCATCAGGCAAGTTTTGTAAATGTTGATCAGTGCATGAAATCAGTTCTTAAATGGTTGCAAAATTGCCTTCCTTCAGACTGTTTTGATCACAAGGGCTTTCAAGTGTCAAAGTCATTTGGAGAACTAGACAGATAAAATGCATGAGCACTAAGCTTTTTCCAGGATAGAATAAATAAATGTATTTTCTACTGTGTGCTCTGCCTTTGGTAGTGATTTGTGAAAAGGGAAAAAAAAAAAGAAAGGCAATGATATTAAATATTTACAAGAGTGATTTAGTTGTGTAATCTTGTGCTATGCATCCCTATTTAATAGTGAAATCAGCTACTGCTGAAGTAAATGCCATTAAACTGGTAGTGCTGTGAAGGTCACTGCATATACAATGTCAAAGCAATTTATGGAGAATAATGATTTTTGTCAGCTTTCCAATGTACCAACGTCCCTCCTTTTTGTCTTCCAAAAATAACCGAAAATAAATTTATCTCAGAAATCATTTTGTCTTTGACTCTTCTCCCATCTCACTGATTTTGGAGCTTGAAACCTCTTTACAAGTTTTCGTATTGATGAGCTCAATGGATAAACACTGATTCCCTTCTTTCTGGCCTTGAGCTTGCTACAGCTCTATTTGCTGGGATTTCCAGTTGGCCATTTCTCAGCAGTTCATTTTAAGAGATGCTGAATTATGACCTCCACTCTTATGAGTGATTGCTTTTCTTCCCTTGTGCTATTTCCAGCCATATCTATCTGTGAATTTCATGGAAAAATATCTTTTTTGTGTGTGTGCTGATTGTTTGTCATCAGCAGAGCACAGGTAGCATGTTGACAACTTACCAACTTCCTGGACTGGTAAGTGTCTTAAAAATGCTTGGAGTACATTCCTGCACAGCATCATGCCTAGTAAAGAGGCCTCAGAAGTGGGAGGTGTGTCCTTGGCTCTGCAGCTGACTTTGCCTGTGAATTGCTGGGGCCTTGGTGCCTCTGCAGCAGCAGAGTGGGGACAAAAGCCCTTCAGCACTGCACAAGGAGCTGCTGCACTGACACCAGAGCGTGTCCTGGAAACAATGCACAGCGAGTACAAAGCATTATCATTCAGCTTCACATCCGTCCAGCAAGAAGGTTAATTATTTGTTTTCCTTGTTTTACAGTTGAATGAGCAGAAGCACATAGAGATGGAGAGAGCTGGAGTAGAACAGGCAATAAATGCCAGAGTTCTCTTGTCCACTCCTGTTTCTGTAAGGACTAGTGCAATCTATTTTATAAACCACTAAATAACTTGCCTCCTGTACTAAGGACTCTCCCAATTAGACTCCATTTGCTAGAGCAATACTCTAAAAAGATTAAAACTGTATTTATCTATTGATAAACATGTACATGACCAAGAAATAGCAATCGTATTTTACAAAGGGAGACAACACATTCTCTGTTAAAAATTCTACAGAAGGAAATAACCTATCATAATGCAAAGGTGCCCTGAGTGTGGTGTGTAAGGATTTTGTTGGGAAAACACATATGAGCACACAGAGACAATGTGGGTTTCTCTTCAAAGGCATGGAATTTAAGGGCAAATAGAAAATAACTTGAGGCACTTAGTTATAGTTCAAGGAGTGGGAATGTTTTTTCAGTGAAGAAGTGCATCAGCACTGGAAAGAGGGAAGGGAAGCAGAAGGAAGAGTAGTAGAAACATACATACTCTTATCTGGGAGTCCCAGCTCAAGTGGTGGAAGAGGAGTCTGCTGTGCACACTCGTCTTCTGGACAGAATAAGATGGGAAGATAGCCCTACAGATTTTTTGCTGAGTATTAGGTAACTAGGTATTAATATTGGTAGCTTATTTTGGTATTTCATTTTTGTGATGTCTCATTCTACAATGCAGTAGGAGAAGACTAAAGCCTTTATTTACTGACAGCTTTTTATGACCTCTCCTCCAGGCCCATTAGCAGACCTTTCATCTGTTGTGAAAGAGGCTAGTCCAGCAGGGTGTCTGGAATGGATATGTGTGTGCATGGTTAAATCAGGCCTTGTGATTTCCTTTAGACTGTTTTATCTGGTTCTTTGTTTCTTTTTATGCAAGTCTATGATTAGCATTGAGTTCTTCCCAGAATGCTGGCAATTATCTCACAGGTGAAAGGATTAAGAAAGAGCAGTGGGAATTACACTGGGATTAAATAAGACTGCCTTTGGAGTGTGTTTGTGGATGTGGTTTCTCTTTTTTTTTTTTTTCCTCTTAAGCAAAGAGAAAGAAGAGAAGCCAGCTCAGCCTTCAGGTCTCTCTAGGGAGGAAAGTAATACCTTTGAATATGGAAAAGTAGCATCTCAGCCTGGGAGGAGGTCATGCTGAGAAAGGAAAGGTAGTGTTAAGGCACAAGATTTACCGTCTTCAGTTCAGTTCTTGGTTGCTCTGGTTTTGCTTTAGGCTGTTCTGATTGCCCACAGTGAACCTTAGCTTGTCCATGTGTGAAATGGAAGTGGTGATAAGTTTCTTGTCTAATGTTGCATGAAACTAAATTAATTACTCTGTAAGTGTACTAGGTTTTTGGGTAGTAAGTACAAAAGAAAAGGATATTCTTATGCCCCACACTGTGGTCACAAATGATTTTAGATGTTTTGAGTTATTTCTGTCCCTCTATTATTTTTCCCTCTGTGTAATGGGCAGACACAATGCTGGTAGAAAAAGGGGGCCCACCCCTCTCTTGGGATGAAAAGAGAGACTCCCCCATGGGATTGGCATGCCCAGACTCTGTAGGGGCAATGCAGTTTGCAAGACTGGGTCATGCTGTACCTTAGCTGCAAACTGGCCTGGAGACTGGCTTGTGCTTCTACAGAGCCTGGTAAAAGTCACCCCTGATGGGAGCCTGGACTTTGGGCAGTAGCCCTAGGCAAAGAGTTGAGTTCATCTTTAGCTCTGTTACATCTTCTGACTCTGGCACTGCATGGGTTTGCAGTGCAGCACTGCAGCACTGCCTGTAGATCCTGAGAGAAATTGTGCTGTGGTGTTGAGAAAGCAAATAGTGCTGGAAAACAGGAGATCTTCAACCAGATCAGGTTGCTCATTCAACTTGACCTTGAATGTTTCCAGGGGTGGGGCATCCACCACCTTTCTGGACAACCTGTTCCAGTGTTTCATCACCCTCATTGTGAAAAATTTCTTCCTTTATATCTAAACTAAATCTACCCTCCTTTAATTTAAAACCATTACTCCCTGTCCTGTCAATACAGGCCCTACTAAATTGTCTGTCCTTGAGACTAATTAGTTGCAGCTTGTACTATTCAAAGGGACATACTTTACGGGAAAGAAAGGAACAATATTCTTTCCAACAGGAAATATCGTCTCTATTTCTACACAGGGTAGTTGAAGCCTGAGACAGGCAAGTTAATATTGGTGGTGCTGGCTTCCCACCTTGAGGCTGTATCTTACCTCTGAACCTGCTGCTTACAGTTGCAGATTTCCTCTGCAGTTCCCAGATTTCAGAAGTCACTGCTGGCTGCTCCACAAGCAGCAGCCGTGACTGACAGACACCTAATATATTTCATCTTAGTGTGAGATCTTCTGCAGAGATGTGACCCAGGCAGAGACTTTTTTTTGTCCTGCCCTTGCTACTGCTCTCACTTTGTGTTTTACCACTGTGTGTGCCGCCCCATTCACTCAAATCTTTCAACTCTGTTTTTAGGGAACACAGTTAAAACAGTGGCTATGGCTGTATAGTCTTTACCCTTCTATGTTACATGTACCAAAAAAGAGCCAGTTAGTATTTGTTGTCTGGCTTTTGTGATAAGGATCAGACATATCCTGACTTTACTCTTTTTATTCTGGTTCTGAGTTGGAGCAGTTCTGCCCTTCCGTCAGTTGAGGGTCAGGCATCAGTAAGATGGGATAAAAGTGGAAATGAGGAGATGGTGCCCTGTTAAGTCCACACAAAGAATTTGGGTGGAGTTATTGCATGGGTATTCCTGAATGCCTTCTGGAGACCTCTGATATTTTTTTGTTAAAGGTTCATAAAATTCATTTAACACTACTCTTTCTCTCTTTTAATGCGGTTGTTGCCTTCGATTGGAGTGTCTTTGGCTCATGGGTCACCTTGGGGACAGGAACAGTGAGTTCCCAGAGCTTTGACCATGTAGAATATGAATTTTCAGAAGTTACAAATAAAATTTTTCCATGATAATTCCAGTATTCTCATTCAGTAGTTTCATAATGATGATTGCCTAAGTCTCTGTTCTATCTGGTGATCATTATTTCTCTTGTATATTTTATTCTTAGTTTGTCAGTTTGCTTTACCTTGTTTGTATTGATGGATAGCTATGATTAAAAAAATCTATCCAAGTATATTTTTATCAGAATAACTGTCAGTATCTTTCCATCTATGCCAAACACATTTACAAGTGTCTCCTTATCTTACCCTGCCTGCATGACTAAATTTGGAGCTGTAGTACACCTGTTTTGTTTTGTCCCACAACTCAAACCCTGCCTCTGCCTTGCTTTGACTTGCCATGCAGTGCTGGGTCCCTCCCTCTGGTGCCCTGATCTAGGGCACTGATGCCATCCCACTGCTCAGACTCAGCCTTAGGTTAGTGCACATCACTTTGGACCTTCAGCAAGTAGAGGGACAGTCAGCAGCACTGAGGACTTGAACAGGTTATGGGATAGCAGAGCTAGAAACAAGATACACTGGTAGAGTTGTGAACAGAAGGTTCTGTGTAGTCACTCAGAGCACTTAGTATTTTCCATTTAACAGAAGACAGTGAAGGACAGAGACTGATTTTCCACAGAGATAGGGTGAACTACCAAGGCTGGGAACAGAGCCCAGAGACTCAGATTCCTGTTGGCACAGAGCTACCAAGCTGAGCAAGCTTTCAGCTGAACACACTAGGTACAGCAAGTCACATCAAAGCCCCATTTAGAAGTTGGCCTAAGCAATGATAATGTTCTTAGGCAATGTAGAGTTTGCTTCTGTTGCATTTTTCTAGTCTTTCATAGGCATATAATATTAATGAAAAAGTCTCTACTGCATTTGAGACACTGGCTTGCCAGGAAATGGGAAGATTAACTTTGTTATACATAGAGATTTCACTTTCTTAAGAGAGTGCTTTAAAGAAAGGAAGGAAACACTGAAACAACAGGATTGATTAATGAGTCTCTTATTACAAGATTATCTGTCTTTTTATTGAGCTACATATTTATTACTTGGCCAGTCTCTAGTTACAGGCCAGTGATTCCCTAGGTTCAGGTGTTTGCCTGGTGATGGCTGGGATGCCACATAAACGGCTGTAAACAGAGCCAGTTATTCAATCCACTCCTAAAGAGGTTTGATTGTAGATCCCCAGTTTTCCCAGGGTGTGATGTCTGAGCCAAAGCAGGCAGGAGGCTCTTCCACTACCTGGCAGAGCTCTCTGCTGGTGCCACTGCTGGAAATGGTTAGAAATGTTCATATGAATTTTCAGCAGGGGCAAAACAAAAGGATCTGGGGCAGTTGGCACCCTGGGGAAGGCAGGGAGTATCAGAGTCTCTAATCTATTCCTAGTACCTCTTGCTGTCATGTGTTGGCATGGTGGGCTGCTAAGAGTAGGAAAGTGAAAATTCCTCTTGTTCTATCACAAGGCATTGAGGATTCATATTTCCCCCTTCCTAACTGTTTCCCTGTCACCTTTCAGGCATTACTTCAAAGAGAAGATTTAAGTACACCTTTGCTATTATGATTTCTAGTGTGTGAGACCTCCAAGTCCATGAGAGACCTTTGTGCTGTATAGGATAATGAAATACATAAAAATTAGTCAAATCCACAGACAGTGGGAATATCAGTCGTTTGTTCTGTGAGGCTGTTAAACCTTTCTGGATTTTTCTAAAAGTTGTGGTACATTGTGTGTATGCCTTAACTGTACTACAATAGCATAATGATCATAATATATCCCCTAGTTGTTGTCTGCTCATGTTTCTTCTGGTCCTTTATATTACACTCTTAGGAGAATCAAAAACAATGGCAGCTTTTCAACAGTTAGATTCTGTGCATGCCTTAATTTGAGTCGTTCCCCAAACAATTCCATGAATTAACTTGCAAACTGTTTCTTAAAAGCATTATCAGCCTTTAATAAAATAATGGAAACAATATTAAAATAATGACTTTGTAACTATAAGGAGTAGCAGAACTATGAGCAATTATCAATGGCATTTAATGAACAAAACTCATAGAGGACATTTGATTACTTTTGGATTCAGTTACAAAATTAGTGGATGAAAAGAAGATAGTGATTATTTAGACTACAATGTGTTACTTGACAAAATGCCCTACTTTAAAAAAACCCCACAATTAAAATTTGGCTTTAACATGAGTTTTCTAAAATAAGTTAGTAATTCAAAATGCAGCAGCATTTTCATGAACTGAGAAGGCTAGACAAATTTGAAGTTACTGTAATTTCTGTCTAGTGCTTTTCTTAGTGATCACAAAGAGGGGAGGAAATGACATATGAATGAAATCTGTAGATTTGAGTAGAATGGAAAGAATTGCAATTATCAGTGTGGATAGAAAACAGCATAAATGTTGCATAAGTGCCATGACATCCTTCATAAAGCAGTAGGTGGATAATTCATCTATAAAGAGTTCTGATAAGCTGCACCTAAACTAAACTTTTAAGGACCTTAAATACTGTAAGGTGGAGATATGTCAAGCAATTTGTAAGTATTTTGAAAGGGCTTGATGATTAAGATCATGCATGACTTGATTAACAGGGAGCAGACCAAGGCCTTGTATGTATGCTAGGTCTTCATGCTGAGAAAGTGGCAAGATATGAAAGCTATCTCCAAACACATATGGAGCATAAATACACAGGAGAAGAAAGAATTATCCTGGGGTTTTTTCAGAGGAATTACGTAGAAAGGGTGCTGTTCAATTGGTCAAAGGTGTTCTAGGTCCAGTAGCAAGAGAGAACATCTTAGCAATGAGCAGTACAGCAACAGCTTATAGAGTATTTTAGCAAGTGAAAAGATGTCAACCACTGACTTATGACAATTTTATTGAAAGTAAAGCATTCTGGGGAGCCAGTCTTTCTCTTCCACACCTAGTGAACATGAGATGGCAACCTAGAGGGGGATAACTTAAATTTTTTTCCCTTCTCCAAAGCTCAGGTGTATCACAATATAGATACAAGATTTCCTTCATTTTCCAGAGGTTCTCCATCCTGTTGAAATCCTGTGTGTGTTGCTCTAGGTGACATCTGTATCTCTGAGGGAGCAATAAGCTATTGTTATATCAGCTAGCAATTAAAAAATAGTCCACCAAATGCAAACAAAATGCTTTCATAAAGGAAACTGGATGGTTTACCATAACTACATTAGTGCTAATGCACTACCAGGTCTCTTTTTTCTTTTTCTGTGTGTTAATTTTGTTCTTCAGTCTCTCCATCTCTTCTAGCTTAATTACCCTCCCCAGACTAGAGACTGCTGCTGCCATTTGGCTTCATTACCAGCTTTCATTTTCATTAAGAACTTTGTGCTAATGGACTGTTATAAAACAGAGTCATCACTGGCAGGTGTTGCCAAACGACTCTCAGCATGATGGCATTTCTGTGCAGTGGAGCAAACAGTCTGGACATTGGATTCATGGAGCATCCAAGGGCTTGCAGTGGCAGGCAATAAGAGATAAGTTTGGTGGATCAGTACAAAGAAGCTCTCAAATATTTACAATGATAAAAAGGAACAATGATGAAAAAAGAACATTATAAGTAGCAATCTTATTCTGAGACCACCAGAAGTGCCAGCATCTCTTCAGGTGGCAAATATCACAGAACTGCTTTCCAAAGAGCTCTCTAGTAGTCACAAAAAAGTAATCCTAATATTCTTCCAGTTTAGAAAGGAATGAATATCTGAAAACCACCTCACTAAGTGAAATCGTATATCAGAATAAACTTTGTGGCTCATGTCATCCAATGTTAGTAATGGGAATGCATTTCTGCTGTAGTGATACTGGTCATAGCTGCCTTTGTGTGCTTTCTGACCTACTCTGCAGGTCAGCAAAAAGCAAGGACTTCCTGTATTGTCCTTCGAGAAGCGGATTGTTCCAGTCAAGTAACTAGAAACATGTCCCAGAAGAAATTCTGTCAGATTTTGTCTCTTAAGAGAGGAATGAGAGTGATTTAGCACTGAGGAACTGTAAGAAAGAATCATAATTCTGTGTTGATTTGAAGTCTGTTAGCTTTTGTTACTGTTTCCAGAAGACCATAGAAGCTGCCTAGGTACGGAACCAAGTCCTGAGCAGGGGGACGTGATGGGTCCACTTGCAAATGAGCAAATTGTATGTATTGCATATTCTTTCCTGGCCACTTTTGGATTTGATTATGCTTCCCATTTGTCCTCTTCATTCTTAACAAATGCAAGCTTCTCATCACCTAAGTGGTCTATGTATGCTTAAGCACAAAGTGACAGCATAGTATCACTTGCCTAGTAAAGTGATTTTCTTCTATCAATTATTTTGATATTTTCTTCTATCAATTATTTTTTGTCCATTCTCTGGGCATTGCTCCCCTGCAATAAGTTCTTTTTTTGCAGATGGACCCATCTCACAGAGTAGTCAAAGAACTCTTGATCTGACTGGCTGCAGGATATTTTGGCTGTTGCATCTTAGAGAATGACTCAGATCACTGGCAGAGCAGATAATACCAAGCCAAAAGTAGACTGGGCATGTATAAACCTCAGGTCTTGGGACAGGAGCTGACCAGGACCTCCCTGTGTAGTCACAGAGGCCACACTCTGTGGTGGGGTACATCAGGACAACTGCCTTGGGGTTCAGGGGACTAAGGCTAATGTCCTATGTCCTTGCTTTTCATTTTGTCCATCCTAAAAATATATTTGGCTTAATTTTGATTAAAAACTATTTGTGGTCCTGCACCCACATACACAAGGATGGACTGATGTAAGCTCTGATCACATCAGGATCCCATAACTTTAAGGAAACTTTGGTAGTGACTGCTGGGTGTACATGCTGGCACTCAAGCACTACTGCTGTAGGTGAGAATATTTGACTTCAGGCTCTGCTGGTCTTGTATGACTCTTGCTCTTTGCAGCAGTGAATAATGCCAAAAAATTTTTGGACACCCAAGTTTTTATGTGGAGGTACAACTACTGGACTTCCCTTCAGCTTTTAATCCTGTTTGAGACGGGGTTTATTAGTAATAATAAAATAAGACATCATTATCACTGTGTTGTCATTTTTTAGGCTTAAGGGTTAGCAGCTGAAGTCTCATTTTGCATCCTTTATGTGAGAAAATCTCATAGGAAATGTCAGTGTTTTAGAGTAAGGGGAAATTGCTCCTGGTTTGAAAGGATGATGTAAATAGGTATAAATCTCTCTCTCCTTTCCTCTGGTAATTCTGCCTAGGTCACTCTATAGAGCTTTTCCAGTACATGCTTAACTGTGACCTTGTGTTTCTTCTGTGTCTTTTCTTGTACTTACATGGATGTTGTGTATGTCTGGAGGATTCCACTTGTAAGTGATCAAAGTTAAACCTGTGCAGAAACTGGAGCTCAAATCTCTTCAAAGTGGATTAGGCTAAATAATGAGAATACATCACTGGAGAATAATCTTATGGTGAATAGCAGGCAGTTTGGGGCAGAACATAAGTTGTTGTAACCTGATAAGACACGGGGAAAGGTGTTAAAGAGCATTCTAATGGTGGATATAATTTATTAATACTGTTGCATTTATGTTCTATCCTTTTTCCATTTTTTTCTGTCAGGCTCTGTAGTCCTAGGAAGAATTTTGTGCTAGGAAGTTTCTCTGTACAGATAAGTGTGTTCTCCTGTTTCTGGCTCTTCTATTATGTTTCTGTTGGAGTAGTAGATGAGTGAGAAGCTGGTACTCCTTACTCTCCCAATGGCACTTCCAGTCTGTGAGTCAGATTTCTTTGTCAGTATTGGCTGTGTTCCCACAATTACTGTGTGGGCTAGGGAATGATTAGTGTCGTGTCTTTCAAGGGGAAGAGGAGGAAGAGGGTCCCATAGGGAATTAGTAGCAGAGGAGGGTATAAATCTGATATATTCTTGACTGGTTTTGGGCATTAATACCATACATACTCTAAACATGAAATTTAAGTATTCATCAAGAATGGGGTAGAGTTTTGTCTGATAAATTTTTAAAAGCCCTATGGCAGCCAGAGCCATTATCTTCCTCCAGAAGGTGATTTACTTGTTATTGCTGAGCTGTGACTCAGGCCTTTCCTTCTGAAGGGATAAATCATTGCTCACAGAGTAAATGTCACACAGAGATGTATCGGTGACTGCAGAAAAAGTTGCCCTTTAACAGCTTCCTGGTAACATTTCCCTTGCAGCGCTTGGGTAAATGCAGTGACAAAATAAAGGGAGCATCTATCCCCTTCTTCTGCCCCTCTTCATCACAGTCTGTCAGTCCCACCTTGGGGCTGTTGCATCTTAAAGGGAATGACTCAGACCACTGGCGGAGCAGATAATGCCAAGCCAGAAGGAGACTGGGCATGTATAAATCTCAGGTCTTGGGACCGGAGCTGACCAGGACCTCCCTGTGTAGTCACAGAGGCCACACTCTGTGGTGAGGTACATCAGGACAGCTGCCTTGGGGTTCAGGGGACTACAGCTAATCAATATCAAAGAAGAATCTTCTTGATAAATGAATGGTGTAGGAATCAGGGAAGGTTGGAAGGTCAGATGGTGGAAGACCAAAAGTACTGATGAACCTTATGTTTAGGTTTATGGTTGTGAGCCAGTAGAGAAATTATCTCTTAAAAAAAAGAAGGAATTATTTCTTATTAATCAAAAGAGGGGTGGGCAGCAGGTCAAGGGAAGTGATTCTTTCCCTCTACTCAGCTCTCATGAGACCCCACCTAGAGAGCTGCATCTAGCTTTGGGGTCTCCAGCACAGAAAGGGCATGGACCTGTTGAAGTGACTCCAGAGGAGGCCACTGAGGTGTTTAGAGGGATGAAGCACCTTTCCTATGAAGAAAGTCTGAGAGAATTGGGGTGGTTGAGCATGGAGAGGAGAAGGCTTTGGGGTGATCTAATTGCAGCTTTCTAATACCTGAAGGGAGCCTACAAGAAAGATGGAGAGGGACTTCTTACAAGGGCATGTAGTGGTAGGACAAGGCAGGATGGTTTCAAACTGAGAGTAGGTTTAGGTTAGATATTAGAAAAAAGTTCTTTACTATGAGAGTGGTGAGGCACTGGAACAGTGGTTGCCCAGAGAAATGGTGTATGCCCTATCCCTGGAAATGTTCAAGGCCAGGTTGGATGGGTTTTGGAGCAACCTGGTCTAGTGGAAGGTGTTCCTGTCCATGGCAGGGGGGTTGAACTAAATGATCTTTAAGGTCCCTTCCAACCCAGGCCATTCTATGATTCTTTGATGCACCATCCTCATCACTGTAATAATTCCTGATTTTTTAATGGCAGCAGATTTATATGGAAGGAACTGTCTAGGCTGGGGAGTTGAAAATGGTATCTTTACATTTTCTCATGTAGGTCATCACTATGAATATAGTTACCTTAGCTGGCAATGACTGATTACTTTTTTATTCCAACAGCAAAATTAAGTGGTGGATTTCAGTCCTGCTGTGAATGGGAAGGGATAGGTGGTCTCATTAGAGGCCCTTGCCTCCTTCTCTGTGGTTACTTCAAAGGGGCTCAGGCACTGCATGGCTGACCATTTCTCCTTAATTTCTTTAGATCTCCAATAAAGCAAGTGTAGGAGTATTAAATACAGGCAAGTTCCAGCTTGAGGACACCACCTCAGTTCCTTTCTCTGAAATCTGCAGAAGAATCTGCAGATCTAAAGGCTTAATATTAAGAACAAGCATCTGTAGTTGAGTTGTGCAAATATGTGGACAGGTACTATGGTGACAGACATTGCTGCAGAACTCCAGAGTTCATCTGTACAGAGGCCCTGATTTATCTTTTAAGCAGCAGACTGAAACTGGATCACATGAAGCTTCAGAGTAATGTAAATAAGTTAAGGCCAAATATGGTGGAGCATATTAATATGCTTAATGAGATTGATCATCAGTGGGATTTTGCAGGAAGAAGGGAGAATGGAGGAGAATTAGAGCTGTGAGAAAATACTGCTGAATTACTGTCCAAAGAAGAGAGACTTGTTGATTTACTGATAGGAGGTACAAGGCTTCCATGGGTGTGAGTACTGCCACACAACTCTTGAGATAAGGGAAGTGTTGTAATAGAATTAAAAGCAGTCATACAAGTATATTGTCTGACTGTACTTCAGCTTCCAAAAACTGAACAAATTTCTAATTGTGATATTAAACACCTTTCTTAACAGCAAATGGAGTGTATAGCCAAAATGCTGCAGGCATAGCAGCTGGAATAATAACTTGGATCCAGAGATGTTTTAAAATGGAGCATGGCCCAAACCTCTTTAGGCACTGCAAGACCAACCCTACAAGAAATGGAAGAATGGGCCTTGACACTGTCCTACAAAATATTCTCTCCTTGGATCTAAATGGTGTCTTCTAGTTTTGTGCAAGTCTAGTGATTTCAGCTGGATGACTTTTGGAATTGAATATTACACCCTGTATTTTCAGAATTTCTCAAAGTTTTGATACTGGGGACTTGTAGAGATCAGTGAAAGAGAACAGTGAACAATTTTTCCTCAGGAACCTTGAATAATAGTCCTTTAAGGTCATATTATTGCTGCAATATTTCCAAGGTTTGTAATTTTTCTCATCTTTAAAATGCTTCATGATGTCCCAGCTGAATTAGTGAGGCCTATATCTGCTTCCTCTGTTTCCTCTCCTGAGATAGCTTAGATCTTTCCTTTCTTCTCTTTTTTCAGAGTTGGCGCTACTGACATGAGAATGTTTCCCTAATCAGCTCTAGTGGTTGGAACAGCCTTAAGTGTTTCAACTTCCCATTTCCTTACTCTTCAGCTGTTGTATTTTATTGCTCAAAACTTTGAAGAAAAGTAGAAGTGGTGTGAAAGAGAGGACAGAAAGCTTTGTTGCATTCATAAAATGTTAGACACAGTCTCCTCTTCTTGCTCTCATTGGTAAGAATCCAGGAAAAAGCAGAACCATTTAATAAATAAGGTAGATACTAAACTTAGTTTGTGAAGAGAAATGTGAATCAGGAGTTAAGGATCTGTGAAAGCACCTCATTCATTTCCCTGCTGGTGCTTTGCATGGCATGAAGTTAAAATAGCAGTGTCCTTATGATACATTTTCTGCTGGTGTATGCACCATGTGAAGAAAAAATGCTTCACAGTGTGTGTGTGTGTGTGCATATGCGTGGGCAGCTGGCTCATTTGTTCCTTAGGTATTCACTGGAGATTGCTGTCATTGTTCCTCATTTTATTAGCTTTTGCCAAGTACTTCCACTTTTACTAAGGACAGCAGGGTTTATGGCAGCGATATTTCTCACAGTGTCAGAGATAAAATATCAGGCTAATCACAGACTCTCTGGTAATGTAAGTTGCAAAGGAGAAGCAGTCTTGTTTTGAGCAAGTCTTGCTTGGGAGTGCTAAGTCTCCTGTTGGATAAGCAGCGTGGAGAATTTGGTACACTTTATGGTCTCTAGGAAGCGAAATAATTTGTCTTAAATGATGGGGCAGAGAGGTGAGAGGTCTAATATCAGTTAATATTTTTCTTTCTAAACGATAACTCATACTTTCTCACATGTAGGATTGCATCTTAAGAGCTAAGCACCCTGAATTCCACTGGTGTCAGAAAGAGTTTGAGGTGTTTGGTCTCCTATTGAAGGAAACCTCAGCAAACAAGTGGCTTTCCAAACAGACATTTTCCCATGCAAGGGGGAGGTAGGGAAAGGAAACCAAGACAAAACTGTTCTCCCTAGTCCACTTCCTTTCCCTTTTTGTTATTTATAATTTTTTTTTCCCCAAGCTTAAGAAAATCTCCTCCCTTTGGCCTCATGCAGAGCATGATCTCCCAAAGGGAAATGAAGAAGGTAAAGGGATGGTAATATATTTATTTTCCTGGGGGAAAAGACATTGATTCTACCCAAAAGTTAGGCATGTCTCCAGTGTTAGAGCTAGGCTGCTGGACAAAAGCTCTTTGGAGGAATAGAGGTCTAGGTTCATTTCTGCTAGGACACCTGAGTGTCGCATCCAACCCTGTCTCAGTTATTCCAAGGTCTTACAACTTGATTATTCTGAAGACAAATAGATAGCATATAGTATCTAGGATGTGCCTTGTACATGTGCATGTTCTGGGACACTTGGAGAAGCTGCTGTCAGTCTTACCACTATTAGGATGGAATTAGTGTAGAACCTGAAGTCGGATATTCCAGGAAAAACAATGCCTGAACACACACACACAAAAAGGGTAGAGTATCTTTTGGCAGCATAGAAGTAATTACAAGCTGATGGGCCAGTCACCTTCATTTAGAAGCAATGTCGAGTTTGAGAGGGAGTAGAAGGGAAAACCCATTGCAGAAGGCAGTCTGAAGAGCAGTCTGCCTCATTTTGGCAGGAGCACGGGCTCTGAGTTTTTAGAACATTAAAACAATGATGAAATTAGGTCACAGAATCTACTAATTCAGCCCTAAACAGCTTCCCCACTTCTAGTAACAATTAAATGCTTATCTCTTCTTTTCATATACATGAAATTCATCAGCCATGAGCTAAAAGTAATACAGTGCTTTGGCTTAAGACCCACCACGTTTTCCTTGTAGCTTGCACCTCTGCTGGCTCTGTACATGTGCAGAGCACTGAGAATTATCTGTAGCAAAAGCCAGTATAGTATTTCTGAACAAATGTAATACTATAGTACTCAATTGAACCATTTCAGTGAGAGGTCACTAGAGGAGGGGGGATGTTTTGGTGTAATATTCAGCTAGGGAAATTATAATGATGTGTGTTTCAGCAGCACTTATGTATTAAGCCTGGTACTATCCATCTGCTCAGTAAGACGCAATCCTTGAGCTAAAAACTGTAAACCCACAGAGCAAACAGGTGTTAAAGGAGGAGAAAGACAGATCTTTAAGAGATACAGAAAGAGAAGAAGGCACTTGTCTGTCCCAGTGTATATCCCAACCACTTGTTAACCTTGTGTCTCAGAATCACTGAAAAAACATCTGCTGAAGTCAAATAGATTTAAGGGTAAATGGATTTCAGGACTAAGATTTTCTAAGACATAGCTGTATGTTCTGGTAGAGGCAAACATATTGTCACACACTTCCTAATCTAGAAGCTGCAGGTCAGATCAGAGATTCAGGTCAGATCACCTTCTGCAAGGGATAAGCGTGGGACTCAAAATTAAAGCCAAAAGAGACCATGTTGTAAAAGGCCCACTATTTTATTTACTGTGTTTTTACACAGCACAGAGATTTCTGCTGCTAATCTGAGTCAAGCTTGAATTTTCCTTGCCCTAGGGCACAGCCTCTCCTTACTGTTAGTGTAGTCTATCTCATTTAAAATGCTTTCGGGAAGTCTTCAGATTACATACACTCCTATGCATCTAAGGCAAAAACCTACTACAACTTTGATTTCCATAAAATTAATGAAAAAAAGGTACTACAAGTAAGTGTTGAAGTGTACTACTCAGGAGTGTGGGTTAGGGAAGATTACTCAGCTTTATCTGCCTTTGTGATGTTGCCCTGTCAATTTTATGTGCCTTACAATTGCTGTGAAGATGGAGTTTTGCTTAGTGCTTTTCCTGATTGGAAAGAACATTACGACCTCCTTCGACAGTATGTTGCTATTTGTACTCCCAGGCCAAGGAAGCAGTGACTTACATTGTGAAATATGGAGTTAAGCTGATGGAACTGCTGTTTGAATGAGAGGAAACATGGCCTTTGAGTTTTCCAGGAGAGAAAAAGTGGGAAAAAAAAGCTTCTTTTTCATGTGTAACATGTATAGGTCTGCTGGAAGTACTTGCTGGAGTGTTGATTTGTAAGCAATGGACTGAGCTGGATTTGAGGACAAAAGGAATTTGAAAGGCTAAATGCAGGATAGAGTCTCTGGTGTCTGGGGGTGTCAGCTGAGGTTGGGCACAAGCCCACATGTGTTAGCAGTGCCCTGGCTGCCATCATGGGGCAGGAACAAGGACTCTGCTGGTAGGCAGGGGTGATGGATGGCCCCAGGGAGCACGTGTAACAGAAGTAGTTATGTGATATAGGGTGCACACTGCAAGCAATTAGAATTTGAATAAGTTATCAGTGGAAGGAGGTAAGGGACTGGAAAGCAGCTTTATTAACCCCCTGAAGCTATGTTCACAGCATTTTAAAAAAGTTTATGTATTGCTGTGAATTGCAATCATAGTGACAAATGCCAGTGCCCAGAGAGTTTGTGATCACATCCTCTTTAGCAGGCAGTGCTTTACCAGAACAATTCAGAGCAACAATCCACATATATTCAAAATAAAATGAATGAGGAAGATGAAGTGTAAAACCCTGGACAAGGACAAACTTTGTAATAAATCCTGCCTCAGGTTTTCTTACTGTGTTCTTTGGCTATGCTGTCTCATGAAACAAACATTCCTGGTGCTATCTATCCCTTTTTGGGATATGATATGGTCATTTAATTATAGCTAAGCTGAATGAACAGGGAAAAAAAGCTGGGGGGAAAGATTACTGACAAAATACTGGTCCAAATCAGGGTTACATATTCAGGAGAAGCAACAGGGAAACACCAACCAGTAAGTAAAACTGTAATGATGGCTTTGCACCACCTTTGTGCCTCCTGGTTTTAAAACACCTCAGTGGAGGGATGGCAAGACTGCCTTGTGTATTTTGATCTAGCAGCTCACAGCTGCTCAGTTTGGGGGGTCTGTTGATTATGGTTTGACCCAGGAGCTATGTCCTCTTTTTTCATCTGCACCTCCTTTGGTGTATCACTTGCTGCAGCCTGTGAAGGGGCAGCAGAGTAACACATACATTATTGATATCTCCCAGAGTTCTCTATTATAAGAAGTCCATAGCAGGGCTAAAGTAGAGCTTATCAAAACATTCAGCAAAATATATTTTTGACAAATTTCTTTAATGAAATTCAGTTTCTCTCAAGAGGAGTTGAGCAAACTAGAAAAAAAAATTCTAATTTTCTATGTCTAAATTTAAATGCTTAATTTTATTTTTCTAGTAGCAGCCTCAAAAAGCCACTTGATACATTTTGGTGATTAAAATGAAGTTTGGCCTTTCTCAAAATCTCAAACAATGAAATAAAGGCAGAAAAATCACTGCCTTTATAATAAGATCATACTCTAAAATAGCAACATCTGCCCTGATGATTTGTAGGATTATAGAATAGCCCAGGTTGGAAGGGATCTTGAAAGATCTTGTGATCTTTGTTAGGCTTTTTCCTTCCTCAAGTATACTCAAAACTGATGTCCACCACCACAGCTAAATATACCATGACTGGTGGTTAAATATTTCAAAGGAGGCCCTTTTCTCTTTTAATTTTTAAAAACCCAGTGATATTTTTTCTGAAAGTCTTGGAGTTTTCACCCTAGAGTCTTAATTCCCAACTCAGGTGATGGAATTCCAGTTCTGCGTTTTCTCTACTGTTTGAATTGATTACAGTTCAGTCTGTATACCTGTCTTAAATAATCTGCAGAGTGCATTTAAGCAGCCTCTCTGCTGTAAAAAAGGTGGTTGCGTGTCAGGGATGGGAAGAGTGATTTAATAGTTTTTTAAGTAACATGCTTGGAGATCCCTGGCATGGAAGTTGATAGGTAAACACAGTTCTGTGTAGTTATTGCTTAGCAGTAAAGCCTTATCAAGTTTATCTAAGTTTAGATTTACATAATCTCAAGATTTGTTTATCTCTGTTTCCTCAGTTTCCTGAATCTCTTTTTCTCTCTTCAGCATCTTTCACGATCCACTAATACAAGCGGGGGTCATGATGGTTCATTTATCCATCCCAGAGTGCAAAAATCACAACAGGGGATTTCAGTTTTAATCAAAACAATGCACCTTTATTGAGTGCCAACAACATGGTTATGTGATAGGGGAGAGAGAGAGAGATAAAGGAAACAAAGTGATACAAAGAAAAAGGATACAGAAGAAGAAGGAGAGGGGTGAATAGCTGCCAATGGATGAGACGAGGTCCTCGTGGTCCTCTACCAATAGATCTGTTTTCTTTCTGTGGGGAGATGTCAGAAATGGTTAATTTAGAAAGTCCCTTTATGTTGTAGGCACACAGCTTGTGGTAACTGGGAGTGGGGCTGTGGTGGAGCCTCCTCCCTGATGGGCTACAGCTGTGTGGGACAGGTGCCTGATATCAAAGGCAATGAGCCAAGCACTGACCCAGCACAGGAAGGCACAACAGGTGAAATCCATATGAGATTAAATATATAAGGGGCTGCATTGAGGGGCAGAGGGAAGCTTTCAGCTCTCTGAAGGGGCAGGTGCTTGCAGCCTTCCTGGGTGCTGCTTGAGGCTCCACTGTCCCTCTGCCATAAATGCTGGTTGACCGCCACACCTTTACAGTCCTTTTCAAAAGTGAGGGGTAGCTGGCCAAGAGGTGGGGAAATCTGCAACCATTGGTATGAGGCCTGTTGCTCTGGGAAACGGGAACAGGACAGGTGGGTGTACAGGGCAGGCCATTCCTTTTCACTTCAGCACAGTCCTTGCCCACGTTGGCAGCACTAATTCCCTCAGGAAAGCGTACCAGTCCCAGCGGGCACACCTGCAGGCAACACTTGGCAAATATCCCACTCAGCCAGACCAGGACTTCTGTGCAAAGTCCTTTTGAGATTTTCAGGGTTGCAGTCTCTGTCTTTAGTGATGATTGTGAGGCAGATGAAGGATCTTCAGACCGTGTCTTACAGCATCATAAGTAGTTATACTTGCAAAGAGTGTGGCTGAGAACCTTAAATGGCACATTATTTGATTCGTAAAATAGTATATTTATATTTATTTGGAATCTAGTTTCTTTTTCTTGCTCTCTAAGGGGAGGAGGTATAGAAGTAACTCCTTTACCTTCCTTCTTTTCCTTTCCCAATCAGCTCTCGGGAGTCATTGCTCAAAGTGTGCCTGGGGGAGACACAGGTCCGTTTTCATACCAACACAGGAAGATTTTTCTCTGTGATAATTTCTATCTTGGCATAGACAGACTATATCTGAATTTATCCTTCTGTAAAAGAGATATGGCAATTGCTACTTTATGGGGATTTTTCTATTTGTTATGTATTCTTTCCACAACACTGTGGCTGTTTAACCCGCTTTTCTTACAATTAGAAAATACAATCAGTGACTTGAAACATGCAAATTTGCTGATATGACTTAGAGAAAAGATATGTTTTCTTGTTTTCGATGAGATAAAGCAGGATGTGAACGTAAAGCTTCATTTTTCCCGTTTATGAAGAAATGGGTGTGTATTCCTGAGGGCTGGAGCTGGGTGCTGTGGGAGCAGACCTGCCAGAGCCACCAGGGCCACGGCAGCGCCTGCGATGCAGCCTCGCGTGCGAGGCCCCAGCTTCGTGACAGCGGCTCAGGAAACGCTGACTAACGCTTCTTGCCTGAAATGGCTTGTAGGGCCTCTGAGATTCTCGTCCCCAGGGAGGAGCAGGAAAGCTGTTAGTCTGGCGGTGTCACCTCCCGAAGAAGCAGGCTCAGGTCCTGAAGAGGAGGCACTGCAATTAGGCCAGCTTTATGTGCGGTCACCACGCAGAGGACAAACCAGTGGCCGATGCATTAACTGAGAACAAGTTCATTTAGATAAAAAAAAAAGTTAATGAGCACTTTGAAACACTGAGAGGCTATGAGGGACCGCCTGCCTGGAATGAGCATTTACCATATGGTGCCTTTGGAAGCTAATACTGATTCTCATTATTTTAAACAATTACAAACATTGCAGGTGTTTTGTAATAATATCTATTGTCTAATTAGAACACTCTCAAAACTGGCTTGTTCTGCCTGCTAACCAATATTGGTTTGAACAGCTGAGTTTGTTGTATGAGTGATGTGATTGTGCTAGGTGCCATTTTGTAGTCTCTTTTGCTGAGTAATTATTCCAGGAAGAAGAGACTAGAACTGACTGAGTAGATGTACTGATTGACCTAGAGATGTGATTAGCCTGTCTAGGAGGACCTACAGCTTGCACCAGAATTTTACATTGCATGATACAGTTAGGAAATTTTCCTGGTGGTGGTGTATTAACGGAGTTATTATTTCTGTCATTGCTGATGCACAGTTGATCCTTGGAAAGTACTGGATAAACTTCATGATCACATAGCCCTGGTGAAGGCCGCTAACACAGGCAATGGAAGTGGATTCAAAGGATCAACATAGACTAGAAGAAAGGCTTAAAAGACTAGTTGAGAAACTAGAAACTGGCTTTTTTTTTTTTTTTGTGTGAAATTTAAGTGGGTAAATGAGATACATGTTGGAATGACATGACCTGAAGGGATTCCTTTATATATTTTCATTAAGTAGATTTGCTGTGTGATAGTTTCCTTCCACAAATAAGATCATGCTTGTATTTAAAAAAGGGAAAGAATGCATGTACTGTGAGCCCTTCAACTTCTTGACTTCTCTAGTTCATAAGGAGTTAGAAATGCAGCTTTCTTACATCTTAAGAAGATTATTGGTAAAGATGGATGTAGATGACCATTAGTGTTTGTGGGCTTCTGAAACTTCAGCATGAAAATTCCAACCTTAAATGTCAAACATAAGTAGATATGGTATCTAAAGATAAGAGGGTAGGGAGATCATTTGGTTATGACTTTTCATTTTTTACAGGTTTATGTATTTCAGTGATTATTATAGTATGAGAAAGCAGTGTAGACTGTTAAGTTGTTGCTTTTTGAGGTCTTGGAGTGTAATAGACACATATTCTCCCCCACGCCTTCTTTGAGAGGATCATTTTCACAGCTTGATAGAACATACACAAAACAATGATTGATGTTCATATTTTTAGAGCTGCCAAGTGTTGTTCATATGCCTGCTTTGATACATGCATTTTTGATGGGTCTTCCATGGTTTCCTCTGTGTCAGAGAAGATACCAAGATGAAAAATGAGGCACTGTTCCATGAATTAGCAGGTTGCCTAGGGTTTGGGGCATTGTCCAGACTGCTTTTCTTATCTAATTTTAATAACCATTTCTGAGTCCCTGGTAAACATCATTATATTTATGGTGAAGTTTGTATTTCATCGCGAAAAACGAGGGGCAAGGCTGCAGAAACAGACTATGGAAGGGAATTTTGTTCTCTGATAAAAATTGATCAGCAGTTCATTTACTTTACCAGTTTACTTTTCAAGGAAGGAAAGCTCTGTGTACTGGGACAACCCTTCTCTTCCTTTGTTATTTAACTAAAGGCTAAAACAAAATGTCGGTAAAAATTAGCTTCCAGTTGGAAAAAGCTATCAATTAATGCGTCTCATATCTCTCCCCTAAATCCCAAATTAGGGGAGCCTTGTCTGTCTTGGCTCAGATTAGATTTCAGTTCTGGACATTTGATAAACCCCTATTTGCTGTGGTGTGAGACCTTGCTATGGAAGAAGGTGTTTAAATTTCTTTAAAAAAAGAGAGGGATGAATGACCATATTTTGAGTGAGAGGCAGCAAATGGGCTTTGATGGAGAGGGGCTGCTCCAGGCAGGGCTTGCCAGAGGTGCCAGGGCCATGTGAGGGACCCAGCATAGGCACAGAGGCCTGCCTGCCCCTGGGTGTGGCCGGGGGCAAGCTTGGCTCCACACATCTGTGGCTGCATTTCTCTCTGCTTTGGAGCCACAGACTTTGACAGAACACTCAGTTCAAAGGGGGAAATTAGTGTCATGGGGGCTCTTTTCTTTATGGGAAAAGACTCGGTTGGATGGAGCAGCCAATAAAGATTTTAATATATTTTCTCGGTGCATAACCCACATATTTCAGCTCCCTGGATGGGGTCTTTATTTGTGAGGTGAATGATTGAAGAACACTTCCAGGGGGTTGTGAAAGTGCAAGGTTTTCTGGAAGGTGAGATATTTGATTTTTAAAATCTAACGTTAACTTTTTAGGGCGTGACTGTGGCTGGGTGAATAAAAAGGCATTAGTTTTGCAGACAGGAAGATTTTCCCCTGCCTGAGCTGTTGAGCCTATTGATACAGCACTCAGTTGTAATGCTGTCAAGGGACATTTACCATTGTAACTTGTCTACCATTACTTTGACCTTGATATTCAACCTTTTTAAAAAATGTTGTTAATATCATTATTTTATGTGAATTAGGCAGTGGTAACTGGTGTGTGATGAACAAAACTGGAGATTGAAGCCTTTCTGTCTAGACCTCATCAGAAGTGTAGCCTCCATCCCCTGCCAACCACTGCTGTTCCCCCCTGTGAGGAGCAGAGGCTCCACTGCTACTGCTGAGAGTGCAGGCTGATTCTGCATCTGAATTCTACAGATACTTCTGTAGATTATTCCCTGCTTATTGTTGGAGAAAATGAATTG
Organism: Dicaeum eximium; assembly: GCA_013396995.1. Lineage (NCBI taxonomy): Eukaryota > Metazoa > Chordata > Aves > Passeriformes > Dicaeidae > Dicaeum > Dicaeum eximium. Next base: position 471,776 of record VWZP01002893.1, read on the forward strand.
TCAGCCTGTGAGACTACCATGTAGTTTCCCCCTTGCCTTCCCAAAGTACTCGCCAGATCTGTTGCATGTGATTTCTAAAATTTCTGGACCTATTGGTTTGTACTGAAGTCATTACAACTGCTGTAGCCTGGTATACTCAGCTGAGGAGTCTGGGGAGGCTCTCATGAAATGGGAGAGGACTGCTTATTACATAGCATGGTTTCTGTGCCTGTAGTTAAAGCTGTAGAATGTATCTTAGCTGAGGATTGAGAGTCAGCAATAGAGGTGTGTTGGGTTAAGAGTGCCAAGTGACTTAACTCCTATTGGGTTGTCCCACCCTCTTGAAAAAATAGTGTAACAGCTCAGTCATGGGCTACCTAGACTGACTCCTGCTGCAGGGCAGGGCTAGAAGGACAAGTAAGATGAATTTGCCTCATCCACAGCAGTTTCAATGTTCTTCTTCCTGTCATCACTGTGTTTGGCCCTCCTCCTGTTAGTAGTACTTGATCTGTACATATGCAGTCTCCCAGGGAAACTATTGAGAAGATCTTATTTACTCTTATGGAGACTGAAAGCACATCAAATGTATCACTGGTCTTTGCTCATTTAATGGGAGGCAGCAATGGACTCTTGGTCCATTTCTTATTGATGGATCAGAGGACTTGCTTGCAGAACAGAAACATGTAATCACAGATTTGTCCCCAGATCTCCTGTCTACAAAGACAAGTGTAGATAGAACTTCGGTAATGAGTGGAATTAATATGGTGTACATCTCCTAATTCTTGGGTTCATTTTTTATTTCATATTATTATTTCTTTGTTTACTAGCACAGTACCTCTACAACCTGTGTGACTCTCTGCTATTAGATATAATTATGGATAAATGTATAGTGTGTTTAAAAAGTGTATAAATTGCCATTGTCTAACTATAGATAGTTTGTGTACATAAATTCTCAGAGCATAGTTCAATTACTATATGAATACTTGGTTTCTGTTCATCTCTACCTATATTTCTTTAATAATTCTTTCCCTCTGGTCTATTCTGTGGTCTTTTTAGAACTGACATGGGTCACAATCTTGGATAAGCAGCAGCAAGATTTGTGCCAGCAAAAAACCTTCATTGTTTCCTGAGCAGGATTTGTAGTAATTGAGGATTCAAAGTGCAGTAGTCCTGGGTAATGTTGGAATGGAAAGCAGACAGGGAGTTATTTTTTATGTTTTTCAGAAGTGTTGCTTCTCCAAATGGCCAGTGTGAGCAGACTATGTATTACCTGAATACAAAATTCAGCAGTGAAATTTCCTTTTCAGAGAGGGACAAAATGATTGGGTTACTTTTTAATGTGCAGAATAAGATAACAAAAATAGTTAATGGAGAAGGAGTCTACATTGTGTTTCCTCTTGGAAGATCACTCAAGATAAATACTATTCATTTGACAATCCAGTTTTGAAAGAATTGCAGTGCAAGAGAATGTGAGAAAGAATGTGCAGGAATCTGAAAACGAGATAGTCCTCAGTTCCTGCAGAACTGGCTGAATAGGAGTGATAAGAGAAAGGAAGGGACTGCCTACCTACATTGAATTGCCTGTGTGAAAAACTAAAGAAAGCAAGCTAGCTGTCCTTGATAGAATCAAGATTGACAGCTTGCAGAGGCAGAATGATGTTTGTTGCTTAATGCTTGTAGCTTAACAAAATTCAATTTCTGAAATTTGCCTGCATTTAAAGTTTGGTTTTACTTTGTTTTGTTATTCCTGAATGCAATGGAATTAATAAGTGAAAGGCTTTAAAGTGGTGACAGCTAGAGAAGATTTACAGGAGTGATTGTAGAGCTGCATGGACATTCCTGAGCATCTGCCCTCTTCCAGCCACTTGCAGTTCAGTCATGGCTGAAGTTCAGAGGGTTTGGGATTTTTAACTTGATTTTTAGGTGTGTTCTTGGGCCAGTAAAATGGGCATGGAAAGCTCTTGAAAATTATGTTTGAAAGTTTTGTGGGCAAATTCGCTGGAAAGTGCCTTGTAAGACCTGATTAAAAAAGGAAAGAGTGCCCAGATTCCCACATTTCCATCACCATACTGAATTAAAATTTATATTCCTAGTCATAAGGTCTTGGTACAATTCTCAGGCTCTGAATGTGGCACAGGGTTGCAGAGAATGATAATACAGTGGGTCTCTGATGTAAGCAAGTAGGAAAAGTTGCCAGGAGGAGAGACTTACTGAAGTAGCTAGGGATAGATTTAGAAGTGAAAAAAAAGGAGAACATGGATGGACAGGAAAAGAAATGAAGTGATGAGGTAATAAAATAAAAAAGGCACAAGAACATGGAGGAATGTACTATAATATTTTGCAGTAAAGAAAGGTCAGAATTAAGTAGGGCCAGAAGTAAAACAGAAGCAGGAGTAGTTGTATATTTACTAAATGGAAAGCTGGGTGATGTTTTAATTGTGTATAGTTCTAGTTTGTTTCACTTTAATTAGTAGAATATCTTGGGATAAGGCTTGTCAGAATTATTCTGAATTAGTGGATACTCTTGGCCCTGGATTATTTATGTTTAGTATATGAATAGGAGAGAAGACTCTTTGTTCTTTTGCTCCTTTCAGGAAAAGCAATTTGATATGTTCAGTAGGGACTGTGCATGTCACTGGCCTTTCTGGAGGTGGGAATCCAAAGTATGGGAAGATTGAAGACAGCTGTCAAAAGTAACTACCAACCTGCATCTCCATTGTGATGTGACCAGTGGAAGTGTTTTTGTTTGGTTTGTTTTTCTTTTTGTGCAGTGACCAAGCAATCACACTTCTGCTCTCACTTGCTGGATTACATGCATAATTTAATAAATACCTCTAAGCTTCAGGACTAATGTGATTTAAATCAGAAGTACAAAGTTATGCCATTTTGATAACAGTAAAGAATTTGAATATTGCACTTAGCTATTTGCCTATTGCCCCAACCAGCTATGGTAGAGTTTGGAGCTGAGCAGAGAAATCCCAGCACCTTTTGCTTTGCTTTGGCTTCTATATGCATTTTGCTCTGCTTGCATTATTGCAATAGAGAAGGTCCCTGGAGGAACAGATGTTAGGGGGCATTGATGGACTGTGTATGTCTACAACCCTTCTTTAATTGTCCTTGGACATGGAAAGTTTGTACAGTTGTTTTTGATAAAGTATGCAGACAACCCTTTCTCCCTCCCCTCTCTTGCCCCTTTTGGGATCAAAAAAAAAAAAATTAGTTGAGTGGGAGAGAATACAGTCATATTCTGGTCAAAAATAATAAGCTATAAGCTAACAAATACTTCTTTTCTGGTAACTTTGAATATTCAGTTGCCTTAACAACACACTGAGACACTGCATATTTAATTTCACATGCTTTTAAAGAACTTTGATCCATGACCAGAACATTTCATCAGGATTAAAAACAAATAAAACTGAAAATACACAGTTATTAGGTTCCTAGCAGCCCACAGCTGATGTAAAACCTAGGAAATGGAGGGTGTTTGTTCTGTGCCCAGATGGAGATGACTCTGTGCCAGAGGAAAACCACCTCTTTTGTGGAAGCCCCTGTCTCTTTGTCTTGGCTAACTAGGGAAAAATGTAAGTGACTGCCTAAATCTGAGTGACTTTTGGATTTCATCCCACTGTGAAATTGTGCTGATTTGAGAGCAGGACCTCCAGCCCTCCTGCCAGCTGGACCAGACTGAAAGCTTCATGTGCTGACTGTTGTGTTGGAAGGGCAGATACCACTGTGGAGAGGTAGAACATACTACAAGAACACAAATCTAGACATTGTGTCTCATACCTTGAATACAGAATTTCTGCTCTTGCACCAGTAAAACTGCCTTGCTAATAATCTTATGTGAATTGTTTTAACCCGATCTGCCTGGATTTCATCAGCTGGAAATTTAGGTGATTTTTTTTTTTTAGATCTTTGAAGATGCTGACCTTACAAGCACTACCTGAAAAGAACCAATAAAATGATGCCTACCTATATCTGCAAGTTGGCTGAAGCAGCTGTTTTTGAAAGAATGGGACTGCCCATCTCATATGTGCAGTGGCTGAACTTAAAATTATTCCTTTTAGGTCAGCACTGCTGGCCTTCCCACTGTGACCATTGTAGCAGAAAGAGCTGCTGTGAGGAAGCATATCCCACAATCTGAGCTTGCCTTCCTGACTCCTGCCTGTCAAAAGATGCTATTGTCAGCTGCCAAAGCATAGTTGGTTCCCTCGCATTTTCTTTGCTACATTTGCTTAGTTCAGAAGTTTGTGACATGTGGAAAATATTTGGACAGCATGAAAGAGTGGATTTTATGTCAAAATAAATACCACAGAACAGCCATAGTGTGACATGTGTATGTGTGGTCTCCTTTTTTTAATATTTAAAAGAAATTAACTTTTTCTCAAACCTTTTGTGACATGTTAAATCAGATTTTTAGTGCAGTGATATTTAGAATTTTCTATCCTCAGAAGCAATGTGTTTATTTTTAAGTTTCTTACGGTTTTAAATTTTGTTCTGACATTTGTAGGTAAGTATTACTAATCTGAATCTTTATTTAATTTCCTTTAGAAAGAAATATATTTAAATTTGCATAGCTTAAACCATAATGCAATGAAGTATTGTGAAGAATGAGGCAAGATTTGATTTTGTTTATTGTTAAAGTGAATGAAATTCAGTGCCCATTACCATCATTACCTTGGCTTGGCTTTGGGCTGGGCTCTTATTAGGCACAGAAAAAGGTCTTCAGTTATTGTTCTTCCTGTATCTGGATAATCTAACAGGCAAGATTAGCAAAAAAATATCAAACAGCACAGGATGTTAGGAGTAAATTTTGTATATTCTGTGCCATTATTCTCAGTGTTACAGATTTCTTATACTTGTTGGTTCACTGGTCTGGCACTTCCTATTATGCAACATTTTATATAAATATTTTACAAGCTGAGACTGTTTGAATTTTGGTTAGTCTTGGCCTGAAGACCATCTTAGGTTATGCAAACAGCCCAAAGAAATGTTTTAAGTTAAGAATACGGGCCATACTGTATATTATCTATGTAGTTTTCCAAATGCTATATGAATGCTGGTGTTTTGGTGGTGGTGTGTTTGTTGTTCATTTTTTTGGTTTGGTTTGTTAAATTTTTTTTTTGATAAACATTAGTGGTAGGGTTAAACACTTTTAATTGCAAGAATTGTTACCAATCGTGTTTTAAATTTGGGCATTCCTTTCATAATCACACAGTGCTTTTAGCAGATAAATTGCCTATTTTTTTTCCTTCACAAATGAATGCTATGTCCAGTTGAATTGATAAAGTTTGAGGTGGGTGGGGAAAGGAACTTGGCTACACTCATGTAGTAAATACATTTCCTGATCTTGTTTTACATCATGTCAGATGTATTCCTGGCATGAACATGTTTATGGTGAGAATGCTGATGTCAAGGATTGCTAAGGTTGTGCTGCCTTGCTGCCTCTGGCTCTCCTAGCCAGTGCCCACCTGGCTGGCTTCTCGCTTCTAGCACCAGTAGGAGCTACAACAGAAGGATCAGAAACTTTTTTTTTCCCCCAAGATCTGGGCATTTTAGATGAAATATTTTTTGGTACTGCAAGTGCAGCTGAAGGTGTCACGTATGGATGAGAGCTCAGTGCTGCACATAACCAGACTGAGAAAGATATTCCATAAGGAGCACAAAGTGGGAATTAGAAATAAACCTGAAGCACACAGGAAGAATCTGGGGGTGGAGTCTATGATATTTCATTGGGGGTGTGTCTGTGCTTCTCTTGTCTTTGCCTGTTTGATGGAAACCACACACCTTTTTTCTTTTGGAATTGGTTAGGATGCAAATCCCATTTTTACTGGTGATGAACTAGTGTAGTTGCTGCTTTGCATGCTTGTCAATGGAAAAAACGAACAAACCAAAACTAAGCCAGTGGTATAGGCAGCTGGGTCTTGGTAATACGCTGTTAAAGGTAATGCCATGCAATTTCTTATTCCCTAGTTTCCCATTTTGTTGCTGCCACCTTAGCCACAAAGTCCATGACTGATACAAACTGGTCCTTCCTTTTCTGATACATGGCCTACACTAATGTGGTTCCTGCCTCTGGTGAGTTGCCAAGGCCTGACTTGCCAAGCCTTGGACTGCACTGATGCCTGGGACCAGCTTTTCCATAACCATTATGAGTTCAGCCTGCCTTCTTGGGCACAACAAGAAAGAAGGTCAAATCCTCTGTTTGGGTAAATCACTTAATAGCTTTCCATTCCATCTGTAATTAATTTTGGGGTTACATGCTTTTTATTTTAAAATCCTCCAGCTATTGGTTTCTTTAACTAGCAAAACAGCTGCAGAACTTTTGTGTAATCTGGTCATTGTGTGATCAAAAGCCAAGCAAAATCTCCGTTTTTATCTAGAACTGTTTTTCTGCATGATGAAATCTTCCCTTGTGCTATTAAAATCTCTTCTGATATCAGCTCTCTTTTAAATTTATTTTCCTGCCTTTTTGGTGTGCAAACCAGTAATTGCATCTTCAGATCCAGAGATATTTTAAAGATCTAGAATTTAAGGAAGTATAGGATTTGGGTCACTTGTATATACCTCACATTATTTGTGAAGAACAGAAAAACTGATGGATCAATAACTTCAATTGCTTTGGAAGCAAAATTATTTATTCTTCTCCTTCCCTATGCTAAAATTACAAGAAATGGAAGAGAAGCAAAAGGCGGGGGTGGGGGGACAGGCAATATTCAGGCAAATTATTCCATTCTGATACTCAAATATAATGCAGTAGCAGTGGATTTATGGGGTTATGACCACTGTCTCTGTCTCCCTCCATTTTGCTTTCCAACCATTGTACATTTGCCTTTCTTCAAATGAGTAATTTTCTATCGGAAATTGAGATTTTGTTCATCTTCAAGAAAAGATATTATTATCCTACTTTATCCTGCCCAGATCAAAGGAGAGGAGAAACTGTAAAGAGACAATGTAGAAACTGTGCTTCATATAAAATACTTTAAAGAGGGAAGGAAAGTGTTGTGGTTGCAATGCAAGAGATCTGTGAACCAGATGCAGGATGCTGCACTCAAACTGACTTCAATCCAGCTCTCAGCTGAGGGAACTCAACAGCTCTGAAGCATTAGTAGTGGAGATATGCAATGTTTATATTCCATCCAGTCCTTTGTTTAAGCACCTGTCTAGCTGTGAAATTAGAATGTGGTTTATAAACTCGTAGAGAGTCAAATTTAAAACAAGGCCCAAAGCAGCTCTGTGGTCGCAAAATTATCATATAATGCTTTTTCGCTTCATAGGGTAAGGATTAAGTTTATATGTGTGCACAGAGATGGTGAATGGGCTCTTGGATTTATTGGGTGTTACACACACTCTGTGCTGAGCTTTTGCTCAGTATCAGACCCAAGGCTGCCATCTGGGTGAGACTGAGATTTGAGGATGAGCAGCAGCACTGACCTAGCAACATTGCTCAGAGCAGAGTTACTGCCATCCAGGGCAGAGTGTTGGACTGGGAAGAGGGAGTGTTTCATCTGTCCATCACGTGAATTAGGTGACTTGAGGCTTTTGGATTGAACCTTCCTATCACTGGATGTTCCATCAAGTGTGTGATTTAGAATCTTGCTCATGACGGGTTAATAGTCTGCTGGTTTGGCCACCTCTTTGAGTGCTGCTGAATCCTCTCACTAATATTCCCTTTTCCAAAGTGTTAGTCTTAGCCTGTCAGAGCTCTGAGATCAGTCTAATGGCTGCATCATAAAAAAATGAGGAACTGCCTTTTTTGTTTCAGTTACTTTGGTTTCCCTCCAAGTAACTTAATCTTCTCATATCAAGTTTGCTTACAGGTGAGAAGATCCTCCTCCTAAGATTTCTCTTAAGAAATTGTCTTGCTGATATGTAAGACCAGTTTTACTAAATAGTGCCTGGCTAGTGGAGTCTGCAGGGATGCATGTTGGGTATGCTGTAACTGCATAGCAAAGGAAATGCTCACTGGATTTTTTAGAGTTTCTGCAGGATTAGACTGCTGCCTTGTTCTGGTCTTGGGTGGATTTGATGGGTTCTGGAGGACCTGGGGAGTGCAATTGTGTGCCAGTGTACCAAACCAATGAAATCCTATTAATTGTTCTCTTCTTTTTTTGGTTCCTTCCTCCCTCATAGCCAGGCTTTCAGCTTCTTCTAGGAACATTTGCTTTGCCTGAATGGAATCAAGGTCATAGTAGGAAAAAGTAACCACATGTCTGATTTTTCTTGCTTTCATGGTGTGACTCATTGATGTAATTTGACCACAGTGTATTGCTCAAGATGGTTCTCTATGCAAAAAGATTCCTCCCTTCCCTATGCTGCTTGGGGGAAGACAGATGCTTCATATGCTGTGGATGCACACAGAAGACACATAGTAAGGCTGAACTTGCCATTCAGTTACATCTTCTCTGCTTGTGGGCTTCCTGATCCTGTGTCTGGCCTTCAGCAATGGAATTTCCACTCTATTCTGTAGAATGACTTCCCATTGCAATTGGTCTTTCTGTAGCAAAGGTATGCTTATTTTGAAAGTTGTTTTGGGTGTGTTTGTGTGGTTTTTTTTTTTCTTTCCCCTCTTTCCCTTGTAGGAAAATTAGTTGTATTTGACACAAAAGCCTACCAATTTATGTAGCCTGGGTTTGTGGAAGGGCTGGACATAACATGTTTGTTTTGGCTTTTAAGGAGACTCATTTTAGAATGGAAGTGTGAAGGCTGGATTGTGATTGTGGGCCTTGAAACACGGAAATCTTTGCTTATCTGTGTAAAAAAATAAAAAATGACAGTTAAGGTATTGAAGAAATCTGTATGTTTGACATGTAACTGAAATATATACATACAGCTTTAAAAATATCCTCTGTAATATTAAGAAAATAATCTGCAGGCTCTTCTATTTTCATTTAAGGAACAAACTACATATGTTTTAAGCCTCCAAGATGGATTTTGGTGCATGTCAGAAAGGATGACATGCAAGCAGGATGTTTCAAATTGAGAACTTTAAGAAGACTTGGAATGGCTTTCAGGTGTGCTCTCTGAAGAAATTTTACTTGTAGCCTTCTTCTGACTCTTAGGATATTTGAAGAAATCTAACATTATAATACTGCAGTTGGTTGTTTTTCTTTTGGAGCTCTACACAGGCTAAATTTACAAATTTTCTGTGATTAAAGATCAGTATTACTCAGCGTTTGTATTTCACCTTTTTTTCCTTTAAAAATATATTCAGAGGCATCATGTTCTCTGCAGATCTTTAGCAGAGATCCTTTTTTTAATAACATTTCTAATGTTTGCTGTCATATTTTTTTCTCCTTACCTCTTGAGGGCGTTTAAACTGTAAACCTGGAGGTGTTTTCCAGCTTTCAGGTCTGGATGTGACCACAGGGTGCTTGCTGACTCTGTGCTGGGCTGAGGCCAGGGTGAGCAGCCTTCTCCAAGTGCTTTGCTTTCCACCAAGGAAAAACTCATAGGTATATAATGCTCCAGTGAGGGACTAAGGCTGTTTATGTGTACATATACATGCATAGTAACTTCTTGATTAGTTCTGAAACATCATGGGTTTTCATCTATGCACTTGTGTAGAGAAAGATGTGTGTATGTATCTATAAATACACATCTATGTTTACAGACTCATAGAGTTGTTTAGATTGTAGAAGACCTCCAAGATGATTGAGTCCAGCTGTTACGTTTTATCTATATAAATGCACACAAAAGATAATGCTTTTCTTTTTGTTTTCCTTCTCAAATCAAGTATAGCTTTTTAACAACACAGGATTGTCCACAAGGAGGGAAGTTTAAAGCAACAGAAAACAGAAAGGGTTAGGAGAAGGAAAAGGATAGAGGAAAAAGTCAAATACTTGGAGAAATGGATATATAATTTTTTCTCTTTGACTTGAAAAGAAATGGGAGCCAAGTTCATACCAGTCCTTTTGTGACTTGGAATTACATGGGTATAGCCCTTCCAACATATTTTGGCTTATTGCTTCATTTCAGTCCCTGGACCCCCTTTTCGTAAGAATGCAGCTATTACCTCATCTCTGGGTTAGCATATTTAGTCATGTAAAAGGGATCAGTAGGTATAGTTCCTACATTAGAACAGAGGGAAGACTGGAGCAAGAAATGTAGTGGAGAACAAGTTTTTGGAAGTGTGGGTTAATGGGAGAATGGAGATTAATATTTTCTGAAGATAGATGTCCTCTTAATTCCATACTCAGCTCTGCAGGTTAGTGGCATCCTGGGTATACAGGCTCTGTAAGGTTGTCTCCTCTCTTTCCCCAGGGCTGGACTGATGAAGGTATTTTGGGATATTTTAGGCATTTATATAAATCAAGTAAAATCTGTTCTATGATTGTTATTCATATTGAGTTAGCTCAGTGACTTCTCATGAAGGCAAATGATTTTTGTGCTGTGTATTTCCTCATTGGTCCCTCTATCCTTCTCAGCAAGAGGCAGTGCTGAACATCCCCACAGTAATTCAGTGCTTCCCACTCCTCTCATGTTTTACTGGTAGCTACCTTAGTGGAAGAGCAAGCAGACAGGTACCTGCAAATGGTCGATGCAGGCAGCAGAAGTCAATAAGTCAGGGAGTGAGATTGAGGAAGGCAGCTATAGATTTCTTTGCTTATTTCTTGTGAATTTTTCAGAACTCGTGTGATTCACTCTTGTCAGATACTGTTTTGAGCCAAGCAGAGATGAACACCTTCTCGTAGTGAATGAGAAAAGCTGTCTATAGTCTTGCTTTTTTCCTTGATTTTTAGCAGATCCTTTAGTGACATGGTATGAATGGGAGATAGCAGAGGTGGGAGAGATGATCTTTTCTCTTGCTGCAGTGAGGTGTTCCACTCAAAGACTGTAAAACATGGAAAGGCAAACAGGCATCCTAAGCACGCATAAACTGGGGAAGAAAACTTATGTGCAACTGAAAACTATGTAGTGGTAGCAGAAATGCCTGGACAAGGAAGAATTCATCTGACTATCAGTAAGAATTGTCTTAATATTTATAGTTATTGAATAGAATGTATATTGAAAAGTAGTGGATGAAAGTTTGTTTGATGCCTTTGAAAGCAAGCCTAGAGAAAAGCACTGGTTGGCAACTTATCACAGGCAATCTTGTCCTAGCCCTGACATGAGCTAGATTAACTTTATGGACATTTTCTGTTGTTAATTCCCATCTGTCTATTATTACTGCCTGTTTTAACTTTCTAAAGGTTACCTGAGAACTTGTTTTCCTGAAAGTGTTTGATTTGGATCTGATTTGTTTCTATTGTGCAGAAGCTTTGTTGATCTGTCTGGTCTAATTTGCTGTGTGTGGGGGAGCAATTTTTTTTGTTAACTTGCTTTACAGAAAGTGAGCAGGAGATGAAGAGAAATCAAGGTTTCATTTTTGCTTTGTCAGTGTTGAAATCTTGGAAATGAGAAGTCAGCCTTTTATGTCATACTTACACAGGAGCAATAAAATAAGGTGGAGCTGGAGAAGGTCTGTTCAGCCATCCTCAGGGCAGGAAGCCCAAAAGCTTTTTCTTGGAATACAGGGCCTGTAGGGGCAGGCAGTGCCAAAGAGCAGTAGGGTAACACAGTTGTGTGGGAGAATTGGCTCATTGCTTTGCTCCTGCCCAATTGGATTACCTGCTTACTCATCCGTTCTCCTGAGCAGATGTCAGAGCAAGGAGGTGAGAGGAATTCATTAATACTGCAGGAGGTCAGAAAGCTTGCACAGTAGAAGCTGAAAGGAGTAAGAGATCCTCTGTGTGAGTATGTACAGGCACGTGCCAGTCTCTGCCCTCCCCTGGGCCCAGTGGAATTTGCTTTTAGAAGCAATTACAGCAAGCCTGCTCTGTCCATGGATAGCACCGGCGTTACTCTCTCCTCTGCTCTGGGATCATGTGGCTGACAGCTTGCATTGCCCCAAGAGCTTGACAAGAGCACAGGGAGCCAGAGGCAATGTGTATCCTGTAGGCACCTCAAAGGTGCTTATTTTGGAGTTGCAAGACAAGCAGTTGCTTGTAGAAGAGCACAAGTGTTAATCCTCCCAGTGGGAAGGGAGGAAGCTGTATTCCTGTAGGGACTGAAATCCACTACAGCTAATGCAAAGAGGCACCTGCTATGAGGAGGAGCAGTCTTCCTCTGCTGCTCCATCTCTGAGCAGCAAAGATGTGAAAGCTCTGTACAGCTTGGCAAAATGTGATTTTTACAGAGAGCTGGTGTGGAGGTTTGGAATGGAGTGCTCACCTCTGCAGCTACCTGCACCGGTTCATTTTAAGCACTCACGAGATGAATTGGGTTATCACCTGTCTGAGACCAAATGTGTTACCTTTTCATTTTTGTGTGTCTCCTGGTGGCATGATCTCTGGGAAGAAGACAGCATCATTAGTTCAGTCTTCTTAGACCTTTGTGTGGTACTGCCAGTTTTCTTATTCACGGTGGCAACAGAATGAAAAATTTGTTTTGACTGTTTTCCAATGGATTTCAGCCCAGAAGTTTACAAGTGAGCCATCTCTTTCTGGAGGAAGAGATATGAATAGAGGGTACGTATTGCACTCCTACAGGAATTGGTTTCCCTTTGCCAGATCACCAGGGGATATGGAACTGTTAGTTACTGTGGGCAAAGAAGGAGAGTCTGTTGGAAGACCTTTAAGAAATTCTAAATACTTCAAAAGATGTTTCAGTAGAATTGCTGAAGGCTTGGAAGGATGTAATGAGATGTAATAATAGGAAACTGAGCATAGCACTATACATTTAAGTACTAAAAAGCCCTTTGCAAGCTGTGAGACCCTTTACATTACTAAGGAGCCAGGTGCTTAATCTATCTGAAACAGCAGTGAAATAACTGGCAAAGCCAACGAGATTAGGCTGGAGGGGCTGGTACAGAGAATATCAGATAAGTTGTCAAATAAGTCTTCTCCAATTATTTGCATGGGTCTAGGAGTTAAGTGAAGTGCTCCACTGAATTACTCAGAGCATTTTGATTTTACAGTGTTGATTCCAGTGCTCAGGGATGTTGGGAATATGAAGGCATCAGTTGACTCAGTGAATGTGTATGTTTTTCAAGAAGCACGGGTCAGATAAAGCAACAAACAGGCAATGAAGTAGTTGTTGAATGCAATATGTGCCACACTCATGCAACATTGCCCCTCCAAAGAGCCAGCCCGACTGGGTTCAAAACAGATTTACCTGAGGCAGAAGACTACAGCAGTGCCACAGTCTGTTTCCAGTCCCAGATTGGTATCTCCACAAGATGTCAGGCTGTGCCAGGTAGAAGTCCCATCCTTTTCAGAGATTACTTAGGGTTCTCTATTGTACTCTAGTGCATGCAGTAGTAGGATACTACTTTCATGGGAGCCTGCTAAAGATTTGCTGTATGTTGAGAAATGAGGTGTTTAGACTCTTCTGAGGCATCAGTATCTCAGCAAGCCAAAACATTCTTCAGGAGCTGTCAAAAGGGTAATTTAGCCCCTCTTCTTCTCCCCTTCCCTAGTAACACTCATTTACCGTGTGTCAAATCCAAATAGCAGCGTAAGTCAAACCCAACTCTTTTAAATCACTACTAATAGATATTTTAGGTGACAATGTTGTATTTTATTAAGGAAGGTCCACTTCCCAGTACTTGTTAATGTATGTCCTTGGTTTTGGTTCCCTTGCTAAACCTGGGACAGCTGTATAGATGTGACCATCCTGTAGGTCCATGCTGGCCTTGTGTTTCCCAGAATGAGAAGTCATGCCAGTGCAATGCCTGAGAAGTAAACTCAAGATGGGAGCCTTTCAGTACTCTGCCTTCTGCTGACGAGAAGTTTAAATGGTGGAGTGTGTGCAGCTTGTTAAGCATTGGCTGAGGGTGGGTATGTGAATCTGGTCAGGTAATTCAAAGGCATTAGCACCAACTAACCTCTTGCAGCTTATAGGCAAGACTCCTTGTCAGGAAGCCCATCAGGGATGGGGGAGAGCAGATGTGCTGTTGTCTATGTGCCCTGTAGGAACACAGGGGCAGAAAGGGGCACTTCTGCTTTCTGCGAGGTTGAAGTGTTTTGCACATTTAAAAGCAGGGGTAGTTTTGTAGCTGCCTTCTATACACAAGATACTCAGCAGTTTTCCTGTCTCTGCTAAAGTTTTATGGACAGAGAGGACTTTTTCAAAGGAAAGGGATGCTATATTAAGTGAGATAGAAGAGGATGGATGAGACCAGTAAAGAGAAAGGCGTGGTGGTGAGGGAGAAACCCAGCCCAAAGCAGCTACTCTTCCATGCAGTAGTGCTCGTGTTGCAGTATTTATGGTCGAATTGCCCATGTTTCTAAGTGCTGATCTTGGCTTCAAGTGTCATTCCCTTGTGCTCAGTGTAACTTCCTTTCCTATGGTCAGTGCCTTCAAACCAGAAGCTTGCAGAATGGAGGGGCACTGCTGAGGCTGAGCTCAGCCCTGGTGCAGCTGAGTGGAGTGTGCAGTGCATCCTGCAGTGGTGACGGGTCATTGCTCCACGTGGCAGCTGGATCTCACACACATGATTTCCTTTGGTGTCTGACTGCCTGCACAGCAGACTGTATTAGAGAACAAGCACCTTGTCCAATATAAATATAAGTGACTCCTTTAATGCTGCAAGCTGTGCCCAGGACCTGCCTCTTGCTTCTTGAAGGACTCTCCTGGGTCTCTGTGCATCTCCTCTGCAAGGGTGCATGCTAACAGTTGTGCCCAAAATAAGAGGGTATTCCCTGTGAAGGAGCCCTTTCTGGGAATCTGAGTTTAAGAACTAGGAGGGAAGAAAGCCCAGAAAAACCAGCATATTTTGACATTCTCAGGAAGGGATTGGAAGGAGGTTGCTATTGTACAGAGTCAAGGAGGGTGAAAAATTCCTTCCACTGCTGTATTTGAATTCCTTTAAGCTTCAGAGTTCTTTCTTGTGTTGAAATAAGGTGGATGTGATAATGCTACTTGCTTTTGTTTTTATTGGTTCACAATTTATCAGTGCATCATAGCATTAGATGAACTCCCACTCACCAGTGGAGACATGAGAATTCTCTGCAGCCCCCTGAGATGTTAAAAGAAGTAAGAAGTTACTTCTAGATAACTAAGGGAGTGCAGGCTCAGGACTCCCCCAGTTGAACAGATGTTCCAAAGATCAACTATTGAACCAGATGATAAAACAGTAAAGTCTGCTCCTTGGAGAACTTGTGTGCCTGGGAGCTTAGCCCCAGGAGCAATTTAATCTTTTACTGCTACATCAAAGAAGGATATTGGAGACTGGCACAAGGGAAAAATCAGCTCTAGGGAAGAAATCAGTTTATTATTGAATAAATGAAAAGATTGCAGTACTCATTGCAACATACCACGATTGTTCTTAAACATTTTTTATCCTGAAGGATCCCAAAGTACTTTCAGAATTGTGTAGATAGGAGGATTTATTTAGCTTGCAACTGATGTTTGTCATTTAATAGCACGCTAATTCAACTTACATTATTAAGTACAGGAATGAAGAAGAAAATTCCCATCTGATTCTAACTTCAAAGGAGATACCTACTGATGTTGGAAAGCAGCCAAGATAACTAACTTTGTTGTTCATGAGATCTTTAAAAAGCATGTTAGGAAAGCCTTCACTTTTTGTCTGTTTCAGGTATGGTCCTCTCCAGGGACGCTGCAGGCTCTAGTAATTACAATCAACATAGTTTAAGATGAGAGAACTGATACCATGTTGCCCTGTTTCCTTACCGCAGCAGGACATTTCCGTGCAATGATTATTACAGATTCAGAGGCAAATGCTTGTAGAAACTTTCAGTTCTTTCCATGTCAATCAGAGCTCTGGAGGTTATCCATCCCAGAATAACATGAACAGGTCTGTAGGTCTAGCCAATACTTCCAACACTGTTTTGAGAGGACATTGGGTGAAGGAAGTTGTCTTCCTATTCTAAGTGTTACTTTGTTTTCCACTTAAGTGCAATATGAATGAGAGAAATAATGTGTCAAAATTAAGTCCAAAAGGAAACCTGGAATACCAAAAAGATGTGGCATTTGTTGCACACAAATCTGGCGGTTATGGTAGACAGATCTGATGAGGATGATCTTTGGAGGCAGAGTTTCCTACTGATCCGTTGTTTGTAAGGATAGATTTGTTGGTGATTTAGCACCACTGTGGTGCTGCTGAAATTTACAGCTGAAGCTTGAGGGGAGAATGATTGGTCTGTGGTTCCAAGGAGGGTCCCTATTTGAAACCACTCTGTTCTCTCTGACTTCTTTTAGAGATAGGGATAGCTTCCACTAGACCAGATTATCCAAAGCCCCATACAACCTGTCTGTGAACCCTTCCAGGAGTGCTGCATCCATGATTTCCCTGAGCAACATCTTCCTGTGCTTCCCTACATCCTGAGTAAAGAACTTCTTCCTAACATCTAACCTACATCCCTAAATCTCTCCTCTCTTAGTTTAAAACCATAGCTGGTTGTCCTATCACTATATTCTAGTGTAAAAACCTGCTCTCCTTCTTTTTTATAAGCCCCTTTTATATACTGGAAGGCCCCCTGGAGACCTCTCTAACATGAAGGTGCTCTAGCCCTTGGATCATCTCTGTGGCCCTTCTGGAATTCCTCTAAGAGGTCCACATCCTTCTGATGTTGGGGATTCCAGAGCTGCATGCAGTACTCCAGGTAGAGTAGAGGGGCAGGCTTGACCGGCCACGCTGCTTTTGATGCAGCCCAGGATGTGGTTGTGCAGAGGGGATGGAAAACAGCCCAGCAGAAAAGATCTGGGGCTGCTGGTGGACAGCTGCTGGACATGAGCCAGCAGGTGGCCAAAAAGGCCAATGTCATCTTGGCCTGTAAGGAAATAGTGTGGCCAGCAGGACCAGGTTGTTACCCTGTACTCAGCACTGGTAAGGCTGCACCTCATGGACACCATACTGGACGCTATGTCCAGTTCTGGATCTCTCAATTCAGGAAGGACAACATTGAGGTGCTGGAGTGAGTCCAGAGAGGGACAACAGACCTGATCAAGAGGCTAGAGGCTAAGTCCTCTGAGGAGCAGCTGAGGGAGCTGGGTTGTTTAGCCTGGAGGAAAAGGACCCTTAGGGAGACCTTATCACTCTCTACCACTGCCTGAAAGGAGGGTGTAGCCAGGTGGAAATCAGTCTCTCCTCCCAGGCAACCAGTGACAGGACAAGAGAACATGGTCTTAAGCTATGCCAGGGGAGGTTCAGGTTGGACATTAGGAAGAATGTCATCACAGAAAGGCTGATTAAAAATTGAAATGGGCTGCCTAGGGAGGTGTTGGAGTCGTCATCCTTGGAGGTGTTTAAGGAAAACTGAAAGTGGCACTTAGTGCCATGGTCTAGTTGATATGAGGTTGTTTGTCACAGGTTGGAGTTGATAATCTCAGAGATGTTTTCCAACCTAATTGGTTCTGTGATTCTGGGCTGCAAGTGCATGCTTCTGGGTCATGTCCAAAGGAACTCCTGTGTCCTTCTCTGTAGGGCTGCTCTCAATGAGTTCATCTGCCAGTCTGTGCTCAGTCTGGGATTGCCCTGATCCAGTGCAGCACTGGCACTTGGACTTAATGAGCTTCATGAAGGTCTCATGGGCCCACATCTCAGTTTTGTCCAGGTCCCTGTACAGATCCCTGTACTCTCCCCAGATCATCTGTCCCTGCTTCCACTGCCTGTGCATTTCCTTCTGACTCCTCAGTGTGAGGAGCAGATACTTGTTCAGCCGTGCCAGTTTCTGGCCTGCGTTGCCTGATTTCCTACGTGTTGGGGTGGAGAGTTCTCACACTCTAAGAAAGGTGGCCCTCAAGAGTTGCCAGCTCTGGTCTTCTGTTTAAGAAATATGTGGACAGGTCTAGTGAAATGTGGTATGCAGAGTGGTCTGAAAGGACATAGGGGGGTTGTGAAAGTACAAATCATGCCTGTATTAATAAACAATTGCTTCCATCTCGTGTACCTATTCAAAGTACTCAATAAACCTTCTTGTCTGTATAGAGAAGTCAGTATAATCAGTTGCATGTGTGAGTTCTAGATTTTTATATAGTTCATCATAAAAAAAGAAAAAAAGCATATATTGGACATGCACAGAAAAATCTGTTACAGCTAAGCCATTGTTATTTGAACTGAAATGTGGTTACCAAGCCAGAGTTTATTTAGGATTTTTTAAATAGGCAGTGACTCTTCTGTGTGTTCTTCTGATCTGTTGGTTATGAGAAACATTATGTATGAGCAAAAAAAACCCTTGGGTTGTTTAGGGTTTTTTTTTTTTTTTAATGTGTTTACTTAAAGCACTGAAACACATCATGATTTGGATATGCTCAAAGGACTGATGTCTTCTGTATTCTTGACTATCTGCTCTGTGGCCATCTAAGCTGGCCATGTTCTAAGACAGCTTTTTACCAAAACACCTTCATCTTGCTTTCAACTCAAAATTGGGGAATGAATCCTAAGGAGTTTGTAAATTAAATTAGAAAAATTCTTTGATTATTGCTTTGATTTGTTTCTGAAGGAAATTAATTTGTGAAAGCATTTGTTGAGGGTACGGAACATTTCCAGTCATTTGCCATTTAGAGAAATAGGTTGGTTAGGCTCTCTGCTGTTGATTTTTCTCGTCTGTGGAAAAGTTTCTTCTTTTGCTCCTTGTAAACAGCTATTTCAGCTATAAAGACACACTGTACTTCATTTCCAGGATGATACTTATTCTGCAGAAGAAATAAATCTAAGTAAGATAAAAAGTGAGAGTGGGATGACATATGGAAAATAAACCCAACAATGTTGTGAAAGGAATAATATCTTAGCATTGAGATCAAGATATGGTTGCAGGAAGAGTAATGATTTCAAAATCCTTTGCTTGGGTGTGATTAAAATGTTGACAATAATTAACACTGTTTTGGTGCTCTTTTTGTCCCATTTTCCTTTGTACTTTGATTTAGAGAGAACTTGGTTATGCATTTTCAAGTTGCTTGTTCTCAGTTCTGATAGAAGTTTCAGATATGTGAATAGTGAAGTCTCCCAGCTGCACTTTTCTGCCCTTGTCTCATGGGCTTTTCTGTGAGAAGCTGAATGTACTGTATGACTTGTGAAACAGTGTGGGAGTCACTGTTATCAAAGACAACGAGCTCAAGACAACCTGACATAAGCATGCGCTAATGGCTGCACACAATGGTGGCATATATTTTGTAAATATCTGTAGATACATGGATTCTCTTTTTGAGTTGTGCCTCATTTTTGCGTTTAAAAAGCATCCAAAAATGTTTTCACTCATTTTGTACATAAAAAAGTTGTGTTGGATGATTACTCAAATGCAATTTTCCCTAGAGAGCTTTAAGTGTATGAAAAGTAAAAACTTATCTACACTAGCTATTATTTAATTTTTTTCAGAGCTTTAGAGGGATTCTGAGATCCCACTCAGATCCATTTCTGAGTGAAATTATGCAGAGAAAAACTTGAAAGATTTTTTTTACTTTACTAGATTTTTTTTCACTTTAATAAACTTCTCCAAGGGAAGAGAGAAATCCCATTACTATTACTTTGTAAAGCAAGCCTTGACAAGGCATTAGTAGAGCAAATAATGGTGAGGATGGAGTCCTCTGCTTGAAAACTAGAGCTGAGTAAGCCTTTCCATGGTTATTTCTGCACCTTTTGATCTAACTGCTTATTTGAGAGTCTCTCTTTCTCCTGTCCATGTCTTATCTGGCAAACTTAGAGGATCCAGAACTATTCATGTCAAGTGAAGTGACCTTTGCTTATCCTCACCACACTGGCAGGCATAAGCATCACACAAAATGCTTTCCAGCCTGCATCCTGAAGAAATGAAAACGTGAAAAGCAGGTGTCTGGCGTCATGACTCTGTCACATCTTAGGGATATGCCCAGCCAGAAATTAGGCAAACAGCTTCAGCAGAAATGCTGCTTATGTACTGCTATGACTATAGTTTCTGGGAGTCTGGGCCTTGTTTAGTTGCTGATTTGGGTACAAAAGAGCATGCTACGTAGCCAGGTGTTTTACAGCACCAGAGGCAGCAGGGGTTGATGCAGCTTACTAGACGGGTCCTAGCTGCACTGGTAGTGTAGGGTGCAGAGATTTTCTTTTCCTGTTGTGCCAGGGATTTTTGTCCTCCATTATCAGTCAGTGATATCCGTAGCGCCAGTGTTTAGGCAGTGAAAAGCTGCTGTCCAGATGGGCCAGGTGGTAGCAGTAGTAGCAGGAAAGGGAAAGAAAAGCAATGACTTTGGGTTTTTATTTTGCATAATTTTGAGAAAAGGTTTTTTTTTAAAAATTTGTTCCAGTAGATGTGACTTGGAGTCTAAAGACTGGCGGGGTTTGTTCACATCTCTTTAACTAGTTTGCAGTGTATCTTGAGACAAGCTTTTCCTACATCTTCCTGTTTCTATATCACTTTCTCTAGAACAGAGATAAAGGTTGTATAAGATGCTTAGGCCATTCAGTTTTGCAGTCACGTCACTGATTTTCCCCCCAGTGCAACTGCTAAAAGCATCAGGCTTGCATTAGAATCAGACTGAAGTAATGCTCTGATGATTCAGGCCATTAAGGTTTTAACCTTTCTGTAAAAAACTAAATATGGTGATTATCTGGCCCTTGGATCTGGATGCTGAATAAAATGAAAATGTAACATCCGGGCAGTGCTGCTGAATATTTCCTTCAGAGAACGGCGAGCTGGAGAGGGGGATGCAAGGATGGTGCTTTTGATTTGATTTGTAGCCTTGAATTATATGCCTTCCTGAACCCACATAAGAGAAACTTCTTAGAACAGTAATCTGTTCATTGCTACTCTTGCTCGGTTTTGGCTTATGTTATTGCAGGCTTATGTAGCTTGGTGTACCAAATTGATTGTTTGGATTTTCTGAATGCTGTAAATGTCATGGCTTTATCACTGCCTAGGACACAGCTTTAGTGCTCTGTCCATGATGATGCATTAGATACTTAATTACAGGTCTATACGCTTTACTTCTGGAAAAGCTGTGCTCGGTGTGCTGAAAAGCGTGTTTCCATGTGAAGATTGCCTCTGTGTCTTTGTTTACGAGGGCAACAAATGGAATAGCACTTCCCTGTGTGCCCAGTGATGTAGTGGTTCAGTCTATGGCCATAAATTATGCTTCAAATTAATTGATCTTAAAATGCTTTCTCTGAATAATGTTTTTGAGGATTTTTAGTCATAAGATTAAAAGGGGCATCCTTCAGCTGCAGGAGGATGTTATCTCATTTGTGCACAGGCTGCAGGAGGTGGTGTGGCTCAGGAGATAAAGCTCTCAGCTATTCCCCAAGGCCCATATTGTTTGGGCTCCCTTGTTTCAGAGTGCTGGGGGTTAAGAGCCTGGCAGTGAGGCGCCAGGGGCTGGAGCATGGCAGTGCTCTAGGGGCAGCAGGAGGAGGGCAAGGGGACGGGGCAGGAAGGGATCAGAAATCTGAACAAGCGAGTGCCAGGGAGAGCTGTTGCTGTCTGAGGGGCCTGACACTCTTTCCCAGCGCTGTTCCAGAGAGGGCTCACGGGTTGTTCATTGCATAGGGGCTGGTTCCCTCTGTTACACTGCTGGTGCTTTTGGTAAATCACACAAAATGCTGGCTGGGTGTGTGTCAGTTAATGAATTAAAGCCTTTTGTCTTCAGGGGAGAGTAAATGCTTGTATAGGGTGTATCACTGTTTGTTTGGGTACCATTTCCACCTGCGGGAGGCTCAGTGGAAGGAGAGGGTTCCTTTGAAACACCTATTGCTTTGTAAGCTGACTGATGGCTCCTGGGAAGGGAAGTCCTCTAGTGGAGGCTCTCAGAAAAGCTGGGCTACGTGCATGAAGTCCTAAGTGTCTTATAGAGCTAAAAAAAGAAAACAAAAAAAAAGTAAGTAGTAATGCTTCCTCTGATGTGTGGGTGGCAGAGGCACGTACTTTTGGAGAAGATCCTGAATTCTCCTCCCTGCTGTTTCTCTGAAGTCTTAACTCATTGTGTTATGTGGCACTGAAACAGCAAGCAAGCCCCATGGTGCAATGCTAGTTTTTTTAAAATTATTTTTTATTTAATCTCTACTTCCTTAGAAGAAGCTACACTATTTTCTGCCTAGAAACTCCTTATGCATTTACATAATTGTGTTGAATTCTTTTGTTTTCTACACTGCAGCAGGAATTACCAGTGGACAGACATTGCTGCTCGTGGGTGCTTTGCATGGGTGTCAGCACTGAGAAGTGAAAGAAGTGAAAAGGGTTTCTGGCTCTTTGCAGTCAGCTTGATCCTATAAAGGAGCTTTCCTGGACCAGTTGTCTGGAAAGGGCAGGGAATGTTTTCCACCTTTGTGCAAATAGGCTTCTGACTGATAATTTTTCCATCTTTCTCTGGAGCAGTGCAGATTAGATTCAGTTAGAGATAGCCTGCAGGCTGCACCAAGCCTCTCAGCACTCCCATTGTTACTGCATTATCCCAGATGCCTGATTTCATGTTCCCTTCACGATGTCAGGATTAAAGCAACGGCCAGATTCAGGGAGAGAAAATGCAATTTCTTCTGGTCAGATTGTCAGGCTTTGGTTCATTTTTTTTTATCACCTTCCACTGTGGAAACAGGCATGATTTGTTTCAGGTGGTTATGGGAGACTTCTCTTTCATATAGTCTGTGTGTGAGAGAGATGGGGCACTTGGGGGGTGGGGGGGATCTGAATCTCCACTGATCTTCCGTATTACAGTGACAAGCTGCAGTTTTTTGGAAGTGGTTTGCTGTAAGGTGTTGAAGGTGTTCTGTGTCCTGAGGTGCTTGGGCATGAATGGAATAGGTTTACTGGGAAGTTGGGCTATACACTTACTGAAATATGTGGTGGGGTGTTTTGCAGAACCTACTCAATGACCCAAAGGTATTTCCCAACCTATGCTCCAGTATTCCTAAAACAAGGAGGATTGTTCATATTTGTCTTAAGATTAGCTTGTTTTAGAGTTACTAGTTCCAGGTTTGTCTCTTGTAATTCTTTAGTGTTTTGAATCAAGAGAAATATTAGTTCAAAATCATTCCTGATGGAATGTATAATGGGAATTTAACCTTTTTCTTTTGCTGTTTTTGCAAGGTAGTGGTATCTGAGCTAGTTTGAGATAACTCAAAGCCTAGGTTTGCCTTCTACTTTCCATCCCTCTGAATTGCTTTGGAATTATATTTCTCTTTGGCCTCTGTCTGAAGGGGATGCTGGGGCTGGCATGCATGTGTGTGTATGGATAGGCTTGGGGGAGAGGGTGACACCAGTAACAGCTTGTGGTGGTGGGATTTGTGGAGTATGACTGTGCTGCCCTTGTGTTCCCGTGCTGTTGACCTCTGCTAATGATGCAGTCCCCAGCCCTCTCTGCATAAAGGCATTTTGTTTTCAATTGTTACCCTTCTGAAGTTTTTCTGAGTATTTGTATTAACTGTCAGGGATGATTTTTCTGCAATATTTGCTATACTGTCAATGACATAAAATATTCCAAACCCGGTGTCAGTTGCTTTTGAATGACAAGACACTAGTGGGACAGGATCTCTGTAGGAGTGGGGAGCTGCAGATGCACTGATCAGGGCAGTCCTGGTCACTGCAGGCTTGGGGAACAGCCTCGTAGACACTTGGGCAGACATTGGTGTTGAGTGAAGGTGACAGTGGGGCATAATGATGTGGGCTGTAATCAGTGGTGAATTTTGGGATGGTCCTTTGCCTCACAGGCTGAGGGCCTTGCTCAGGAGGCTTACAGCTTTGTTGAGCCTTGGAGATGGCACTTCTGCTTGGATCTGGAGAGACAGAACTGATACAGGCAGTAGGACTCAGCCTGTGGAAACTTGTCACTGCCCCAGTATCTGACTGACATCATTAGTCACAGGAAATCCAGAGTGTGATGTGAGAGCTGGGAAATGTCAAGTGGGCCTGGCAGAGTTGAGTACTTAAGCCCACCCAACTCCACCTGAGAGCATGTGCCTATGTGCACACTGCTCTTTCTGCTGCAGCTTTATGTAACACATTCGCAGGACTTCATTTTCCAGTAGATTGGAAGCAAAGCCACTGTTGATTTTCTCCAAAAATATCTATTTGAAAGTGCAATTGCCTGGAATTACATGGTGGCAGTGAGAGGCCAGACCTTGCTGTAAATAACTTTCTTCTCAGCCAAACACATCAAGCTCTGCTGTCTACTGCTTTTTCTCTTTAGTTGATTTCAGTTGAAAGGAGGTGTTTTGTTTTTTTTTGGGTTTTTTTTAAATGCTTTATTTATTCTTGTCAGGAGCTGATTCTCATTTTCCTATCTCTCTTGCTCTTGCCAGATGATGTGATTATGGTGGACAGGGCAGCTCCCCATTCACAGTAAAATTTCTGTGTGTTTTTATAGCACAGGGCTGTGTTAGGACTGATGTACCTTTGCCAGGGAATGCAGCTTTGCTCCTGCCCTCTGATGTGCTGGTGCTTTGCCTGTCACAACTGTACCAGTGGGCAATAGCAGTGCACTGGCCTTGGCTGTGATTATCATCTACAAGCCAGTGAGTGAAGGCATTGTGGCAATGTGTGCTTGTGTTATTAACTGCGAGCATAACACTGTTCTCACCACCGTCCACCATCGGTTTTCCAGTTTAATCTGAGCTGTGAAGTGGCTGTTCTGTCTGTGGAACATGCCCCTAACACATCTTTATACTAAAACTCATATTCCCTACCAAAGAACCAGCACCAGTAGTTGATGTGTCTTTGAAGCCAGTAGTCTCCAAGAGTGGATCTTCAGCCTGCCTCAGAAGTCGATGCTGTGTTCTCCCTGTTGTGGTGGCTGGAGGGGAGCAGAGCTGTTTCTGCTGTACAGTCGAGCATGATTGAATCTGGCTATTAAAAATACTACTTTTATGGGAAATGGAGTATCTTGTAATGCCGACCTTAATCTCTAACCTGTACTAGAAGTCAGTATTGCAAGGAAAGAGGGGGATGAGTGTGAAGGAAGGGAAGTGGCACAGGTAGGACCAAGTACTGGTTTACAGGGTAAGTGAAACGTGGCTCAGTGGCTGTGTGTGGCAGTGGGGAGGCACTGCCTGTAGGGATGGGACAGAAACAGTTGTGAAAGCAGTCCAAAGAGAGGAGAGTGGGAGGCTATTGGCAAGGGAGTATCACGATGTTGGTAAACTGAAGTTTTTAAATATCTTATTGTCTTGTTTCTCCCTTTAGCAATGGAGCATACTTTTTATGGTTCAATGTTCTTTTTCCCTGGAAATATACACATCCATCATACCTCCATCTTCATTGTTTGCTTTTTTTGGTTTGCCTTTTTTAAAGCTAGCTGGTTCTTAGTATTTACTAATTCTTTATTCCTGTGGTTTCCTGGTCTTTCCCAGTGTTTTTCTTTCTTACCCCCTAAGCTGTGGTATCTAGAATTAAAGTGTTTGAGATAGGACTTGGCATAGATCAATAGTGGGAAGGGATTTTGTGTGCCTTGGTCATTTATGTATGCATCATAGGTTGGCTTTTACTTTCTACTTTACTTCACTACAGGTTCCTCTTCACTTTGTTCCCTCCTAGACCATGTGTTACCTTCAAGTGTCTGTTTTTTCAATGGAAGACAATCAAGTAGACTGTGAACCTGATGTATAGTCTCTGTGAAGCTCAGTGTTTGCATTCCTTGCTCACACAGAAAGGTTGCTGGTGCTAGGAAAGTGGCATTGCTATCATCCTGTGCAGACATGGCTGGCTTACCTCAGTATAGAGGCAGAGGTTCAAGCAAATTGCCATTTCTGTTCTCTACAAAAAAGTGTCAGGGCACAGAGCCAACTAGACCTGGCTTCATCAGGAAGGTGAGTCATCTACTTTCCAAAAATAGCGGGTGAGACAGAGAAGAGCCGCAGATGCAGGTGAGGTGGGAGGAGGCAGTGGTGCTTCCAGTGTGTGAATAGTTCAGTCTGCGTGTCGGCCTGTGCTGTGCTTGCACTTTGCTTTTCCCCATGAATCAACCTGATCTCCACCTGCTGCTTACTGGCCTTGGGAGCCCCAAAGGACCAGGGTTCATTCAGAGGAATAAATAATGGAAAACTGTGTGATTTCTTGTCCTGGGTGGTGCCCCATCCTCCTGAGCTTTGGTCCCTTGGGAATCCTTTGTCAGTGGTGGTTGGAAGTCTGGCGGGGACACCATCTGGCATTAGACAAAGCAAGGGTTGGCTTTGTAAACTGATCTGTTGATTTTTTTTTTCACACGCAGTTTAATAAAATTTCCAAATAACCTGCAACAGAAAAAGCTTCCTGCTTGAAATCTTGCCCAGTGAAAGGTGGAGCCAGGTTTTCCTCTATGCCTGTGCATGTGATTTGAGGGACAGGTATGCAGATGGTTTTGCAGCTCCCTGTTAAAGCAAGCTGAGGACGTTCTGGTCTGTTCTGCAGCTAAATGCCCCTTGCAAACAGCCAAGCACCTGTGTTTGAAATACCTTCTTTATTTGCCTGCCTGTTATAATCCTTGTTTCTCTACAGATTTTGTTGGGAATGGCATTATCACCAGCAACCTCCTGGGCTTTCTTTCGAGCAGTGATATGGCAATTTTGCAGCTCTTGTGAAATGGAAAGGCCAAGTGTGCTGGAGTAATCAGATTTCCCAGTTCTCCCTCAGTGCTCGAGAAGACTGATGCCAAATCTCCTGACAGGGCATTTTTGACACAGGACTACAGAGAAGATGTGGTTACGTGGAGGGCGTGTGGCACTGGGCTGCGAGGCAGGAAGGTGCTTTGCAGTAGCACGTCGCTCAGTATTGTAGTCCTTGCTCACAGGGCAGTGTTGTGGCCTTGCCTCTCCTTGTTTATGAGCTGGCTTGCAGGTCTGTTGACCTAATCCAGACTCAATATTCTTATTTCTACAAGGATCGAGTCAAATGAAGTAGAGTCTAGTTCAGACAATTTTGTTGTGGTGGATCCAAGTTCTTTCCTTGTTCCATCACTGAAAATTGTTTCAGAAAAGCTGCTTAACTGATTTTTGAATGCCTGCTTTGATGATCTGGATTCATGTCTTTCCCCTCTCTATTAACCCCATCTGATAGAGCATAGTCCTATTCTTTTTCTGTACACTTCCTGTACACTTTCCTTCCTGTACACTTTCATTAAGTACCTTAATCATGTGTCATTGAAAAGCAGCTAAGAGTAAATGTCAAAATGAAGCTCTTAGTTAGCACTCCAGAAAATACCAACTATTGGATGTTTAAACTGTACCTTCCTTACGTGCAAACTGGGCAAGTTTTGCCATTTTTGTAGCTCACCTGCCTCCAGCTAAGCCAAGGGCAAAGAAATAGACTACACCACATGGATGCTGGGAAGTGAAGTTGATTTTTTTTTAATCTCTTCTTCTTTATAATCTTCTGTGCTACTAATAACATGGGCTGATTTTTGGTTTTAATATCTGATTTCTATCTTGACTGCATTCCCTTAACCTTTCCTCAGAGATTTTATTTTCTAAACCTTTGATGGATTTTGCTGCCCTCCTGCTGATGTTTTTCATTTATTGAAGGAGAATAAAATAATAATTATAATAATAAAACCCACTGTTTTGCTGGAGGCAATTCACTGGTTGAGGTTTTCATGTGAACGCAGCCCTTTTAATCCTAGCAAACAGGATTCTCCTCATAATCTCTAATCCATGAGTACTTTAGCTATTAATCTTGAGAAGCGTTTTCGCCTCCCCATCTGAGATTAACCTGAGAGTGGTTACCCATGGTTACTGGCCTCTTTTTTCCTTTTGCTTTCCCATGAGGCTTGGAGACTAAGGGAGGTGGGTGACAAATTCTGGCCCTTTCATCTGTCTGCATTCAGTTTCTGGGCCTTTGGACACCCTCTTTGATCTGATTGGTTTTATGGATCCTCGTTTAGCAGTCAAAATACAGGCACATCCTTGCTTGGCAGCTTCCAACCAACCACAGACAAGGACATGTGAATCTGTTTTCTTTCAGTGGAATAAGGAGATACCTTCTTTTGGCTTCATTTTAAAAAAAAACAACAGTTGTGAGAGATCAAGGAACCCTTGAGGGGTTTGTCTCCTCTCAGTCCTTCTCCTTTAGACAATGGTTTTCTTCCTCTATGTTATCAACTGAATCCTGGGATGTATCCAAAGGAGTATGGCCAGCAGGCTGAGGGAGATGATTCTCTCCCTCTACACTGCTTTTCAAGAGCCCTTTTGCAGTTCTGCATCCACCTCTGGGATCCCCAGCATAGAAGGGATGTGGCCCTACTGGAATGAGTCCAGAGAAGGGCCACAAAAATGATCAGAAAACTGGAGCACCACTCCTATGAGAAAAGGTTGAAAGAGCTGGGATTGTTCAGCCTGGAAAACAGAAGGGTCCAGAGTGACTGTACAGCACTTCCTAGTACCTGAAGGGGGGACCTACAGAGAAACTGGAGAGAAGTTTTTACAAGGACATGTAAAGGGCAATGGGGAATGGCTTTGAACTGAAAGAGGATAAATGTAGATTAGATATTAGGAAGAAATTCTTTAAGGGTGGTGAGACATTGGAACAGATTGCCCACAGAACTTGAGCATGCCCCATCCCTGTAATTGTTCAATGCCAGTCCAGTTGGAGCTCTGAACAACCTGATTTAGTGATCTATCCCTGGCATGAGGGTTACAACTAGATCATCTTTAAGGTCCTTTGCAACCAAACCATTCTATGATTCTGTGATTTCCTTTTGGGAGTTGTAAAGTGAATTTTGGTTTCTGCTACCATTTTTCCCCTTTTGAATGTGTCACGTTGTTAATTTGTTTCCTGCATGTTATTTACAATCTTGGAGTGGGCTTTGCTGTTTTGTTTTTAGGGCTGTGCACATAGAGCTAGCCTGTCAGGTTGGGATTACTGCTGCAGTTTGTGACTCCTAGGACTTGTATTTCTATTCTCCTGCATAGGCTGGGTCATGCACACTGCTCCCAGATTTGTATATTTGGAGGTGTTGGATGGGGTGCCCATTGCTTATTTACAGGTGTTCGTGTGCTGAGCTGCATATTATGGGTTGTACTCCTATTTTTGTGGATCCAGGAGCATTTGGTCTACCATATCTCCTCCTCTACTCATATACTCTTCTTGTAGGCACACAGCTTGTGCTAACTGGGAGTGGGGCTGTGGTGGAGCCTCCTCCCCAATGGGCTACAGCTGTGTGGGACAGGTGCCTGATATCAAAGGCAATGAGCCAAGCACTGACCAAGCACAGGAAGGCACAACAGGTGAAATCCATATGAGATTAAATATATAAGGGGCTGCATTGAAGGGCAGAGATGAAGTTTTCAGTGCTCAGAAGGGGCAGATGCTTGCAGCCTTCGTTGGTGCTGCTTGTGGCTCCACTGTTCCTCTGTTGTAAGTGCTGCACGTCTGCCATATACTCTGTCCACACCTGACTGCAGCTTACTCTGTGTTTTGGGATGAGCCATTTCTGAATATGTTCTAACACTCCTAAGTGTGAGCTCAAAGTTGCTTCTGGGACCAAGCTTGCTTGCTCTGCAAGAAAGCAGTTTTGTGAGCAGACATCCCGTGTGTCTTCCCAAGAGGCTCCTAGGTGTCGGCATAGATGCAGACATCCCTCATGAAGGCCATCAGCAGTTGTCAAGACAGCAGTCCTGTGCTGGAGTGAGGCTGTGCTTGATTATGACTGCGGGTGGAGCTGCTGAAACAGCATGCCAAGCCCTAGGGGAGAGGGATGCAAGCCATTAACTGAGGACACTGTTCTGTAGTTCACCATTGGTAAATATTGCCTTTTTTCAGCTTGCATTTTTTTTCTGAACTGAGGTTTTTCAAATGATTTCTGGTTTTACTTTCTTTACCCATTAATTCGCTGTGTAACAAAACTCTTTGGTTCCTGAGTTCTAGTTTGCCCTTCTGATTAATATAACTGCTAAACACAGAAGTTAGTACAGATACTTCTGAAAGGTTTATGGGGAATTTCTGTTGCCATAGGCTGCTAGGAGAAAAAAAGAAAGTCCCTATTTTTTGCTGTATAGGAAAGCAAAGGGGAGAGTGAATGCACGAGAATGGGGCAACTTGAGGAAGAACCCTAGCTTTGGCATCACGGGTAGCTGTGTGTTTTTGAGGAAAATCCAAGAGATTAGAAAGGATGAGGGTATTTCTTCACTACAGGGATGGCGCAAGGTTTTAAACTCACTGTAGTTCTGGTTTTGGTGGTTTTGCTTAGAATCGCTGGGTGATGTAACTGTACCTTTTCCCCAAGTTCTTGTGTCCCTTCTTATCTTCTTGTTCCAGGTAAACATATCAAATTAAATGGATATTTTAAAGTAAGAATTAAAGATTTTCCTCTATGGCACACATAGATCCAAAGTGTTTTATAAAGCATTTAAGCAGGATTCTCTGCATACCTGAAAAAACATGTCACCACCAGGTGGAAAGAACACACTGTGCTCCACAGCAGTATGGAGGAAAAAGAAACTTTTGTTCATTGTAAATGCTTGAGAACCTTCGTGCTTAAACAGAAGTGCAGAATCCATCTCGTGTAACATAATGTTCTCTAGCAAAGTGTGGAGGTGATTGGTGGCAACTTCTCAGGAGATGTGCTCTCTCCTGAGTCATCTGAGTTTTGTCCTGCTTGTACAAATACTATCTTTAGAGGCCTCCTGTTTGACTCACTGTTTTGTCCCCTGAATAGTTTTACTCTGTTAAAAGGTAATGACAAAATAGGGCCCTTCTAATATTAAGGATGCGTGTAATTTGTTTTTGGTGACTGGGAATGATGATGGAATCAATTCTTATATAAGCAAGCAGGTTTGTCTCATGGTCATCTTTCTGAGGATAGACAGATTGTCATGTCAAACCTCCCCTAACTCCATTGCTGCTTCTTTTCTCCTCTCTGGTGGTCTGGAACAGGAAACTCCTCCGTTTAGCGTGTTCCTCACTAAGAGTCTGTGCGTGTTTCTTGGTGCGATAACAATACAGAAACCCAGCAAGCCCCTGTAACTCTCACAGGGGTAGGTGAAGGTTGGCAAGGAATATGGGAAGCCCTCTGTGGGCTGCCTTATACTGCCTTCTGTGGCAAGTCAGGTGGTTTCTTTTCTTGCCTGTCTGACAGAAGCTGAGCAGTCCAGTACAGCAGGGCACTGCGAGAGGATGGAGGTGTCACCTGTGCTGGGTAGATGTGTGAGGTTAGAGCTGTAACCTGGGTTTTTTAGCAGGCAGAAGAGGAACAATCTATGCTGCCCAAAGATGTAAAACTGCTTTGAGTCAAAACGGAGTGGTTTCCTATTTCCTTTGCTTTATTTTTGAATTGACTGTACTTTCTAGTTTTAAAAGCTATTCCTGAAAAAAATAAACTGCTGACTGTGGTGGGACTGTTTTCTGCTCTTTCCTGCCACTGACATGGAATATCTGCCCAGCTGTGACTCTTGAAAAGTCCTTTGATCATGAAGAAGTACTAGCAATAATAGTACAGGCATATGGCTTAAGAAGAATGGTGTTTATTGTCAGCAATCATGGCATCAGACACACCCAGATGGCTTCCTCTGTCTCTCCTTATTTTTTGCATTGGCTTTTCCCTCTGCTACTGTTCTAAATAACATAAAGATGTTTTTGTTAAATGTGTGTGACAATACATTTGAAGATGTTAGGTATGGAATATCCCATACACATAATTTTGATGTGTCTGGGTGTGTGTATATATATGCATGCATATACATGTATGTGTATAGCAGCACAGCTGAAACCTGTCTGCATCATACATGGATGTTTTGGTGGGGGAAGGTCTTAGGCCTGGGAGAGAAGCAGGAGCACTTCACTATCAGAAAAGGTACAAGGCTAGCTTGGCTGCCCCTGCTTCCAGCTGGGAGCTGAGGCAGGTCTCAATGGCAGGTACTCGTGGGGCTTCCTCAGTGTTTCCTTCCCCCACAGGTCAGGCATTACCAACTCTTGCTCTTCCAGATTTCAGGTGACAACCATCCATATGACGACCAATTGTGGAAGTTTTATTCTTGTTTTCTCTCCTGTCTCAGTTGTCTTTGGCCGGAAGGTGCAGGTAGTTTACCTTTATGACAGTGTGGGACCAAACAGAATATAGCAGGGCTGTGTGTGGCACACTCCAGTGAGCTGTCAGTGTTTAGCAGTGATTAACTTTTTTTAATGACCCTTTATCTGCTGGTGATTTTAACTTTTTCCCTTTTACTGCTTTGCTTCGTATTGATTTAAAGAGGAA
This sequence comes from Dicaeum eximium, assembly GCA_013396995.1. Classification (NCBI taxonomy): domain Eukaryota; kingdom Metazoa; phylum Chordata; class Aves; order Passeriformes; family Dicaeidae; genus Dicaeum; species Dicaeum eximium. Next base: position 503,825 of record VWZP01002893.1, read on the forward strand.
AAAAGAGCTAAAGCCTTGTTTGATAATAGAATATTGATGAGAAAGCTGGGGAAAGAGAGTGAGATGGTGGAAGTCTTTGTTCCTGTTCGACAAAAGATGGAGGATACAGGAGAAGGAATGTAAATGCGTATGGGGAGGGGGTGGAGGGGAGAGAAGAAAGAGTTATTTAAAATCACAGCTAGGAAATCATTCTTCCCGTCTACGTGGCCACAGAGAGATCAATTTTCAATTTTGGTTTCCCTGCCTTTTGTGATTTGAGACAATCGCATGCCGATGGAGATGGGGGATCTGGCTGCAAGTGTTTGTTTAAAACAAATTGTTGGTAGGTATTTTTTTCAGATTAACTGCTTTCTGGATCAATTTAGCATGCTGCAAGGTGAAAGAGGAAAGAACCACAAGGCCCTGCTCTCTCAAGAGGGCATTTACACCAGTGCAGCTCTGACTACGTCTGTGGTTTTGCTTCTCGGTTCAGTGAGGTGCAAGGAGCAAATCGAGCAGGCCCTTGTTTCATAGATCCATGAATTGTCACCTGATGTGTTGAATATGAAAGAGCAAATGCACCAGAGGCAGTTGAATGGCTTGATTTTAAGTGGTGTCAGTAATTTGTGCCTCTGTAGGGTCTTGGGTTAACAATAGACCACCTCTTTTCTCTGGAGTTTAGTGTATGGCAATACATGATCAACTGCTCTTGATAATCAAACCTGTAGACCAAAGACCCCACTCTGTAAATCAGTGTCATTCATTTCATTGAGCACATCCAGATGAAGATTTGACTCTGAAAATGTAAATCATTGTTTGACACAAATGCTGTTATCTTTGCTGTTTCTTCAAACCAGTGATAAATTTGAAAAGCAAATAAGGTCCCTTTCCCATCCTGATCAATTTCTACAGGAAGTTTTCTATTTAAAAACTCCAACTAGTTCTGTTGAAATTTGGAGAATGAGAGATAACTGTGTCTTGACAAATGAAATATTTTTTGTTGCTTGTTATTTTTTTTTACCTGACACAAATCTAAAACCCCATGAAAAAAGCTTGTAAAAATTGTAGTTTGCTCATCACAATATGGAGAAGTAGATTAATAGGAGGCTGAGTTTACAACATAAAATTATATAGTCTAGTAATGTATTATTTTCAGCACTTTAAATGAAAGCTCTTCTTGAAACTAAATAATTGGGTGGAACTGTTTTAGAATAAAATAACTGAACATTTTTAGGTCAATATTCAAATTTCTTCATGTATAGTCTGGGCAAGTAGTTCCTCCTAGTAGTCAGGATAATTGCCAGCACAAGTCACTTCGGAGCTATTCAACTCTCTTTTGCATGCAGAAATGTAATAAATTTTCAGGGGCAACCTTGAGAAGTTTGGGTCTAATTTCAGACACAAAAGTTGGAGTTGTTCTCTATATTGCTATTGGTTTATGTAATCCTGTTTTCCAAGACAAATTTAAGCAAGAAGCAGAAAAAGCACCTCCTGATAATGTTTCTATAAATCAGTCCCTTCAGCTTATTCATCCTTCATATTGCTCATTTCTGAGCCCTCGCTTTTGACGTCACATTATCTAATTGGCACGTACTTAATGATTGCATTGCGTGAGTGTGAAACTTGTGACTGTGTGTGGAGAGCTGTCCCTGTGCTGAAGGACTGCTATATTTGTGGCCACAGAGTAGGACTGAGTCTAGCCAGTGTGAGATCCTGTGGGGCAGGGGGGCTGGGAGGCAGCACAGCAGCTCTGTGTCCCCTGGCAGTGCCTGGGGGAGCCAGGCTGCCACTGCTGGGGCAGAATTCAGTGCACATGAGGAGACTCAGCGAGATGCTGCCACGAGTGCTGCCAACCCTTGCCAGCAGTCGTGTGCTCCCCAGCATCTGCTCCAGTGTGTCTGGCAGCTATGACAGAAGCAGGCTGGTTTTGCAGGGCTTGTGCCTGTCTCTTCATTCTTTGCCTTCTCTTCCTTGGGCAGGAACTCCTTAGCAACTTTGACTTTGTTTTCACTGTAGTGGGAGGAAGACCTAGATTGGTTCCTGTTACTGCTGTCCTTAGGTCTCAGAGAGATTGGTCAGTCTTTTTGTGCCTGTTATCGGAAACAGGCTATGTGTCCCCAAAACATTGCTAAGAGACTAAAGCTGTATGGAGAAAAGACCACCTTTTTGTTCCACTCTCTTTGGTGCCTAGCCTGACAGGATACGGGCTTAAAGGTGTGATAAATGACATGTGTCCCTCCTACTTTCGTTTTTAATGTCCAGGAGATGTTGGTGAAATCTTGATGAAAATTTATTTATCATCTGCCATGGGCCAGGTACAGGTTCTGCAAAGCCAATTATTTGCATCTCTATCAACACATGTCAGTCTTTATTTATGACTCCTCATGATGCTTTGAGTTCAATGGTATGTGTGTTTCTGCCAGTGTGACACAACCCTGAGCATTTCCTTTCTGTCAGAGTGTGAGAGGCTCGCAGAGCTCTGCTGATGCTTGTCAGTGCTATGCAATGGTGAAAAGTTATATATCACTTTACCATTAATGTCTGTTATAGATAAAAGAAAGTGGAGAAACACAGATTTTAGGGATGTGATAATAGATAGGGTAGTAAGAAACTTCTAAAGATGCTAGGAGTAAAATCTTAGCTCCATTGACCTCAATAACAAAAATTATCTGAATTCATTAGTTTTGGGATTTTACCCAACCACTATGAAAGGGCATAGGCAAAGTACTTCAGACTTACATTTTCAAGTTCACTTTTTTTTTGACAATTTGGTGAGAAGTGTGAAGGGAATTCACTGTCTCAAAATGGCAGAGGTAGGGTCTGTAGTTCTGTTAAGGCCACCTTTTTATAATATGTAATGACTTAGCCAAAAATGTTCAAACCTGTGCAGCTGTTTTGACTGCTTTGGTGTCTTAACCTTCTGCTGTCTCTGAATTGCTTTTGGCTGTGTGCCTTCTCCCCAGCTGATGTGGGTGTTCTTGTCTCATTAGGAGGAAAGGTGTTCGACATGGTTGAATTACTCCTTTTTTGAGACTGTCCTTTGTCCATGATAATTTGCAAGTTCTGACTGCCCCTGTTCGTTTGTTTCACTCCCCTTTTCTTACATTTTAATCTCTTTCCTGTGTTAATTTTCTTAGGATAAAGTGATTCCAGTGCTGAATTTGAGAACAAAATTTTGCCAGGAGAGCTGCTCAACTAGTTGAAACTGGTGCTGGCCATGAACTTGGCCAGTGTATGGTTTGCCATTGGGAACTTATCAGGTATTTGTCCTGAGTAGCAATGCATTTTTGGTCAGCAGCTGGATAGGGAACCTCTAAGAAGAGATGGTGATGATGATGGTGATTCATGAGACTGGTTTGATTTACTTCATAAATTTTGAAGAAATTTGTGATAGTTTTGGGAGTTAATAATTCTGGACTTGTTCTGCTACGTGTGAGAAATCTCTGAGGTCTAGATTATAGCTCACACCTTGTGAGCTCCAGAACATTCTTTTCAAGTTGACAGACTAATGGAATGTGAAAGTTTCACTGAGGTGTAGAGCCTGTTATATTGCATTGGAGACAGCATGGACAGTAAAGATGCAGCTGAGACTGAGCTCATACATCCCACCACTGGCTCTGCCGTTGGTTTGGAACAGCGAGTGGGTCGCTTTGGGCACGGTTTCCAGTACCAGTCACTGATTCTGTTCAGCGTGTTTCTGGCCTTCAGCTTAAGACATACTTGACACTGTTCCCTGCCCACCCCTCCTTCCCCCATCCCCAGTATATTGAGCACCAGGATTTGTCATTAAAGCCAAGACAGAACACAATGAATTGGCATCAGAAATTGCCTGAGAGAGAGTAGGAATATACCTGACAGCAGTGGGTAGGCTACATGGAGGAGCTGTGTAAGCTATTTGCAAGAGAGGATAATTTTAAGAGCAAATCTATGAGTAGAGGAGGTAATCACATTGCCAATGAGTTGTTTTATTATTCCAGTTGATTACTGTCCATAATGAGGATGAAATAATGAAGGGAAAACAAGCCACTATATGGAAAATGCATTAGTATGCACTGTCCTCTCTGTGTATTTCTGCAGCGTCCTGCTTTATGTTTTGATTACATGTTCTTTGGAAGAAGATCTCTTTTTATATATTGTTTGTGCAATGCCTGGCTTATAGCTGGGTGTCTTGGTAATGTCATAACAGGAAAGGTGGCCATGTGTGCCCCACCACCACGGACACAGCCAGATGTGTATTGGCAGTACAGTTCGCTCAGTTCTTTTCTCTGTAATGGGATAAAGGCTCTGGGAGGGGGGAGACCTGAGCTGACAGGGCCCTTTCTTATCATACTGCTTTTTTAGGGATATCAGGGATTTAAGTGAGACATTTAGCATGTGGTTGGTCTGCCATTCCCATGTTTCATTCTCATTGTCAGCACGTGCTGGCTGAGAGCTTGACTGTTCTTCCAGCTTTATTTTTTTCTTCTTGCTGAGCTTACTCATTGTCTTGGTCCTATTTTAAGGAAGTAGTGGCTTGCATGGAATATCAGTCCCTCATTCAGAGGCTTTGAAAATAGCAAGCTCTAAGTTGGCAGGCAGAGGGGAGGATTCTCTGCTATGACCTTCAAAATGGCTGACTGCAGTGGGTATGACATATTTCTGCCATTCCAGTGTCCACTTGCCTCCCCTCCATGATCTTCCTTAACCTACTGAGGCTTGAGAGGTGAGAGCTGAGGCTGCTCCTTGCTGTGGGAGTCTCAGGAGAGCAGCACTGAGGTGGAACTGCTGAGAGGAAAATGAAGACAGGGAGTGGAGTTGCAGCCTGCAAAGCAGGCACCACTGCTGCTGTTCGCTTGCTGGAAAGTAAATAAAGGAGAAAAACAAGGGCAATTGCTTTATGAGAGAAGAGAAGAGGGAAAGGATAGATGGAAAAAACAGAATGGGCAGAGAAGGTGAAATTGAGTCAGGGTAGGAAGGCAGAGAAAAGGTGTAGAAAATAGGAATGAAAGGGACCTCCTCTTTTTTGGGAGACAAGGACCAAAGAAATTTTCAAGAGCTTTTGCAATAGCTGTCATATGTGCTGTTGTCCCATTTTTCCAGTGGCCATTTTCCTCTCCTGTATTGCAAAGGTGCCCTTTTGATCCTGCATACCTGGGATAAATCCACACTAGCAGCTGCTTAAGAAGTCTTACCAACATAATCTGCCATGGTATGTTCATAGTATGTTCTGTAGAAAACGTAACAATTGTGAGAAGATCCAGTTATGGGAGTCCATGACTGGTGCTGTAATTTGACTATGTGGGAAAAGTGTGGCGATTTTGTCATCATGGTTCAGCCTTTTCTTGATGGGTATTTTCTGGGAGGGGTTGGGGAATTCTATCTTAAGCCAGCTCCTGCCTTCAGTTGTATTATAACCATTTGCTCTACAGACAAGGAGTACATTTTCCTTAGTACTGGACTGTGGAGCTAAGAAATGGTCAGCTAAAAGCATTTTCATTTTGTGCATCTTGTAGCGCAAAAAGGGCAGATCAGTGCACATGGGTCAGCTATTTTGTGTGATGGCCCCAAGACAAGGGACATGAATTTTCTCAACTATCATGTGCTGGACAACTAGGTTTGTGTTTCTATGTGTGAGGCTCAGCTGGACATGTTTAACCTTTATGCTCCTTTTTTTGGATGAACGGCTACTTGTGTTCTGATTCGCACTTCCCTACTGCTGCATTTTTGAGGATAAAGATTATCATATCTTAAACCATTGACCGATGAATTCTATTTCTTCATAAATATGAATTGGAAAATAAGTTCACATGTACAATGTCATTTCTACAGGTTAAATCCCAAAGACAGTGTTGTGTCAAGTCAAAGTGTTGGACAGAGTGCAGCAAATTGTAGGAGTTTCAAGAAAATTGATATTTTTGGTAGCTTAGTCATTAATGAGGACTTGAGGCACTCATGACCTTGAACTTTGCTCCCAGTTTCTCCACAGACTTGCTGTCAGATCTCAGACTAGAAGTAGTCAGTGACTTTGGCTATTAAGTTTCAGCTTGGTCTTGGTTTTCTCCATGGCTTTAATTGATCTTTTTAATGCATTGACAATGCTGGGAAAGTTGAGTTCCAGCTGTCTTATGTTGGACAGCTCTAAAAGAAAGCATCTAAAGTAAGGAATACATGGGAAAATGTGATTGAAGGTGCCCTGTGCTTGGTTTTCTTATCTGTTTGGTGATAGGAATGACTCTTCAGCTGAATTAATTGTTTTTCAGCTATTTTAAGAAGAGTAGGTAGATTGGCATAGACATAGCTGCTGTTCGAACTGGGCACGTTATTTAGTGTAAGAAGAAATTTGGATGTGGCTTGTGGAGGGCAGAATAGGCTTTACTCTTGCAAGACAGCAGTGACACTTCAAAATACCATCCAAGAGTGAAAAAAGCATAGAGTTGCTGTTATATAAAAGTCAAGAAAGTGAGAAATATTGTGTCTAAAAAAAATTCAAGTACCGTATCTTCCCCCAGCAGAAAGAGACATGTGCAAACTAGTGTCTGGGTAGGTGGTGGGGACTAGATTTGGTTCCTGTTTTCTCAGTTGATACAGTGAATCTGTAACTCAAGGCCCTTCTTCATGTGCATGTCTGTTTTCTCACTCATTTGGGATGGCAGAAAAAAGTACATGTCAGTAAGTCCGTGTTTCTTTGCTCTCTGTGTTAATAGCAAATTAAAGTATTTATTATTTTTTTCAGTTAGGTGTTTCATCCTGACAAGCAAGGCATCATTGTGTCTTCTGGGGATATTTTGTGCCTGTATTTTTCTACCTGTGTGATGCTAAGTGCAGCAGCAGTGCTTGATGATACAGTGAAGATCGGAGTAACAGTTTTCAAGTATTATTGTAGTATATTATTTTTGTCTTTCGTTTCTTGTCAAATTTTTATGATATTCAAGCTGCCCTTTGGCTTTTTTGTGAAGATGAACTGTGATTAGGCAATGGTGACTTCAGCTCTGAGGTAGCCTTGTCTGTATCTCAGCTGCTGACTGAGTTATCTTCTGTCAGCATCACATGGTTACTTCTCTCATCCACCTCAATACTGAGACATGCTGGAGAACTAAAAACACAGCTACCAAATTTAATAAAAAGAATACTAACTTAGCAAACAGACCATAAATAATACAGGTATAGAATAATAACAGAGTAGCAGCTTGCAGAAAGCATGAGAACAAGTGAGCAAAAAGTGGATTTCAGAAAAAAAGTCTTCTTCCTAATAAAGGAGAATTTTTGAAGTGGGATTGATTAGTGGGATTAATTACCTGGTGTTTGTTTTTTTCTTATTATTTTTTGGTATTTACTGGCCCTGCTGCTATGGGTTAAACTGTCAGTGAGTAAGGGGGAGCAGGAGGGTAGAGTCTGTGCTTCTCTGAGTGACTTACTAAGCCTCTTAAAACATTTATTCCTTTCCTCATGATCGTTAATAGATTCACTGTTTTGACAAGGAGATAGCTGCCCAGATATTTCTCTAGCCAGTTATTCCTTTTTTATCTGGAAGAAAGTGTTTTATTAAAAACATTTTTCTGGTGTGGGGGGAGGCCTGTGAGAAGCAACAGACCTAAGCTTGGGCAGGGGAAGCAAAGTGAAGAGTGGAGGGTGAGAGAGGCATTGTGACTTAGCAGATGCACCAATTAGATTTTCTTTGCTAAAAAGAAAGGCAACCTCTGGTAGCTGCCCCGTATTTTTATGAGAATGGACTTGCTTTTCATGACTTGCTTGTCAGATAAAATGAATGTGTATGTGTATGTGGGAAGAGGCTGAAATTAATTACTGTCAGTAAATGAAGCATATGGAAGCTTGTCTTGATGTTACAGTGGCTGTGAATTAGTGCAGAAAACACAGTGGAAAAGCAAACAGTGGAACACTGTATTTGGATCAGACCTTGCTGTGTACTGGCTTGTTCATGTTCCCCCACACCCAAACCTACTTTCTTGGGTATACTGAAGGTCTCTTAATTACACTTGTATTTCTTCTGTGCTCCTCCTGGGATTCAAGAGATAGGGCATCACAGTTCAGATCATCATTGCTGTTTCCACTGACAGTTTCCCAGCTGGGTGAGAGCTGTCCCAACATAAGTGGCTTGATAGAGAATTCGAGGTACATGCTCAGCTTCACAGCTGTGCAGAAAACAAAAATTCCCAGCAATGCTGATGGCATTATTATTGTAACATATACTTGCTGAAACCTCCTCTGTCTCAAAAGGGAGCAGGAGTTAAATACAGAAAAATAAAAGCTTAGCTTTCTCCTGTTGGAGCCAATGTCTGAGCTGCTGCTGATTTCAGAGAAGTAGAAGGGATGCTAATGGGGTAAAGATTATTAGAGTTAATTTCTGAGAGCTGCTTGGCAGCTATGGGCCACTTGAAATCCTTGTCTACTTTAATGTAAGTCGTGCAGTCTTGGCAAAACTACAGGCTTGAATGTTGCACCTGGAGCAACTGTTCGTCCCAGTTAGGGAGATGCTTAACTTATGTAAGCCTGCCGAGATCTTGAGTAAACATTATGCATTGGCAGGTCTTAGTAAAATTTCCTTAATGGATGCATTTTGTCCCCAATGAGCAGAATTAATGTCTCTGTTACACTGTAGTTATTGCCATTAAGTATTGCTGGCTTATATAAATTCCTTGTGGAATCTAGTAGGTAAACATACTTCCTTGGGGAAGCATGTCCCAGTTAAGTGGATTACAGAGCAAGTTATATCCAGTTTAATGCAGCAGTGAACCTGAAGCGGCTTCTGCTGATGCATTTACAGGGTTTCAGCATCCTGTCTTCTGAACTGAAAAGTCATGAGCTACACTGATCCAGTGGGGATTGTTTTAGTTAAAGGTGTCAGCAGTTGTAAAACAGGCACAAAAGTAAATTTGGATATATAGATTGTTAAAACAGTCCAACAAGATTTTGATGTATTTCTTGGATTTTGGGTAACCTAAGGTCAGACACTGTTCTGATCATAAATTTTGACATTTCAGAATTGAGAGATTTGCTGTTACTGAGTCTTGAAAAATGCGTCTGCCAGAAGTCAAGGGTGAAACCAACTTCTGTGTACAACATCTGATAAAGTATTGAAAGCAGGAAGTCTTCACATTATTGCTTTCAGTCTGGGTGTAAAACTGGGCTCTTTGACTTCAACACCCCATTTTTAATAGTGATTATTAGCTTTTCTATCTTGGTCATTTCTGTACCTTTATCACCTCACTGTCTCAGTGCTTCTCTGTCTGTGTTCTCTGCTCCATGCAGAACCCTTCTTTGCCATGCTCTGAACTCTTGCATGTTGTAGCTGATCAGCTACCATCTCTCAAAGCAGGTGAAGGTTGCATTCTGTGATGCATTCTGTAAGCTTTACACCAATTTCAAAATGCCTCAGAATACACCAGAGTGGATGGAGTTGTAGAAATAGATGTTATCCTTTTTCCTCAGTGTTGGTGCTGGGTGGAGCAGGATGTGCTGTTCACATCTGATGTTCAGTACTGTGTGCTGGGCTCTGAGAGCTAAGCAGTCTTCAGCAAGTGCTCGCAGGATGATCCTGCAATCAAACTTCAGCATCTTCCTTCTTTTACAAACAGCTTTTTGGGCTGAAGGGAGGGAGTGGCAAGTGCCTCAAAACACTCCCTGTCTCATGGCTTTGTGTTGACTTTGCTTCTAATCATGTGGAGGAAATTATGCAGGGACTTGGGAAACACACAAGCTTCTGCTATGGGAAAATGTAAGGGAGGTGTGGGTGTTGTGTGAGAAGATATGGAGGAGAGAAGCTGAGCTTCCTCAAACTTCAAAACTGGACACATTTCTTGTACTGGAATCCTAGGTGGGGGGAATTAGGGTTGTAAAGTGTGAGGAGGGAAGAGGCTGGTTGTGCAGGATAGGGCACTGCCGTGGTTTAGAATTATATTATCCAATTTAGTATGCCCACTGAAAAGACCACAAACTCCCTGAAAGGGAGGCAGAAAAGGCAGAGATCATGGGTTGAGATAAGAACAATTTACTGAAAACAGCAATGAGATAAGAGAATGAACAATAACAGCAACAATACTAATAATGAAAGTATACAAAAAAGAGTGATTCACACACAAAAATGCTCACTGAGCCTGAGACAATGAACAGTGGTGGACAGGTTCCCCACTGGAAAAATCACATCCTTCCTCCCCAAAGCCAGAGAATCCCCCATCTCTATCCCTGGTAATTGGTGTGAGGTGGTATAGAGTAAATTCCTAGCCATGCACACCCAGCTCCAGGTTCTGCTCCCTCACACATACTGCAAAAATAGCTCTCCTGGATGGGACCAGGACACATGCCTCTTGTAAAGCAGTATTAGGAACCTAAGTATTAAATAAACATTAGAATAAGAGCCCTTTTGAAAACAAACCTCTCAGACCTGGTTTCTTGCAGTATGGTTTGTGCCATCCATCACAGGGAGACCTGGCTTTGATTTTTCATGTCACTGCTGCCTCTGCACACCAGCTGTCTGGATGACATGGCAAGGCTGCTCTGGATGTGTGGAGTGGGGGCACTGGTGATTCATCTCCCATGGTGCAGAGGGGGTGATTTTTTCATTTAAGCATGTTACCTTTGAGGAGAAAGTTTCTTCTACATGAGTGTTTAAAACTGCAGACTCTGAGGGAGGTTTTGTATACATTCTCAAGTGTAGAGGGAGTATTGTAGGTGGCAATAAAAATCACTAACCAGGATCAGGTAGTTAGGTACCACCTCGTTACCAGCTCTGCTAGAGGAAGAGCTGCTGCCCTACTCTGTGACCCAAGCTTCTGCATCTCTGCAGTATGCATAATAGTGCTGGCTGGCCTACCACAGGAGGTAGAAGAATCTATAACAGATTTTGAAGCAAATAAGTGTGAAATTCTGTGACTTGTCTGGAAATACTCCATTTGATTCAAGACACACAACATCGAGCTGCATATCTTTAGATGATGACTGCTCAGAAATTAAATGGAGTGTGATACACTGCTGTGAGATGATAAATGCCATGAATTCCTGGGTAGGTGAGGACAGGTGTATGAAAGTGGGATAAACTTGCTGATAGAAGTTATGTCTAGAAGTCTTGATGGGGGAGGTTATTGGATGAGTATGAGTGAATATATTTATCTTTAGCTGAAGCCAAAGGAGCTCTCCCACTTATAGGAAGCTAAACCACAATATACTCTAGAATAAACTGGTGAATAACAGGTTCCTGATGTACTTGAAAGTAGTATGGGAAGGGACCACTCCTGCTCTACTGGAATTCCTTATTGTCCCAGATGCTGCTTCAAGCTCCTCACATAATTCCTTCCTCAAAGTCCCAACCCCTTTGGGAAAGCAGTGGTTATGCAGCACTGGTTTTGGCTCATCCCATAGCATGAGTCCACTCTTGTGCTGTCCTCATGTGAATTTATAAACATCTTCATAAATACCTTTCTTAGAGCCTTTACTACCTTTCCTTCATTCTTTCTGCATTAGCAACATTTAGTCTGGTAATCATGTCCATGTTGCATCAAGGATGCAGAAGTTTATTAACAATGCTTGCTGGTTTTTGATGGTCTGTTTGATTTATGGGTATTTATTATGCATATTTCTTCCACCTTAAAATCTGCAATAAATTGAACTATATGCTTAATTGACTTAAAACTTAATATTCCAAATAAACCTTAAAGACAGAAATCTAAATGTTACATAGATGGTAGTGAAAACTTGAGTGGTTCTACACAGAATGTACTTTGAGATTATGCACTTTGGGGAAAAAAGAACAAACAAATTTTGTGGAGTAAGGCCTGCAATGGGAAGTGCAGGATGAACAGTGTCTGCAGCTTGATCTGAATATGCTTTGAGCATCCCAAGTGCTTGAGTCTCAAGCTTAGCTCAGTGTAAATCCAAAAATCCTTTTTTTCTGCAAAGAGCATGAGCCAGACTTCCCCTGCAGGAGGGATATTCTGGATGCAGTGCCTTAATACTTTCTTTTCTAGTAGGAGACCTGAGGTAGAGAACTGACATAAGGAAAGGGGTGTTAATGATGCTTTTCTTAATCTCCTGAAAGCATTGCTTAAGGTTTCCTTTCACTGTTGGAATGACATGCATTCCCCTCTTTTCTTATCCACTTCAGCAGTTTCTGAGGAGCAAATTGCTCAGGTACTAGATCTCTTTCTGAAATGTTTGCAAACAAACACCAAATCATATGAGCTTCTTGTCGTTTCATGATTTGTTGTTCTTTTTCAGCTGATTGTTGTCTGAATTCAGAAGAGTTTTCTGGGCACTTGGCCTGACTCAGTTTTGCATCCAAATTGGGTGAAATTCTTAGCTGCTTTGTTCTGGTGTGAAACTTGGCTGGTGCAACAGAGTTTTGCTGTGAGTGCTGGAGCCCATGTTGTGTTTTGACTGTAAGGAATTAGTCTGATTAAGCTGATTCTTTATTCACGCAAACACACAAAATTGCCACAGCTCCTACCAATCAATTACTAGTTTGTGTGTCTGCCCATTACCACTGTTAGTGTGTGAGTGGTACAGGCTTTGTTCTTTGCTCCCTTGTGTGCCACTGCCTACAGCAGTGCCCCACTCTGCACCTTCTGCCACTGCTTTATCCAGATAGAACTGGCAGTGCAAGCTCTTCGACGAGGCAGAGTGGAGCTGCTGCTTCTCTGCTTTCTTTCCTTGCCTGCTCTCCCTCTAGTGTGTGCAGGTACAGAAAACAGCACATCCTTGCTGGCATGCTATTAACGCTGTAGTAGCCACTGGTTTGACCCAGCAAACTCTTCATCTTGGAGGCTGTGACACCCCTCTCAAATGTTGAGTGGTCAGCAGTGCCAAACTCTCAGGGTGTGTTTGAAAACTAATAGAGCTTTGAAATACAGGAGCAAAAGCTTTCTGTCTTCCAAGCAATGTTTCACCTCCCTTCCTTCCCACAGCAAACAAATTGTATTGACAGACAAAAGCAGGATTATGGTGAGGAGATTTGCAAGACAACAGGATTATGGAAGCTAAAACAAGCAAACATTGTGATTATGTTAGGGGATGGGCAGGATGGAGTTGCGGGAGGAAGGGGACAACACAGAAGCAGTAACCCAAGCCTGTGATGCTGGTCTGCCACAGTGGTGGTGAGGCAGCAGGGAAGAGGATTTAAGGTAATTTAGGACAAAAGCAAGCAAAGTAATTTCTCCCTGTAAACTCCAGTGGATGGAAACCTAGTACATTTGCATTACACGTGTCAATTTTTGCTTTTCAGGAGTGTGGGGACAAAGAAATAGAGCAAAAGGAGAAGGGGAGGTTGGCCTAAACCTGTGAGTCCTGAAAGCCCCCCTGCTCGCTCAGGCAGGATAGGCACCAGCTGTCAGCTGATCTGAGCAGAGATCAGCTGTGACCTAATTATTGGCCTCTTAAACCTGCATTATTCCTTTCATTTTCCAGCTCATTGACGTTGTATAAAGAGAGGGTGAAAGAAAGTAGAAAAAAGAGTTATTGATAATCTACTTCCTATGTGTCTGCCACTCAGCCAGGGTCATGGCTGGATGGCCTTCATCAAGGGGAATGAGGATGGGCTTTTAACCCTTCTGCTCCCCTGTGGGAGGAAGACAGCTTTGTGCCTTTGGGGGAATAGAAGCTTGAAACAATTTGAAATCAAACACTGGTGTGCTCTGGGTGAGAAAGGCTTGGTAGTTGTTGTTTGCACTGAGAAGCTGTGAAGTGAGCAGCTGATAACCTACGAGAGGAAAGGATGGACAGAAAATACTCACCACCCTGATGGCACAGGGGCAGGCAGAGGCACTTCTAACAGGTTTATAATCCTACCAGTTTGAAAGGCATGATGCATGCACATTTTGCAGTAATCAGCAGACAAAGCAGTGGGGATGTGGTGGCCTTTCTAAGGTTGACATGGATGTATGAGAATGCTTTGGCTGGGCAGCAGGAAGGTACCAACCCACTTAGAGTGACTTTGGGTACAAATAACATAGCAACTCAAAATCCTTCAGTGTTTCCGGTTGCTGCTGAGAATAGCATGGCATCCCTGCTTTACCCCTCCAGAACATGTTACCCACTGTTACCACCTGCCTTGAGAGTAGGTAGAACAACCAATTGGAAAATTTGGAGAAGCCCGGATATGGGTGGCTAAGATGGTATCAGACTGGGTGTGTGGCACAGCATGGTGGCAACAGAAAAGCAACAAAGCTCTGCTTTCTGGCAATGCAGACATGGCCTGGGGAAGGCAAACATCATGGTTCTGGCAGGCCAGTGCAGAAGGTGAGAGAGATGGTGAGAGAAGAACAGATTGTGCGAAATTATAAATTTTTCTGTACAAACCTACTTTCCAACTGCCAAGTCTGTGTCTCTTCCTCCAATAACTGATAATCTCCACCAATCAAATTATCTTCTTGATGATTAAAGCATTTCTCTCCTCTTTGCTGATTTGTCACCAACCCAATCCTTCAAGCTTTTAAACCCTTCTACAGTGCTTTCTAGTTAGCATACGTTTTCTAAGTCTGAACTCGCCAAGATCCACAGACAAATGGCTGTTTCATGCTTTATTCCACAGTGTAGGTGCCCTGTGCTTTCTGCTATTTCTGACACTCAAACCGTCTGCCAAAGAAGGGAAGATGGGGAGATGGAGCGACGAGAACTCCCCTATTGTATTATAGTCTCTAATCAACCCAAATTGTTGAGACTGGCTGTAAATTGCTGGGATAATTGACCTTCAGTCATTTGAAATACACTTCTGGGAGTGAAATACATTTTACTTTCTCTTCCTGCCCTCCCTGCCCCTCCCCCCACCCTATTTGAAGCCTCTTGCAGCCTTTCCAAAGCATCTTCTGACAAATTTTAATCAATAACCTAGTCAGTGGTAAGCCTGAGCCTATCACATCTATTACCTTGATGACAGGGGTACTGGAAGCCCTTATTCCTTCGCTTTTGACATCAAAGCAAGCATCATGGGAAGAAAGAAAAAAACAAACCAGAGGGATTAGAGTTCAAGTTAAATGGGCATGGTTTTAAAGAGTGAGCGCTTTGAAGCCTGATCAGATCTATTAGTTATTTATTATTGACTGAGTAGGCATTGCCTCTTTGGGGCTGTGTGAGGCACACAGCATCTACAGCCATTGCCTCTGGAGCCTCAGCTTTTAGGCCAGAGTTACACAATGTGTGTCAGGAGTGTACACTGTGTGCTCAACATGCAAATGTCATGAACTAACCACCGGGCAGGGAGCCTGTGGGATCAGCCCTTTTTTTTTCCCCTATCAATATATATGCATCATTATTTGCTGTGTCCTTTTTTGTGCTGCGTCTGTTGCAACTGCTGCCTATTGCTCTTGCCTTAATGAAAACCTTAAATTTCTTGGTAAAGTGGCCTCATATCTTGGATGTCTGACCAAAAATTATTTTAAAAAGACCCGAAATAACAAAAGGCCCTTGTATCAGGTGGGATGGGATGTATGGTCTCATTATTTATCTAGTAAACAAAAAATTACAGCAGTTAGTTCCTGAGCTTTTTATTGTTAACTGGAATTTTTTGTTTGTAACAGCAAAGGCAACAATGGTGTTGGTTATCTTTCTCAGGGTGTTTTCAAATTAAATGATATTAAATAGTTGTAGGACCTCAGGTAAATGAGTTGCCAGTCTTGTGCCTCACTTTCATGGATAAAGGTTTATAAAACTGGATTAAGATTGTGGTGTTTAAGTGCTGTGAAATTTTCAGAGTATGCACCTTGACCTCTGCATCCTTCTTGGCTGTGAGATATACTCAAGGATAATCTAGAGCGATCCTAACTGTGGATCAAGTGAAGAAAATGTTTCCCATTCCTTTTTTGTGACTCGCGCTTTTTTTTTCATATTTATGTGAATTATTGCCTCATATGAAGCAAGCGAATCTGTGGATAGTTATGCTGCTAAAAAGCATTCTGAGGTTCCTAAATTAAAGATGCAGTTGAAGTACCAAAACAGTAGTGTTATTCTAACACCTGCTGGAGAAACAGGCAGCCCTGAGCAAGTTCATGTCTTGCTGGGTAAGCCAGTGTGGTGAACAGTGTTGCACAGTTGGAAATACTTGTGTGGCCCTCGTGGAGCCAGACTGGTGACGTGTGAGAGGGACCCCTCAAGCAGGAGACTGCCTTGTGACTACAGAATAAAATGAGATTTGGCCATGAGCCTCAACCTGCAGCATAAGCTTAGAGAGATTTCTGTCAGTGCCCTAGGGAGGGGAGAAGGCTTGGAAGTGGGAGGTAGCAGCTCCAGCTTGTAAGGCTGCAGTGCACAGAGCTGGTCCTAAAGCACTGCAGTGCCTGAAGAGCAAACTGGGTAACAAGGTCTCCTGAGTCTGTTGCATAGGAGGTGCTATTTATCAACCCCAGCTGCAAGCAGCACCAACCTCTAATACAAGGGAATGCTGCCTCAGGCCAGTCTATACATTTATAAGCATGTTAATAAATCATCATAAAAATAAACCATGTTTATTGCCATTATAAATTTACATGGAACAGTTGTTATCTGTAGGTCCTTTTCTGGCCATTTCCTTACCCTCTCATCACCACTGACATGGATCAGACACCACAGATATGAATATGGGAGAAAGGGGGTGCAAAACAGGTAAGGACTCCATAGATTAAGACAGGAGGCCAGATTGATGCTCCAGTTTGCCAGTTCATCCGTGGGATCAACATGGGATAGTTGGCTACCAGTGTCTTGTAATCAGGGACCCTGCACATACTGGTCATTTGCAAAAGCCAGAGAGAATGGACCAGGACATCACCACTCTGTTTCTATTCTAGAGAGTGCTGGGACAAGACCACTGTGCCCTGTGGAGAACAGGGGGCAGCCAAATTGGTGTGGCATTTCTGCTTCTGATCTTTTGCAAAGACTCTGCTGGCCAAGCTGCAGGGTTACCATAGGAGATGAACACCTGCTTCTGGATAGTCCTGCCACCTTGAGAGCAGGATGATGTTTACCTGGTTGGGTTGCTCAGCCCCATGGCTGTGCTTTTGGGTCATTTGCCACAGCCTGCAGTGGCAGGCACACCAGGACTGGCAGGTCTGCCATGTGCTGTGAGAACTCCCTTAGTGCCCTGAGTTGCTGTGTTTGGTGCAGCAGTCTTAATGTGCTGACTAGGTGTGTGGTATTGTTGCAAGGACTGGGCACTTATGAGCTGCTTGGTAAGCTGTGATAGGTACTGGATTGCTTTCTGAGTTGCTGGACTCTGTTAAAACTTCAGGCCTTGAGAAGGTCAGAGGTGTGAGTTGTTAGAGGTCTGAGGTGTGACTGGCCACTTGGAAAAGAAGGTAAGAGAACTTGTCTGACATTTCCTGATAGTTTTTTAGCTGATTCTGAGCCTGGTAACTTAGGCTAATGGATTTTTGTTAGGTTTTGAGGCTGTGACTGGCATAGCGAAGGTTTTTCACTGCCTTTAGCAGCAGTCTGTCATTTGTTTCCTCATACTGTTGTTATTTTATGAGAGAAGCTGCCTGGGAGTTACAAGTCTCCCAAAGAATCCAGCTGTGATTTATGAATTGGCCATCAACAGTTATTATGCCAGCCACTGCATACATTCATTGTAATAAATTTCCTTCATCTTCTATAGCAGCTTGTTTTACTCCCGTTTATTGATACTGTGGTTTTAACAAAAGCAGCACATGAATTACAGTAATTGTATTCAGCATGGCTGGAGCTATGGTCTGAGCACAGGTTGTGGATCCAGGATGGGGGATTAAAGGCTACTGAGAGGACCTAGAGAGGAGAGAGCAGATGTGGAGTTGATACCCAGTGGATTTTTCTTGATGCCATGTAACACTGTAGTTTTAATATCTTTTTGGGAAAGAGAAAGAGGTGAGATCATTGCAGATGTGGCCCAAATGATCTTTCCTGCTGGGCTATACCAGCTCTAAATTATTTTCAAATATGATATATAAGTCAGAGTTTTGCGTTATTTTTAATTGCCCTTTTTCTTGTTTCAGCTTTAAAAGGTTTTTAGTGATTGAAGCAGTAAATATGGATTTAATGAGTGGACTCTTCACTGGATGACTGCATCCAAAGGGTTGCAGTCAAGATCTAGACATCCAAACGCAGATCAGTAAGAAGTAGTGTCCCTTTGGAGTCTGTATTGGGACTGGTACTGTTCACTATTCTGTGTGACAGCCTCTCTGGGGCTGACACAGGTAAGACTGATGTAGTTCCTGTTTCCTCAGCCCTGAGTTCTTTCTTATTCAGTCCTTCAGCTGTAAGAGCTAAGTACTTCTCCCAGATCCCTGTGCACCTTATCTGGCATTTAGCTCTATCTAATGAGATCACAGTTAATTTTACCATAGCTCAGGGCTTGGTGTAGAATTGCAGGGTCCCTGTAGCAGATCTGTACGTGGAAGTCAGCATGGAATAATAGAAGGTTGTAAACAGGATTCTGATTCACCTGTGGAGGTGTGAGAGGGTGAGGACTAGAGAAGCAGAAGATGCTATGGGAAGTTAAAAACATTATGCACACATGTAGTCATGCTTAAGTATATGTACATACATACAAAATTCTTGTTAATATTAAGATTATTAAAACCTTTGGCCTTGGTTAGCCCTGCTCTACAGTGAATCAAAATATTCTGTTTTCCAGTGATACTGTTATTCCTCCAGGTGAATGAATTAATAGTGCTCTCCATAATAATCCTTTTTGGATTAGACCCCCAACACTACAACCACAGCCCTGCTGCTTTTATTCTTTATTCTTGGATTTATTCCCAGTTTTGTCTATGAAATGATCATTTAGTACATGAGCAATATGCTGATTTCCCCTTATGGTTATTGCATTTTCTGTTCATAAATCAGGAATTAATTTGTCTTCTTTGGGTCCCTTGGTGCCTTTTTGCTTAATAGCCAAGTGTGTTTGTTCTGTGTAATCTAATGAAAAATGAGAGTAGTAGATAGTGAAAAGTGATATCCCCAGCAACCTCTCATCCTCCCCAGAACCTGGGGGACCTTTTTTTTCTCTTCTTTCTCCCATCCTGGGGACCCATTTGCATCTGTCATTTGCTGATAAGAGACTCCTGTGTTCTTGGGTAATTCAGAGATAGGCTGGGCTGGAGGGGAGGAGGGCTTAGTTGTCAGTCACCTGGGAGCGATCTGCAGCCCTGGCACTAAATTGTTCTGTGACCTTCACCTCCTTGCATAGCAGAATAATGGAAATCAGATATAAAATAACTGATCCAGTAAGTCTGTTTCACTGCCAGTTCAGTTCCAAACTGCTGCACTGTAATGCATATGCATATTGCTTTGAGTTTGAGATGTTTTAAATGCTTTTCTTTTTGTGTGTGTAGGAAAGATTATGGCAAATGTGTACTGCATGAGCAGTGTAAAGGGCAGGGTTCTTTCATCCCATACTGTTTGTTTTGGACACCACCAGCCGGAGATGCTCCTGCTGCATGAAGCACACGCTCTTTTCTCCGATGAGCAAAGTGACTCTCCATGCAGCATTTGTGTCCCTGGCTGATCCTGGGCACAGAAAACTGGTGGCTAGATTCTGAGCTCACTTCTGTGGGTCTCGCTCCTTTATCCTCACTGCTGTTACTTTAGAGAGAAGAATTCAGCCCCAGCACTGTAAATCCTGGATGCTCTCCAGCAAGGTAGGGCAGAGAAAAAAAAATCATGAATTCTAAAGGTTTCTGTTTGAGGCTTCTTGGTGGGGAGCAGTTCTCTTCAGGAATGTGAAGGAAAGTGCATATCTGCACAAGGAGGGAAGGCACCCAGCACCAGGTTGCTCAGGAATGGTGATGGTAAGTGTGGTTTGGGATGCAAATGCTTGAATTGCTGACAGATAAATCCCCCATGCACAGCTACAGAGCTGTGGAAAAGTCATTGCTGTTGTCCTCACTTCTGCAGGGGTTTTCCATTCTCTTGAAAACATTCAGTCCATTGGAGAACTATTATTTTTGCAAGAGGGTAAAAGATGGGGAGAGACCTTCTGACTTTTTCCTGCTGGGTTCTTGTGCTGATACATAAGCCCTGGCAGATGAGAGGCCAGCAGGAATCCTTTTTGTGTGTGAGGCTGGGTTTGCCAGAGAACATTTAATCTGGGAATGCAAGGCTGGTTTCTTTGTTTTCAGGGCATGTTTGATATTTGTCTCCTGCTGTGTCATCTCCAGCCCCTAACAGAGGGCTTTGAATTTGCCAGTTTGTGGAATGCCCGGTGGGCTATGGGAACTAAATGGTTAACCCCAGTCTGAATTGTCCTTGCTAGCCGGAGAGGAAGGAAAAAACACTAGCCTAAAACATTAGGAAACAGAAATTTCCATTTAAGTAGGCTTCACCCTGTGTCACCTTTTCCCCTGAAACAGAAGGCTGTTGTAATATTGTCTGTATGATGTTGGGGACTGGGGAGGGTGGAGGGAGAAGGCTGCAGAGGAACAGAGCTGTGTTTCCCCTCTTGCCTGGAGGGCATTATTGTCTAATAGGCAGTTTAGTCAGATGTTTACTAGATGAGAGTCAGGGGAACTTGAGATCTCTAGGGAGAATTCATGCAAAGCTGGAGACTACAAAAATACCCCTGAGCAAGTGAGTTTCTAGCAATAACACTGTCACTTTGACTGGGAAATTAAAAATTAAAAGGGAGACAAATCATGCTTCTTAAATATACCCTGCCATTTGTCCCTCTTGGCCTTACAGACAATTTAAAGAGAAACACTAAAATACAAAAGCTACGCTAAGAGCCTTTCAACAATATTTATTTAAGGTCTGTATTTTATTAGCTGTGGACACCTGTCCCTTGTTCCATCTTCATTCAGTTGCTGATCTCTTTTCTGTAGTAGTTCAAGATACTGTTTTGCCTTAGCATTCAGAGTTAAGGCAATATATCCAACACTTAAATTTTTTATATCTGTGTGTATATGTAAACGTAGTTGTTTCTTTAACATAAGGTCAAGAAAGCTCACAGAATGAGATACCTTCATGACTTTAGATGTGTTCTGCACTTGAAACTCAGAATATGGCTTTCTAGCTAATATTTATAGTTAGCATTATCTAGCCCTGGTAATTTGTGAATTTGGCCTTCTGAAACATGAATCTGATTAAGTCAGTCTTTGCATTAGGTTTTACACATGTAGGACACAAATTGCATGATGTGTCTTGAAGCAATGAAGGTTGGAGCAGTTTTCAAAATAGTTATTGAACATGCATATATTATGTAGAGAGAGGCTAAACTATGTTTAGGCAGCCAAGAGAACTGGAAACCGGTTTGGCTTAAATGGTAGTGTTTGTTTAGGAAATGTTAATGGGTTTGTAGGAAAATACCTTGTACAGAGAGGAGAGAAAAAAAGCACAAATGAAAAGATCATACTGATCATGTGAATCGTTCATAGGAATGCCCTGTTGTAATACAGCCCTCAGATTTCCCTGCTGCAGCTGATGTCTTCAGTGAAGTCTCTTGTGCTGGTGGGATGTGCTGGGTGGGAGGTTGGCTTGGGCTGCATTGGCCAGGGTGTTACTGGTCCCTAGGGAGCGGGCACGGGGTGCTGCACACGCTCAGGTTGCTGGAGAGAGCGCTGGCTGTGTCGACTGGGCAGGGATAGGAGAGCTCCAGGACTGTCAGGGTGTCTGGGCTGTGTGGGGATGCAGCTCTGGGATGGCAGGTGACTGCCTTATTTCTAGGATCCCTGCTCTGTGAAGGAAGGGTGCTTATGTCCTGCAATGGGGTTGGTTGATGGACTCTGTACTTGAATGTACTGGGATCAAGATGCATTTGCAGAACTGCATGCAGAAAGCATCCTGACTGCTTGTTATCTGCAATCACCTTACTTAGCTTTAGGAGTTGCTTGCTTTCATGGGTGACATAGAAGCTCCCCCATATACACTGCCTGATGTTCCAGGTCTCAGACTGAGCCACTTTTCCAACTTAGAGCTACTTCATTGTCAATTAACAGCTAAATGCTGCAGGAGATGACAATGAGGGTAGTCCCAATTGTAACAGTGGCAAAAGATGCCGTCTTGGAGAGGGACACAGAGCAGCTCTTCTCTCTCCAGTCCATGTCACATGTCATGCCCTCCCTCAGCAGTGCACAGAATGCTGTTCTCTCCCAGCTTCTCTTAGGATAACACAATTATCTTATCCTTACAACCTTACTTAGAGAACTTTAATTTGCTGGCAGGGAAAGTGCTGATGCGACAGGTTAGTTCTCTTTTATGTGGTAGGAGGAAAATACCTTATTTAAATAAGAAGCTACTTTTGTTATAAATAAACCTGTCACACTTGAACAAGCAATGCTATCACTAAATCCCTGCTCTAGTTGTCTTCTAGAGTCAAAGTGTTGATCACAGGTACAGGGTGGCAGGATTCAGGGGTATTTGTGGTGAAAAAATTCTCCAGCATTTTATGTGACTGTGCCCTGAGCTATCTTTCTGTCAAACCTTAAAAGAAGGTGGCCTGAGTGGTGTAATGGTCACTTCTGACTGTGAGAATTCCTTGCTGCACTCTGATTGCAGAATCACATATTCAATTAGGTTGCAAAAGACCTCTGAGATGAAGTCCAACATATGACCAAACACCACCTTGTCCACTAGACCATGGTGCTGAGTGCCATGTCCAGTCTTTCCTTAATGTTCTGTCATATTTCCATAATGTTCTGTCAGCAGTAATAAGCTAGAGTATTCAAACTCTGAGTGTCACTGCTAGGAAAAGAGGTTATGCCATTATTCTCGTGCTGAATGGGAGATGATCAAGTCAAGGTGACAAGGCAAGTATTTTGAGCTAGGTGTGAGACATGGGGCACAATCCAGACCTCTTTGTTCCTAGATATTTAGGATCCTTTGTTTTTGTGCTTTTGTGATAATAACTTAAAAATTATCCATGGCAACAGGTGGTGCAGTTGTTCATTTTCAGTCTTGATGCAGGGAGTAATAGGCTGTCACTGCTCTGTGACTGGGAGAAGCTCTGTGTCTGTGTACAACAGGCTTTGTTATGACTGTGTGTTCTTTCTGGTGCGTGACTATACCTAACCCTGTGCCTAAATCCATTTCTCTTTTCTGCCCTTGAAAAAACTGTGACCATAAACAGGGTCATAGTTTTTAGTGGTGACCATTGCATAGAGCAGATAGACAGAGTTGACACCTCTGAAGGAGCTGTGTGGAATTGGCCCTGCCTGGCTGCAAGGGAGGCAGAGGAAAAAGTAAGCCTCATATCCACAAAGAAATGTCATCTGGCTGCCTACCACGTGTTGGAACTTCCAAAGAGGTCCAAGGAAGCTGGGCACCTAAGCATCCGTATAGAAATTTGGGCCAAGATCTGCAAATTCACTGGTACATTTCCCTAGGTAAAAAGGATGTGTTTCCTTCTGGTTTTAACAGCACTTTGTGTACAGATTTCTATACATTAGTCTCTTACTGAGTTGTGCGTAATATACTATTTTTTATTATTGAGATCAGTCATGGTGTGACTTGCCTTGTCAAATACTTATGGAGAAAATGACTTCATTTTTAAAAAAGTCCGGGAAGATAGTCCTGGGTGCTTTTTGTTTAGTTGAAAGGAAAAGTAAACAAAAGGAATGAAAGAGTAGAAAATATCTTATCTTGTTTATAAGCAAATAAACATAATAGTAGAACACTGTGAATAGGAAAACGGTTTCTCTCCATCTGTCATCTCCATCATCTGAGGACAATAGATGACTTCAGAGAAAAAAAAGGTATCTTGTGCCAGTAAGCATGATTAGCACTATGGGTAAATGTTTAAAATGCAAGACTGGAGCTACAGAAAAGGTTCTCATCTTGTTCCATTGTGGATATGTCTGACCTAGGGGAGACCCACTGTCACATCATGTACCTCAACTTCCCAGTCTCTAAGGAAGGATGTTTGCTTGAGTGTAGGAGAAGCTTGTGAGACCTACTTATGTTTCTAAATTATTTTGAAGTCATGGGATGGAAAAGTTATAAGAGCAGAGATTTTTATTTATAAAAGAGGGAAAAATATTTAAAAAAATACAGGGAGTTAATTTCTCAGACTTACTGTGGAAGGATGCTATCATAGTACAATTTGAGATAGTACTGTCACAGACTTTAGAAATGTGTGATGAGTGTATGTGTGGCAGCTTTGGTCATAGAAAGTTAATTTCAGGTTCTACAAGCATGAGGCAGTTTCGTTACAAATGAAATTGAATGCTGGTACTTTTTATCTCTTTGTTTGTAAGAAATGGTCTGTATCAAACAGGCTAGTTTAGGGAGAATGATGAAGCATTGATCTTTTGGGCCTTATCATATATGCAGACTAAAGTTGAGTGGAATGAAAAAGATTATTTATTAATTAACAACAAAAAAGGTTTGTTTGTATTTCTGCAGTGACCAACACAGACCATCTCTTGTCTGTTTAATCAGAACAATAAAAAAATCTTATTTGAAACGTGAAAATCTTGTGTAGGGGCAACCTTCTACTAAACGGGGTCAGACTGCAGAGGCATTTTTGCTGGCATGAACACATGTGCTTTGCAAGTGCTTTGTTGTGTGCTCAGTGCTGCAAGATCAGGATATTTAATTCCATTGCTTGTTTATTTTAGCGCAATAAAGACTGTGGTTTAGTTTTCCTTTCCCGTGTTAGTACTGCCCTCCACTGGAGGAAATGAAAGCCGCCCACCTGTGCTGGGGCTGTCGGCAGATAAAACATCATCTGCTTTCTCTTCTCTCTGCGGCCCTGGGCTGACAGGGCAGCGAGGAGCCATCCCCACCTCCCACAAGCAGCATGACTGGTCAGGGTATCCAGATCTGAGCTCCTGAATGGCAGCATGTTTGTTACTGTACAATCAAAACATTTCCTGAGTGTTGGTAGCTCAGGCTGTATATCAGGAGTTGTACTGACTCTAAAGGATAGCATTCTCGTGTGCACTGAGGAGAGAAACTTGGAGCTGGATAGTGCAGGATTTGGCAAGTGAGACTGCTGGGGCTGAGTCAGAATTTGGGATGAAACAGGTCCTCTGTGGCTGAGTTTGGGAGCTGCTGAAAGCAGGGCAAACTGATGAGTCTTCTGTTATCTTCTACAGCAGCCTTGCTTTTGGGACCTTGTCAGGTACTCTGGAGTGAGATGTTGCAGTCTCTTGGAAGAACCTGGAAGCACTGGGCTCGTGTAGTTTAAACTTTAATTGTTTGGGTGATCACTTCGAAGTCACCCGTAGCCTAAGTGTAAACTCTGACACTCCTCACCCCCCTTGTCTAGCACTGGATTGGGCCATTTTTGCCCACAGGCCAAACCCAAATGTTCCAGTCTGCAGTAGAGGCAACAAAATTATTCTGGCCTGAGGGTCTTCAGGCATCAAGAAAAAAAAGAAAGGAGATACAAGGGAGCATAAACTTTACAGAGTTCAACATAGAAAGGCATCCAAAATTAACAATTGGCCAGCAGAAGTCTGTATTCCCAAATTCTAGGACATAGGTTTTTGTAAACATACGTGTTTGTATTTTACCTTAGAAGTTTGCCTTGTAGATGTTCACTGGGACTCATGCCTGAATATGCTTTGTCACAGCCCATAGCTGTAAGGGATGAGGAACGTGGGCGGAGTCTAGAGGAAAATCCAGAGGCTCAGTGTATTTGGTGAAAACACATTGAGGTACATTGCTTTACAAGGTGACATCCCATCATAGTCCCTCACTGAATCTACTTGCTGTGTCCAGGTTTCTTTTTCTGATGTTTCAGTTTTAGGAGTCTCAGTACCCATAGCGATGCCTTTTCCAGGCTGTTTGATTTGGGAACAGAAGGTGGTACAGGAAGGTTTTGCATCACTGCGTGCTGGGTCGGTGCAAGGAACCTGCACAGAGTTTGCTGAGCGCCTCTGTGGGCAGCAGCCATGATATCCCTATTTAGTAAACTGCTCTGTCTGCTCACTGCTGAACAAGTGCTGGTAGCTTTTACAGGTCTCTTGCTACGAATTATGCTTGGTTCCACAAAAGTGCAGAAGGCTTACCTGTGCTGGTTTAGGAGAATGCAGTGTTTTATTTTACAAATCATTAAATTTATAGAACATCAAGACAATATACTTTATTATTATTTTCATTTGATATTAGTTTTCTGTCATTTTGGTGCTTGGTAGCCTGAAGATTTGGCTACTGTGTATTACCAGTGCCCCCTCCCGGATAAGCCCAGGTTTGTTCTCAGCTGCCTGGCCCCTCCAGTGCTTCCCTTGGAGCACAACCATGCCAAGCCATGGCTTCTGAAAAAGCTCTGCTCCTCCTTTCTCTGACTGTTGCCAGGTGACCCTACCACACAATAACAAAATTGCAGGAAAGATTCTAGATTGTTTTGATCAAGAGAGAATTTTCATAAATGCAAGGGCTTGGGATTTTTTTGTCTTCTACAGAGGGGGCAAGTCAAATGTTTGCTGCATTTATTCTGCTTTTGGTCCTCACAAACTGGATAATAAAAAGGCTGAATAATGCTTCAAGTGATAAAACCTGGAAGTATCATACTTGTTAACTCTCTAAGGAATAAGAAACTTACTTTTCTGTGATAGAAAATGCTTCATGAAAATGTGTTGTGAGCCTGCTCTCTGTACAGTGAAACCCAGGCATCAGGAGAGGAATTGGCTTAGCCAGAATATTCCAGCAGATCTGCAGGAACAGCCTTGAGTTCCTGCTTTACTGTTCTGTGCCCTAGAGATTGAGTTCTACTGCTTCAGTTCAGTACAAACCACTGAGCAGAGGGATAACAGATCGTGGGATCTGGTTGGGATTTTGTCAAAGGTTTGGGCTTGCAGGATACTGTTCTCATACACAATTACCATGTAATTTGCAGCCTGTTAGGGATTAGTCTTTGCCCATGCCAAAGGAATACTTGTTCCTATGTGCTTATTATGGCCTTCTCTGTCTTCTGTTCCCTCTGCACAGGAAGTATTTTTTTATTAGGGTCTGGTTGCTTTTCATCAGGAATAACTCCTGTCCTACTGTGACAGCTGTTGAGCTGAAGTATTTTTTTCCCTTGATAGGTGCCCAGATTGGGTCATTTGCTGTTGGTTGTGTTTGGACAAATTTTATTTCTTGCATGTCTTACTGTTCAGTGAATTGCAGCCACAGATTTCTGTCTTTAACGGGGCAATAAAGAATCCCTCACTCTCTGCAAGCCTATCTCCCATCATCGTCTCCTGTGGAAAATCTTGGGAGTTTATATGTGCATCATGCCTCAGAGGGAGCTATCAAACAAGACTTGGGGCTGAATTGAGAAGGAGTTTATTAACCTGACTGATGTGAGTGAAGGCTGCAGGATACTAAGAGACTTAACCACTGAGGGTGGAGAGACTCTGTAGATAAGAACTGCTTATGGAAGGACAGTTTAGCAACAGGGTGATAAAGCTGCAGCCATTTCACTCCCCTGTGAGTAATGGAACAAGAAAAAAAATTTGTAGGAAAGTTCAGTTATTATTATGGACTAGGTTTCAGGGTAGATTCTGGAGGTTTTGCTTCAGGAGAATGGTTTATGGTTCACTAAATTATTTAGAGCTGTTCATCAAAGTGCTCTCCTTAAGCTGTAAATAGGCCCTCCATCTGACAACTGCAAAGTGGTAGTACTGGGGACAGATGAGCATGTCCTGGGGAATCCCTAGCATGCTTGCCAGCCTTAGATGAGGTCTGTGTATATTGATCCACATGAATAACTTTCTCATAATAATGTGTGGGTTTTTTCTATGTGTATTCTGTAGTATCTGATCTACCAGCAGATGGGAGTCTGTCAGCACAGCTCCTTCCACAGTGGTTAGAGGCAGATGAGTTCAGATGGATCTCATGGATCTTTACTTCCCCTTCATCATGGCAAGTCATTGGAGACAATGTTCTTATTGTTTGCCAATTACTGTCTTATTCTCTCTTCCACATTTATTAAGTTCAAGAGTGATATCCTTTTGTCAAATACATTGTTCTTTTATAATTTTATTTTTCCTTTTTTTTTTCCTTCTCTCTTTTATTTTTCTTTTTTTTTTTAATTTTTATTTTACTTCCCACTGCATCCAGAAAAAGAAAAGCTTCCTGGAGGACATAAAGCAGATTATCAGCAGAGATGCAGATAAGATAATGTACTACTTCATCTCTGAGGTGCTGGCCTTCACAGGTCAAATATAAGTTCCTTAAATGCAAGCTTGCATTTGTTTTACATATACTTGCAATGTTTTACACATTGCTAAGTAGTTCAGCAGTTGGTGGATGTTTCAGGTGTCTAAACTGCTCTACTAGCAGGGATGTTTAAGTTTAAGCTTGAGGGGTGTAGGGGACAGCTTAATTATCAAAGGCTCAAGGAGTGGGTCAGGTTTGGGTACACTGGCAAAGCAGTTTCCAGAGTTCTAAGTTCAGCACAAAATGGCCTTTTGCTGTGCAGATCTCATTTTCTTTCCTCTAATTGGTCCCTCATCAGCTGCCCTAGCAGGGCATATCTTCAGAAGCTCTGTGTACATTGACTACTAGAATTTTTTGTTGAGGGCATCATGGCATTCCTGCATTGTAAAACTCTGCTGTCTGCCTCTGGCTTTAACACAGATCTCATTCTTAATGAAAGATCATCTAATTTATATTTTTGCATTGGAAGGAATAACTTCTTGGGTAGTTAGGGGAAACTATATTATATCTCTACATAACAACTGAATTTACTTTTACTGCATCCAGCTAGTTTTGCTGCTCTGTCAGATTCTAGTTGATTTGCTATCATTGTTTCCCCTTATTTCCATTTTTTCATCAGAATGAGAGACTGGAACAAGGCTGTAGTGGCTACTTGAATCCTCTCCATTCAATTGTTGTAAGAGAGCAGAAGAACCTTCTCTGTTGTCAGCCTCTCATTTGTGGTAGCAACACTGCTGTTTTGTACAGCCCTTGGAGTGCTGTATGGATGTTCCTGATGTGTCTGGCAGGGTCCTGGCTAGTAAGGAAACTTGGGCCATCCTGGGGAGGGGACACACGTACACCAGTAGCCTGGGTTGGGTCTTCTCCTTTCTCAGCATGTTGGAAGAGGAGTGTGTGTCTGGCTGAGGGCTCTGTTTGTAATGGGCAGGATTGCTCTTGCCTCCAGCCAGGTGTCAAGCCTGTCATGGCAAATTCACTGAAGGCTGCATGAGGGATTGGAGGGGGAAGCTAGCCAGGGTTTGCAGGCATGCAGCCACACAACCCTGTTGCTGGGACTGAAAAGAAAGCCCAACAAGCTGTTGGGGCTGATTGGTGAAAACCATGGTACCTGGTTATTCTTTGTTCTGTGGAGGATGGCCAAACATCAGGAGCTGATGTAAAGAGGTGAGCAAGCAGAGGTCATGTGCAAAGCTGAGGTGACACGTGTATACTTTCAATCATGGTGGTAAACAGTTGAATTCCTTCTGATAAGGGATGGGCATGGGCCAAACCTGCTTACTGCAGAAGCCTCCTGATGGGTGTTTCACCACTTTTCTCATTTGGCACCCAAGTTCTCCATGGGAGAAAGGGTGAGTGGTGATTTATGATTTCTACTAAACATGGAATTAAAGATCTACTTATATTTGCTTACAAACACAAAGCACAAATAAACCAGGCTTTGGTGGAGATGGTTGATAGACAGTGATCTGGAGCAGATGGCATGAGGAAGACTCCATGTGACCTGAACTGCAGGTCAGTTTGGAAAGCATAAGGAGAGGTCATAAGGAGTTCAGAGGCAATACCCTGAGCTAAGTATGGTGTCAAAATGCAATTGCTCTCTAGAAGATGGAAGCCTCCCATTTTGGAGCCTATGGCTTACTATGGAGGAGGTTTGCCACCTGTGACATTAGCTAGAGGTGCTTTGCCCTGCATGTGCGTATTTATGTTCATGGAGTCAATGTGAGTTGACTTCATGATTCATTCCAACAATGAGGGCTTCTAGACTGGGTTTTTTTTGTAGGCCCTGTAAAACTGATGGTGACATAATTTACTTCGTGTGGAATTGGGTGGATTGTTATATAGTGCTTCAAATTATTTGATTAAGTCAGATCTTTTTACAGCCTGTGAATTACATACAAACTTTGAGTTGATTCAAAGTTGTTCGGAAAAGATTATTTATTTCAGCCTATAGTATATACACAGTTGTTTATTAAACTTTTGCTTTCCATGGTGTGGCTGGTCCTGTGACCAGTGTGATATTTCATGCTGTGCTTTTGGATGCCTGTGGGTTTTTATTGACAAGTTAAGCAAATGTCAGACATGCATACATTGTGTAGATACATTTCATAGCTTCCTCGTGCTGGTCCTCAGTACATAATGATCTTTTCCCAACACTTAGATGTGTAAACCCACTTAGGAGATAATTGGAAAAATCCTGTGGATAAATGCTTTCAGTACAGTCCAAACTGGATGGATTCAATGTTGGAAGTAAAGAAAAAGTACTGTATAATTTGATAAAGGTTGTTCAGTGGATACTGGTGGGCTCTTCAACCATTACTAAATTACTTGAGAGGTGAAGGTTGTGTAACACACAAGTGATGCTGTCACGTAAACAGTGGGTTTTTGGACAGTAAACTGTTTGGAAAAAGAGTTATGTTCCTAGCCTCATCCATTTAGGGCTTGCATTCTCCCTGGTATCTGGCATTCCTGCTTGCCGCCCGCCTAAGATCAGCTTTTATCAGGACCTGGGGTTTCGGGTATGTCCTTGGCCAGCTTCACAGTCTTCCTGCTGCTCCTAGCCTAAGAGGATCCTGCCACATTTCTAGAAACTTCTGCTTGACTTCATGCAAGTCCATCACGTGATGTTAATAACCTCTCAGGAACATAAAATGATTGAGAGGGAGATGGGGAAGCAGAAGAGGAGGGAGAGAGCAAATAAGGACGTGGAGCATTGTTAGTGGGTAGGGGAAGTTGGGATACTTGTTCCTGATTATGTTTAAAGAGGAATCATGAGTCTGATGATCTTTGTATTCTCAAGGCTTCTAATCCGCTTGCTCTAATCCTCTTACAGCATCTGCTCTATTGGACTTTTATCTGATCTCTCTGTCTCTCAGACAATCTGTTGAAACTCCCCATGTTGAGTCACTTTTGCCCCTTCCCCAGAGAGACATTTTGGTATCTTCTTGCTTAAATGGGGTGAATGGATTCTGCTTGTTCTGGGGTCCTTGAGGCTCGTCTAGAGTAATTTAAACCGTAATTTGGCTACGTCCTTTGGCCATCTGGATTTGGTGTTGCTGGCAATGGGAACTGTGACACCCCTAGTTCTCTGCTATATAGCAAAATTTACAGTTGTGATAAACCAAATTTTTGAGATTTGAAATTGCAAAGAATGAGCTGTAAGTGTATTCATTTGGTTTTTTTTTTAAGTGGTGACTAAAACAAAAATAAAATCTGGAGGAGATTGGTTTTAGGCTTCTCTGTTTGTTAAACCACATGATATAACTAGAGTGGTCAAACTAGCCTATTTCCTGAATTCATATTCTCTTACAGTGTTCATCAATGACTAGTAAAACACAATATCGTCATGTCAAAAACTGAATTTCTGTGCTTTGAGCTGGAGAGTTTTTGAGAAGAAATTCCAACATCTGTAGTGAATCCTTCCAAAGAAAACAGGGACATGTCATAACGTTTAGGAACTGTGTTCTTTTCAGTAGTGCAGAGTGAAGAGTTATTAGAAGAATTATGAAGATTTGAGGCTCCAATCATATCTTATAAAGTATTGAAAACTTGGTCTCAGTTACTGGTTAAACTCCAGCCAGGTAGAAGACAACTGAGATGAATATATGCAATTTGAATAGAAACAGAGCTTTCTCTTTGAGCATTGGAGAACATGTCCCATGCTCTTGTGTGGGAGAAGCTAATGCCATGGAAATAATAAAATGGAGTCTCTTTTGCCTCCCGTAATGCTTTTTCCCCTGCTCTGTTGAAAGACCAAGCACTATTTCTGGGAAGTATGGAATGGAAGCATTTTAGCTGTATTTAGGGATCCTTAAGGAAAGCAGACTGCCCCATCTGGGAATTCTGGTTTATCTCTTTAAAGTGGCATGAGGACAAAAGCCATGATCAGTACACTAGCTTGTTTGGTTTCTGCTGCACAAAACCTAGGAGGCAACAGCAGCAAGACATTTGGGGTAGTAAAATGTTTGAGGACCTTGATTTTTTTTTTTTTCCCCCTGGTGGTGGTGTTTGTTTTTTTTTTTTTTTACTGAGCCTCGCGTGCAGTGAGGCAGGAGCTTTGTGGTTTATCAAAGCATAAAAAAACCACTCAGATATTGCTCTTTTTGAGGACAAAAGCCTCACACACCCAAAAAAACACACAAACTGTGGGACACGGACCCTGCTGGCTCTCAATGGCTTCTCCTTCTGGTCCCGCTGCCTCTCTACCAGGGTGCCAATCCACGGACTTAATGAAGGCTAACGGGATAATTAATCACACGCACCCGCAGCACAGCAGTTCATGAGACCTGAGTAAATGTGACAGCTGCTCTGAGGGACAAAGGGGGAAAAAGCCCACACTGATGACAGGAGGGAAAAGAAGATCTTTGGCAAGAAGAAGCAGTCAAAGCAAAAAGCACAGAGATGGGCTGGGAGCCTTTAGGAGCAAGGCAGAAAGCAATCTCACCCTGCTGTCCTGTTTTAAAGTGTCCCCAGACATTTGCTTTTCTCCTTCTTGCTTTGGCCTCTACTTTCTTCAAATTATGCTTGAGGGCTTTTCCTCATTTCATTTTCTCTTGGATCCATTCCTTTTTTTGTTTCTTCTTTTTTTATCAGTGATTGTCCTGTTTGGTATTTTTCCAAGCAGTACTTTAAACATTGGAGAACATGTCCCATGCCCTTGTGTGGGAGAAGCTAATGCCATGGAAATAATAAAATGGAGTCTCTTTTGCCTCCCGTAATGCTTTTTCCCCTGCTCTGTTGAAAGACCAAGCACTATTTCTGGGAAGTATGGAATAGAAACATTTTAGCTGTATTTGGTGTCTTTCTGGGGCTTTTAGGTCTTATGGACAGAGCAGGAAGACTTTGGTAACTAGTGCTAGTTATACTTTGTGGGGAGTGGAGTGTACCTAGTTTAGTTTGGAGCTGATAAAAAGACTAACTTTTACTTCCTGATACATGGATGGTGGAAATGCTGAACTTGGTTCTTGTCTCTGAATCTTTTTCTCCCAATATTCTTAGTACTTGTGCTTGAAGTCCTTCTGTTGTCTTTTATATCCTTTGTGTATCTGGGTCCTCTCTTTGAGGATGGTGATAATGGAAAATTTCTTCTTGGTACAGCACAGAGGCCTGTGGTGTGATCTGAGTGGCCTTTTGAGATCTGATGCGGTGCATTATTTGCTACAGCCATGGAAATAGTGGCAAGCTTTAGAGGTGGAACTAGAATGGGAAGATCTGAGATAATTGGTATTGTAAATAAATATTTGCAAGGCTTTCTTGTTTCTCCTCTTCTCTCTACAAGGTAGTTTTGTATCTTCTTGAATTTAAACTGTAGGCATTGTGTTACTTGTGGCACATCAATATCCATGGCAAGTAGGTGATCCAGACACTTTTTGCACTCAAGAAGCACTTAGGTATTTTAGGTCAGAAACAGGGAGGCACAGAGATGCAATAAGAGTTTGTCTCTGATGGCCAGAACAGAGCTTGAAAGGCATTACCTGTATTTCTGGTTTTGCTTGTAACTGTCTATATAATTTGGAGCATATAGCTCCATTTAATGTCAGCTGAGGATGAGGAGGGAGAACCTCTGTTGCAGGTTAGCCTTGCACATAGAGCTGTTCTGGGATTCCCTGTAATACTGGATCAAGGAACAGCTTTGATTGTTCTTCTCTCAGCCCCAGAGTGAGAGCGAGTGAGACACTGGAAGGTGTAGTGCATTGTGATTTGGAGAATTTGGGCACTGCCACAAGTTGTACATGTTCTTGCTTTTAATTAAGTGGTATCTAGAATCTTTGGTGTGTGCAACCCAGTTTTTGGAGATAAATCCTGGAATTCTTGTGAGGTCATTACTTGGGAGCTTTGTGATAAACATCAGCAAATAAGACTTTGAACTATATCCACAAAAGAAAATTACGTGACCTGGTGCCATCTAACTGATTCTCAGGTGCTCAAACCCTCAACAGATCTTCCAAGTCCTTTCATTTTTATTTTCCCCACTACTGTCTTATGCTGGAGGCCATTAGGCTGCTGTTTTCTATTTCCTGAAGTGCCTAAAACTCAGTGCAGGGTTGTTTCTCCTGACAGTGCTGCTCAGTGCCAGTGTGTAGCTTGTGTCTGTTGGGATCCATAATCTTGGCACTACTTGTTCTCAGGAGTACAGTGCCAGCCTGCTGATGGAAAGTATGGGAGCCACCCTTTTTGTCTGGTGTCCTGGTGGCTGCAGCACATAGCCTGCCTATGGGAGCCCCTGGTAATGGAGCATTTCTCTGGCTGCTGCAGCCAGCAGATAATTTTGCAGTGGAAAGTATAATTCTTTTTGCCTGTTTCTGAAGACTCTCTTCTCTACTGGAAGTAATTAAATAGTCATGATGTTTGAGAGCAAAGTAGGAGCATACAAGCATAAGCATGGATATGCAGTTTAGTGTTTAGGAGACCCACTGGGCAGGACTGGGGAACCTGGTTTTCTCCTCACAGGGAGGAATCTGTTAATGTCTGAATGCAGCAGATTCTCTTTGACACTCAGCTCTGTATATCCATGAAAGGGTTACTGCCTAACTCAGAGTTGCAGTTTCCAGCATATGGCAGAGAGGTGAAGAGTAAGGATTTGCCACATGGAGTTATCCAGATCTGTCACTCGCACTGGGGATAACGCTGATTGTTTGGCAGAATGGTTGAAAGAGAGACTGGTTACATATAGTGAATGTACCTGTATATCTGGTTTGTCAGCGTTTGCTCAGTGATCCTGTTTCAGGAATTCCCAGGGAGTGTAGGAACTTGAGGGGCTTTATATGGAAAGATGTGTGCTGCTCTTAAATATTTATTGTATGACACCTGTGCTGAGAAGGAGGATTCAATTCTTCTTTTCTTTGCAAGATATTTCTATTTGTTTCAATTTTTTTTGGTCCTGATTTGCCTTTTTAAAGGTAGTTTCAGTTGTGTCAGTAATTAGCTAAAAATTTTGCAATATTAGCTGAATAAGAGGGTTAAGGTGAAGGAGGTAGTTTCCTGATCTCTCCAGCACATCTGCAGCCCTATTAATTTGATTAGAGCTACACTGTATAAATATTTAACTAATTTTAATTTCTTTAGGAGTTCCTTTGGTTTTCAAATAGCTCCCAGCTCCAGATTATCCTTTTTTTTTCTTCTATATATTTGAGATAGAGGGGAAGTAAAAATAAAACCAAACACATCTTTTCTCCAAAATGTCATCAAATCAAAGATTCATGAATTTTTGCCTTTGTGCCTACTCTCTTCCTAAATTAATTTCTCTCAGGCCATCTGATATGTTATGAAATGAGGACTGGCTCTGTGGTTCCAAGGATGCCTTTTCCCATTCTGCTGTTTTTGAGTCCTGATGCTGGTGAGAACCAGCTTGGTGTGCGGGACTGCATGGAAGATGAATAATGTGCTGCTTGGGGCTGCTTAGAGAAGCAGGAGTAGCTTTGCCTGTGGGTGGCATAGAGAAGTATCATGGAAAGGTCTTAGACACAGGCCAGAGGAAGGAGGCACAGGAGCAAAGAAGGACGTGCTAATGAAGAGGTGTGGGCAAAAAATAAATACAGGCCAGATACCAGAGAAAATATTGGGAGCTGCTGTATGACAAATCATCAGTTGAAGAGGGATTTCTGACTGAAGCAGTGCTGTGGGTGGTCAGAGCAATAGAAGGGGCTGTTTCTGTCCTGATGCCCCTTTTTTTTTGCTGATCACTTATTGATTTGGTTGTTCTTCTTCTTGCCTCAGTTTCCCCACGTATAACACGGTGACAGCAGCTCCTGGTGCCTGCTCTTGGAACTGGAGGGTTTGAATTCAATGGTGTGTAGACACAGAAGATAACTCTTTTTTGTGCAGTGCCCTCGATGCTGGGTTGTCTCCTTGAGGCTATGCTGTACCTGGCTGGGTTGAGGTGGTTCCTGAAGGATTGTGTTAGTGGGCTCCCCAGCCCAAGACTTGCCAAGCAGCCTGCAGCATTGAGGTCCCCTCATCCTTCTGTCCCTGTATGCTACCAAGCTCTCTAGTTCACGCAGCAGGCCCCTGTCACTTTGTCTGCTCTGGGGTTCACACCCGATCGCCTGGCCCAAGGCCACGGGCTCCAGCATCCTCATCTGCAGGGACAGCGTGGAAACAAGGTGATGGACATGGGAGTTGTCATGATTTGGGGATCATCCAGAATAACTGGGGAACTATCCTGGGCTTCTCCATCCTTAATATGTCCGGGTTAATTGTGGTGCATTAATGTGATTGCTGTGTAAAGGGAAACTTGCTTGGCTTTTCTTTTTTAGCTTAGTTACGTTTTCAGCTATGAAGGCAAGACAAAGCTAGCGGTTTTGGGGTGAATTTGCTGCAGAAAATGCAAGTTGTAGGATGTTGGAAAGCCTGGAGATACTCTAATGGCAGCTATCCTTGCTGATGACCAGGGAGCACTTTAGTGCCTAGAGGACAGTGCCTGTGTTGGGGATGCAGCCTGCCAGACTTGTCTGGAGAGCTGTTGTTGCTGCTGATAGGATCTGTAGGAGGGATGTGGATATGGCATTTCATAGTCAGAAATAAACACAATATTACATCACATACTATTTTTGTTTTGTCAAGTTCTCATGATGATCCAACCCATCCTTTTGATATTGTGATCCTCCTTTGTATTAACAGAATGTCCTACTTGAATGCCAGTAAATTACTTTAGCATATTCCTGTCCTATGCCTAGTCAGATTAATATGAGTATTAAGTGAGATGTGGTCTAAAACTGAATCCTGAGCAGTGTTGCAGATTCCTTCCAACCCAAGAGCTCTCCTGCAAGCCAGTCTGTTGTCATCACTGTTTTAACAAGGTTCTTACTTAGCATTGGTTCTTCTGCAAATTTCTGTCTTTTTTGATTTAACTAGGAATGACTATGATTATAAGAGAACACATGTATCTGAATATCTTTTTAGCAGCTATGCTCATTGCTTTTTCAGGGTTTGGCATTGCCTTTTAGTTCATTTCAGGACAAACACGGAGTGGCTGAATCTCAGAAGGGTCTTCAGGGATGCACATGGGAATTGTATATGCCTGTAACTGTGCCTCTGCCTGTTTGGTGAGGAAAAAGAGAAGGAAAAGTGGCAGATTTAGTGTTTGAGGGCATGTCTACATCACTGCTTGTGTAAATTGGTGAGCTGGAGTTTGTCATACTATGCAGAAGTGAAGTTCTGTGCAAATGTGAGAGTAAACCTGTCAATATAGGATTTGGTGATTTTCTGCTAAGTTCATGTGAATGGGCATCTGTTTGTGGGAAAATGCCAGCACATGTAGACTTGTATGCTTATGATAGGAGACTTAGAGTATGTTATTTTGTGCATTTGTGGGTTATCCATAAGTTTAAATTTTTATGCAGACAGGAAAGAACTTCTTTTGGTTTGCTTTTTATCTTAATTTTTGTGACCAGCTGGTACAGCCATAAACAGTGGTTAGCCAGACTGAGTATTTATACAGCTTAATGAGAATTGCTCAAACAAGACCACCCACCTTAAAATTCTCTCCAGCTCTCTGCTTCCTATCTCCATTAAATAGCAAAGATCTCTGTTGCTTTGAGGCTAAGGGAATGAGGAAGTGCTGCTTGCCTAGTTACAGGAGCATTGCATTTCCTTCAACATGACAAATGGTACAGTGTCCCACACTGAGCTGATGAACAGAAGATGATCCCAATCTCTTCTTGCAGTACTGAAGCCATTGTCTGTTTTCAGCCACAGGCACTTACAGACCTCGTGTTGTAATGGTCCTGTCACAGTTCACTGTAAAAGTTGGGATCAGTGTTTGTCATTTCACTGGCCCAGGTCAGGACAAAGAGAGTTGCAGTGGTTCCATTTGGGCATCCTGCTTCAGTTGAGGAATTGCATCAGGCTTTCCTCAAAGAGGAGAGAAGTTGATGGCAGCTGTCCATCATAAGATGAACGTGAGTGGCCATAATGGCTCAGAACACGTTTCTGTTCTCCAACAGCATCCAAAAGTGGATGTCTGTGGGAGGGGGTAAAAGTAAGGTGAACTGTACTGCACATTCTGTGATGGTTTCTGTCCAACATTGTCTCACAGCTGCAGGGAAGAGGTCCTGTATTGGCCTCCTTCTTCAACACTGTAGAATCTGGGGGATGAAATATCAGGATAACCTATTTTCTTCTGTGCTTGGTCTTTTAAGAGCCTCTGGCAATTTGCTGAGGAAAGGGAAGAACATCTTTTCATACAGCCTTTGATGGTGTTGCTGTCTGAGAGAATCTTCACAAGGGGCAAAATTGGGAAACAAACATGAACACTATCTGTGTACCATTAAAGTCTTAGTTCCTCTAGCATGGGATGGAACTGTGTCAGGAGCAGTAGACACCCATGAACAGAGGCTGTATTGTAGCAGTCAGATGTGAAAGCTGAAGCACTGGTATGAACCTGGATCTCCAGGGGACAGCTTGAGGACTTCCTTCAATCTGTATTTCATGTGTGGGAATTAACTCTGACGTTTGCAGAGCTGATTAGTGCGGGGTGTGTGTGTGTGCGCTCATGGCAGTGATGGAAGCTTGGAGGCAGATCACTTTAGGTGGTGAACAAAGGAGAGTTCATCTCAGAATGCTGGTGGGTACTCTGGGGCAAGAATATCTAGGCAGGTTGATGAGCTAAAGAAGGGCTGTTTGTTTCTGCCTTGTGAACTCAGTCCCCCTTGGTTATCTATCTTACAGCTTTGAAAATACAGAGATTGCTTAAACTGATTTATAGTTCTCTGTCAAGTGATAATATCATGAGGCCTATGAGAAGTCTGAACCAATTTTCATGACCTGCTATATGGTTTGGTTCTTGCAAAAGCTGCTGGAACTTGTTGCTGTAACTAATACATTGATGGGCTTGACAGCAGAGTCTCTTGACTGTCTTGTGCATGTTTGAATTATGGAACCAGCTTGAGGTATTATTTGTAACAAAATGAATGGCACCGTAACTAAGCAAACAGAAGGCAGTACAGGCTAAATCAGTTTTAGTAGGACTTTTCTTCAGACAATGAGGAGCTATCCATTGTGAATGCGGGACGACTGTAGGTCAGATCAGTCACAGCTGAATGCTGTCTTACTGCTGACTAAATAAGTTGATGTGAATAACAGAGGATTCAAAACTATTATAGGATTTTCTTTTTTGGAAATGCGGTCTGCCACATTTTTACTCTCCCTTGCTTTATGAGAAAGTGAGGAAGTGCCTAGAAGAATGTCATACACGTTAGCAGTAGACAAAGTGGAGAGGATGAGTTTATATTTTCTGGATAGTTCTCTGTTTACTAAGATTATAGAGCAACCTTACACATGCAAAATTTTGTGTCATAGCAACAAGAACCATTTACTTTATGCTACTTACTATTATGTTAACTTTATTGCATCAGATTTCCCAAGATTTAATGCTGGATGATGTTTCAAACTGTAATTCTTCTCTGGAAATTATATCTTAGATTAACTTGAAATAAGATTGGGAATCCTCCTTAGTATGTACGTGAAACTGTCAAAGCCTTTATTTCTTGAAAACATCACTTAGGCTGTATGGTCATCTGTCTTATCTATTTCTAGATTTGAAATTTTCATTTCATATGAATAACCACTCAAAAATAAGTCATTTTAGTCCTCAACCTGTTCCTCTTAGAAGACAGAACAACTGTTCCTGCAAACCCAGAAAGCTGACACATTGGTGTCTGGTGGGCTCAAAGATAGTTGTTTCATGAATCATGTTTCCAAACATGGTTTTTAAAGAGTGTTTCTGAATGCATCAACTAACAGCATTCACCAAAAGTTTTTCTTTCAAAATATGTACTTTTCCATTATTGTTTTATGTTAGATATTTATTCTGTTGTTTTTTTTTTTAAGAGGAAAATGAGAAGTAACTGCTTTTGTTGCAAGTAAACCATAGCAGCTCTTATGCAGCAGCTGTTTTTCAGGTGAATGAACAAATGCTGTGAACTGATCAGTGTCAGATATTAAATTATTAATCTAACAGTTAAAGAAAGCATATGGCAACTCTCAAGATGAAGAGTCAATATGCTGTAAAGATTTTGAGGCTGTTGCAGTGCAGCCAGTAATGTGGGATGCTGTTAAGATGAGTAACAAGCAGTGTACAGGATGTAAACAAACAGGTCTGCCTTGTGCACCTGATGTTGTCTAAATCAACATTAGCTTTTCTAAACTAGGCAGACATTCATAGTCTATGCTGGTTTTCTTTTTGCAGCAGGAGTGGAGATGATTTAATACCAGCAAATGAAAGCAAAAATGTTTCTAAAAAGTATCAGGAAGGTGGTAAGCTGGAAGAAATGACAAGTTTGGAGCATGTTGGTGTGGTGAGGGAGCAGTGGTGCATGTGATGGATAGGCTGGTCCGAGTTCCCCCTTGGCTTACCCTCTGTGTGTCTCTTGGTGGGCTCACCAGCAGGCATTTCTTAAACGGGTTTCTGTAGATCCCAGGTGAACCAAAAATTGGAGGTCACGTCCTTAATTATTCGGTCACTGGTGCTAGTGCTATCTTTTCCTTGCTCCTGAAATTCATGACATTTGGTCAATAGGAGAGGCTAACAACCTGCTTTTCAGGTTATACTTAGGTGGGTGAAAGGCTGCTCTGATTTGAAAATCACTGTTACCTTTCCAGATTTGATCTGGTATTCCAAAGGAGTCTTTCCTTCATTTCTCTTTGGGCCTTTCTACCACATGCACTTAGTGGCAACCTGCACAAAAAGAAACAGAAGAGTTTTTTCCTTTCCTATTCCACAGGTAAGAGGATGTCTGCAGCAGGCCTGGCTGCTCTGCAGGGGACTTCTGGAATGATCAGGGTTTTGAAGAAGCTACAACAGCTCATACTGCCCTAATTAAACAGTGCTTGCTCTGAACTCATTACACTTTTCTGCCCTGTTTGCAAAGAAGTTCTTATGGCTGCTCTGTGGAAAGCTCTAGCTTCAGTTTATACTGGATACCTTTACGTTCCAGTGCTGATGTTTTGGTGACCCAGCTGGGGCTGGGAGGAGCGGGCACAGAGATAGGGAGTGCTGTTCGTGCATTCTTTCTCATCAGCAGTTTCCATGGTTTGGTTTGGGTGCAGACAAACAGTGACTATGTGAGGTGGGGAGTATGGATATAGGTTGGACCAGTGAAGAGTCAGAGAAATAATGTTTTATAAAATTTTTAATCTACAACTGCAAAGGGTCTATGAGATCATTCCAGCCTCTGGCCCTCTATATACACCATGATCTATAGGTTTTTACAGACTTACCTTTGAATTGAGTCAAACCGCCCCTGTGTGTTTAACACATTTGTTCCCATTTTAATTTAAAAATGAGGCTTGTTTGTCTTAAAATAATTAGAGCCAGTTTATCTGGTGAGATATTCTTCACTAGTTCTTGATTAAAAAGGGAAGCCTTATTTTTTTTTAATTTGAAGTTTTATATATAAGGGATTGTAGCCACCAAAAGGTGTTTAGGTGGGAGTGGTTCCAGTGCAGCTGGCATGTGGCAATGGATGTTAGCAGCACCATGTGGGGAAAGATGAGCAAAGAGGGGCTCTCAACCCTCATCTGCCTACATTTTCTTTCTGCAAAGGTATTAGAGGGATGGCCAGCGCAGCAGGAGGGGGAGAGTGCCTGTGGGGCTCAGTGCTGCAGATGCT
This sequence comes from Dicaeum eximium, assembly GCA_013396995.1. Lineage (NCBI taxonomy): Eukaryota > Metazoa > Chordata > Aves > Passeriformes > Dicaeidae > Dicaeum > Dicaeum eximium. The sequence continues at coordinate 545,422 of VWZP01002893.1, forward strand.
TTGTAACATTTCAGCTGATTGTTCTCTCTGAATAGAGCAAATAAGGCAGTCAGGCTAATTTGAAAAGATGCTCGATTAGGCGTGGAGTGTTTAATATTCTCCCTCGGTCCCTAGCTGCTGTAGAACCTCCATTTTGCCTTCCCAGAGCTCCAAATGGAGCCTGCTGCTTTCCCTTTGCAGAAATCCTGGGCTAAGGGTGATATTTGGTGACAGAGGCAGAAACAGTTATGTTACACAAGCAAGTTCTCTGGTGAACCCTGCTGCAAAGTGCTTGTGTTCCCAGGACAGCCTGGAGCTGCAGCAGGACGTGTCCATGGGTAGAGGGCAACCAGGAGTCCACAAGAACTGTCAGCATCTGGCATCAAGCAAGCTAGAGGCAATGGTTTGTCAATTAATGTGTCAATGAACTGTGGTGAGGCCTTGGTGTATTACCCATTCCAGTTAAGTGGCCTTGCTGAATAAACAAGGATTATCACTCAGGGTTTTCAGCAACCTCTGCAGTTTTGCAGCCACTGAATAGTTTGCTTAATTCAGTGCACGCTGGTGTCCGGGATGCAAAACGCCAGGCTGGTCACCTCCTTTGGTGGCCAGACAGCCCTGATTGCAGCTGCAGTGGCTGTCAGTCCTCCTGCACTGTCTGTCCCCAGCCTGGCTGCAGCCCCTGGTACAGCTTCTGCCACTTCAATGCCATGTGCTTCTCTGTAAACAGCAATAACATTGCTGTACAGGAGGGCTATACAGCATTTAATGTTTGCTTTGAGATCTGCACAAGTACCTAGAAGCCTCCCTCTATCGAGCCATAAATGCTTCTGATAAATGTTCTAGTGAATATGTAAGAGTCTGGTTTTGTAAGACCTAGAAAGCTTGCTGTTCTGCACAGCAAGCATCCTTCTTCAGCTGTTCTTTTTATTTCTTTTATAAAATCTTGTTAAAGTACATCATATTTCACATTTAAGTACATCATACTGAGCGGAGTAGATGTAGAGGAGGAAAAACTGAACTTTGAAGTAGATTTATTTTTCCTGATAATTGAGAAATAAAATTTCTGCCATGCTTCAGATTGCACCTGTCAAATGTCACAATTGTTATCAGTAGTGAAGCAAATAGTTTGCAATAAGGGGAATATATATGTTGCTGCATATGACCTAGTGGCCAAGTACGTAGTGAAAGATGTTTTTACTATCCTTTTTTTATTGATAGGTCAGAGCTTTGATCAGTTCTGGAAATTTCCTTGTAGTCTGTTCTATCCAGAGAATTTTACTGTGTTGTTGCACTGCTTGCAGCATTGCTGATTTTCCTTGTTGAAGAGAACTCAATTATTTCTCCAAATTCTGCTCATCTGTTGCGCTTTTTGTGTGTGTGGGGGTTTTGTTTTTTTTTAACACAAATATATGAACTACATCACTCATGTTGGCCCCTGTGGAGACATCAAAAGCTCTAAGGTGAATATAGATGGTATTTTCCATTAGCTATTCAGTGTGCTGAGAAATGGAGCAGTTTAAAACGGATATTAGTGCAAATGCACCCACCAACAGGCTTGCACACCAAGAAGGACTTTCACTCTTCATTTTAAATAGTGATATATGCCAACATTGGCAGCTTCGTTTATTTCTCTTTTGTAAGTGAAGCCTATCTAATCATTTTGTGCAAATTTAATAATTATGTGTAATGACTGAATTAGGACTATAATTTAAGGAAAAAGACTCAATTCCTCGCACTGTTTGTCTTATCATTTAATTGAAAAGTAACTTTTTTCCTCCCCCTTACATAGACTAAATGAGTCCTATGTACTGTCTCAGCCTCTTTGAAGTTGTGTCCTATAGACCTTCCAATTGTTAATATTTGTAAGGGATGTGGGAGTGACTTAGATGAGGTTGGGAGGTGCTGCTCTTTTGGAAGCAGGTAGTCATGATGATAGCTGCATTTTCAGAGTGTAGGAGCATCTGGAGCTTTGCTTATTGATGACATTTGAAAATTGCATGGACTTCTGCGTTTGGGCCCCCAGTCTTTAAAAGTATTGGTACTATGCCTGTTCCTCTGTCATGTTACTTTATTATACCCTCTCTATAAAATGCAAATACAATGATTGCGTAGACCTAACTCACAGGTGATCTAATCTTCTTGATTAGAATTGCAAAGCATATTTTTTTTGTATACTACTTATTGAAAGGGCTGGGCTTTTAATCACCACTTGTACTACATTATTATAAAAAAGTATCAGAGATTCATCTACCTTTTCTTTTGGCTAAGAAGATTATGAAGTGCTAATTATAGAGGAGAGACCTGAAAAATCCTTTCTTACCTTCCTGCTGAGGTGTTCTCTGGGTGCTGGGGACACAGACCCAGCTGGAGCCACCTCATGAGTGAGCCTATGCTCAGTCCTGGGGAGAGTTGAAGCTTCTTGAATGAGTTTGAATATTTGTTCTTTTAAGCAGACCATAAGTGCTTGAGTGTGAAAGGCACTGTCCTTTCAGAGGGAGATCTTTCTTCATTTTATTGCACTCATTCTCGTGTTGTGCTTGGATATCCTGCTGTCTTCACTACATGTTCTGCATTCCCTTATACCACAGGTTCTGACAGCTCTTCCTCCTTTTCAGCCTGGAGTCCTCCTTTGAACATCACCCCATGAGTTATCTCCCTTTGCTGCCACTTTGTCTCCACTGTTAACTTTCACACACTGCACTCATCCTATAAAATCAGACCTTCCATCTGGCTTATTATTCCAGGCAGTGAAGTCAGTAAAATCTGAAACAAAACAACAAAATGCAGCACTGCCTTCCCAGAGGGAAGTGATGACATGCATGTTCACACTGCTGCACAAGCTTTTTGGCCTTTCAGAAGAGGCTCCAAAGAAACATGTCATTTTTTAGCAATTCTGGCTCTTGTCGTATGATGTTACCCAGGGGCAGTCTTGAACATTGGCCTCAGGGTTTCTCTGAAGTTTCTAACTTTGGCTGGAGACCTTGTCCCCTGATGGCCAGTGTGCTCATTACTGGAAGCCATTTGGTCCAGTTTGTGCAGCTGCACCGCTCGTAGTTCACCTCGTACAGCTCAGTTTGACAGTGCTCATTAGACCCTTACAGACCTAAGAAAGATTTATTGGGAGGAAGTGGGATTGGAAACCCTGTAATGGCTCACAGTAGAGTTATTAGTTGTCCTCTAACTTCAGCTATTTGGGGCCTTGTAAAGACTTTGGTGACTTAGGGAGAGGCTGTCTGACAATACATCAATCACTGTATTTTCTCCAATAACGTAGCAATAAGGCTAAGGACTGTCCTTCTGTGCCCACTGCTCCCATGAACCTCTGTTATCCAGATAAAGCTGAGTCAGAGAGTCAGAGCTGATCACTTTTTCATATTTTCCAGTATTATTTAGGTAGGAAAAGCAACAGGGAGAAGTTACATGGCTTGCCTGTCATCATATGTGTCTTCACACAAGCCAGGAATAAAAATCACATTTCCTAGTACTCAGTCCTGGGCTTTAGAGGAAGGCCATGGTTGTACAAACTGCTTGTCAGACATCCTTTGGGACAGTAGCATGCTCTACTGAGCACATTGCATGACTGTTCTTTTAAACAATCTCTGAATTTTTAAACTGATCTCAACTGTTCACTAATTTTAGCAAGCTTTGGCTCACTGACAGACACTGCTGATATTAGAATGCTGGCAAAAAAGGTGATGGTGAGGTGGGAAAGATGCAGAGAGACAGAGGGCAGGACATTGCAAAGAAGTGTGGGGGAATGATACATAATGAACAACCAGAAGTTCCCTTGCAAATCTTTCTCTAGATAGGAGGATAATGGGTAGGGATGGTAAGGGATGAGGAAGCAAAACTTGCTAAGCCTGGCAGTCATGAGCTGGTGTTTACTTAGCAGCTCCTTGTGAGTGGAGGTGTAGGGAGGCACCTTGGGCAGTGGTGTCCTCGTGTTGTTTTACCTGCTGCTGCTTCTGCCTCCTGCTGAAAGGTAGGTTGTACCTGAGTCTGTTTTAGGACCAGGCCAAACTGGGTGTCACAGACAGCACAACAGTGACTCTGTATTGCAGAGGGTAGAAGAAAGCAAGAGCTGGGCATATGTTTCATCACTTTTTCTGTCCTTAAACAAATACTCCCCATCTCCAGTAAGGAGCTAAGGCATTCCCAAGTCTTAGTGTGATAATGTGCTAAAACACACAGCTCAGTCTTCAAAAACAAACCCACAGGCTTAACCCAGGGCAAAAAATGATACCAAGAATAAAAAAGCCCAGCCACTTGGAGTGGAAGAAGAGCCTGGGTAGCAGTAGGAATTCTGAAGTTGCTGGTTAAGGCCTGGCATCCTGGGCTGGGTCTGTTCTGGTTCACCTGCCACAGTGGCCACAATACAGTGTATTTGTTCTGACTGGCAGCACCATGTAATTGCATTTGTGCTCAGTGACTATCAGTGTTTCCAATGTGTTTTTCTGAAAGGTCATCTCATGCCGGAAGAGACTTAATGCCATGTCCATCTCAGATCTGTTGATTCTGTCTTGATGCTTAGCCTTTCAGTGGGAGAGACTAGAAAGCCAATCCTGCCACTTCATCCTTTAAATAACATTGTGATTCAACCTCATGGTGGTGATAACTTATGAATACTAGTTATATTTGAGCTTCTGGCTGCGAGAGATGGATGTTCTATATTTTATATTAATGGGGAGGCTGGTTCACACAGAAATCTGCTTGCTTTGATTCTAATACCATATAATTAAAAACATTTAAAAAATTAAAAACAGCTTAATCAACCAAACAAGCAAAAAAACCCAAAAAAAGCCAAACAAAACCCCCCAAAAAACCACCCCAAAAACAAACCAACAAAACAAACACACAAAAAAACCCCCACAAAAACCCAACAGAAGTCCAGTTTGTTGGTGGACTGTTTCTTAGTGTTACCCTGGGGCTTCCCCTGATTCCTTCTCTCCAACATTACGGGACTTCCATGCTCGTGTCATGCCTGGTAGTTCCCTGGTTTCCCTCCTTCCTCTGTTGCACTGTTTCTATTAGTGGTCTCCCACAGCAATTCACTGAATACACTAAAAGTTAATTTGCTGGGGTTTGCTTTGTGTAGACCTAAAATGGCTCTGCACAGCTGGGAGAATCTTCAACATCCCGTAAAGGGAATGAAAAAGCTGATAAAAGTCAGACAAATTGAAAGAAGTCTCTTTAAAAATGATTAGGGAGTAGAGTAGAGAGATGTGGGAACAGGGACAATTCGTGGGTAATGGAAGCTAATCTAATCCCCTGTTGGTTTAGGCTGTCTTCATATAGAGGGATGGTCACTTCTTCAATGAGATGCAAGTTGGAAGGCGAGAGGAAGCTGCAGGAAGTACTCTGGAGAGAACATTTTAATTGTCCAGGCTATTTCTAAAGCCACAGCAGTCTAAAACAGAGTCACTGGGGAGGATTTGAGTTCGTAAGAGGGGGAAAAAAAAAGTACGCAACTGTAATTAATTCTCTTTTTTCCCTCCTTTTGCCTTCCTTTTCTGCCAACATCCGTTAGCACTTCCAAAAAAAAAAAGGGAAGAACTGCTGGAAGCTGCTGAGAAATAAGGTGGACAAGTTTACACTGCACAGTGCATGTTTGCATGTTTGCCCCTCACAAACCTTCCCCTAATTCCCTATACAATTAGCAGAGAGATGGAGTTCAACAAGACCAAGTGCAAGGTCCTGCATGTGCATCAGGAGCTCAGGCACAAATACAGGCTGGGTAAAAAGTGGATTCCAGCAATTCCAGTGATATCTCACTGTTGGACTAGAGGCTTTTCCAATTCAAATGGGATGAGTTCACTTGGAGAAGTGCACGTGGAGAAGTCAAGAGCTTGGAATAGTAATTTCAAATGGGGGAAATGATATGCAAGCTGTCATGCTCAGGCATATGCTCAAATGCTTTCCTCCAACTCTTTCACCATTTCTTGGGCTCCTGCATAACCTGTTACTGTACCTTGCTCCTGATGTATGCCTACTCTGGACTCAATTTAGGATTCTGTCAATCTGCTAAGGTATCTGAATCCCAGCCTCGTCCCTTCCTTGCTTTCTAGTTGTAAAACTACACGTGGATCTCAGATTTCTAACACACTTCCTAGTACTTCTGCTTCTCTAGGTGAGCTCGCCAGACAAACACCTTCAGAAGTATTTTCTCTCCTGACTTGACTGATGGCACTGCACTAGTTTTGTTTCTGTCCTGTGTCAGATTTCCTATGTAATCAGTGTAATTCCTGCATTTGGATCTTGATCTGAATGCCTCTGGAGAGGCACCAGTTTATGGTGGCAGAAATAGGTACGGAAGGAGCGCTGGTGTTGGCGCGGTCCGTAACAGGCATCTCAAACATTGTCATGTTATACTGTGGCACATGGAGCACCCTTTCCCTCAGTCTCCTTTCCTGGTTTTCAAGCGTGCTGGCAGCACATCCAAATGCTTCAAACCACAGAGCAAAGACTGATTTTTAAAATTTGTTTGTTTGGTTATATTTTTTGTTTCAGGAGTGCTTCAGTTTGTAGTGCGAAGGAGGGCAGAAGAGCAGGGGTTCTGCTAGGGCTGGGCTTCACACAGATAAGGTGGCCACCTGCTTTGAATGGTAGCCTCTAATGGAAACTCATAACCCATGTCACCGAGGTCTAAGAAAAAAAAACGTTGTGCCCTTGTTTGCTATTGCAAGTCCTTAAATGACCAGGTAGGTGCCTATGAAAAGAAGGGCACACATTGGATATCTGACATTGCAGTCTGGCCTGCATATAGTTGTTTTGCATATCTTCTTGGGATACAGTTAATGTATGCTCCAGAAAAACCTCCCTTGATTTGGGACACTATTAAATATGAGGCAGGGATGCATCATAGGAGATATTTCTTATCTGAAGAATATTTCTATCATGTTTATTTAAAATGCTGTGATAAGGGTTGATGAGCCTTCTGAGCATTTCTCTTCAGCTTTCTGTTGTGTATCAAGCTTTCCACCTGGAAGCACTAGTCAAGGGTCCACAGAGTTTACTAATTCTGTGTATTGGGTTTTATTGATAAAATTGCTCCAGAATCAGTCCAAAGAGGTTAATGGAAGAGAAATATAGTGTGTGCTATAACATGGAAAGGAATGACGCCCCACACAGCAAGTCTGAGTTGAAAACAGAGGGAGAATAGAACTACTGTTTGCCTATCAGGAGTGACTGGAATAGCTCCAGGAGAACAGGGCTGCTGAGTCTCTTTGGCTACACCATGGACCTTTCTACATGGTCTATTGCTCAACAAAGAGGAACCTCCTTCTTTGGCCCATCCTGTTTCAGGGAAGCAAGGAGATACCAGCTGGTGCTATGTGAAAGCAAGTGTTGATTGGTAACCTAAAATGAAAAATCAAATTTTTAAATGTAAAAATATCTTCTCTTGGGCTAGGATTTCCCATTTTGCTCAAGGTCAGTGATGAATCTATTGCCATGAATAGTCTAATGGCTCAGAAATTTCACAGTGTATTTTCTAACATCTATTTCAAATTCAGCTTTTTAACCAGGGTTGTTCCTTCAACAACAGTGGGATGTTTCACTGAGCAGCACAAGGTGCTTGGTTCTGATATGCATTGCAATCTTTGCCTTGCTATCCTGGCACAGGAAAAAATACGTAGTTGAAAAAGCTAATTGGTGCTCTTTTAATGAACTGTGACTTTCTAATTAAGTCCTTGCTTGAAGTGTTGTTGATGCAAACTGTGCATTTATGGAATCCGCTGGATTTATGTCCTTTGCTGCTTGTCCACAACGCCAGATCAGGTGACTCAAAGGCACCAGTGCTCCTTCTGGCTGCAGCTCCCTTCTGAAGGCAGCAAAAGATTGAGCAGTCAAACATACCATAATATCCCTTGTGTGCCAAGGATTTTTTCATCAGCTCTGTATTCTGGCACTATCCCTAGATTCCATTCCAGTTGAGGAGGAGTTTACCAGCTCTTCTACTCAGAGGCCAGTAGGCACAGGGTTCACATGCTGCCATGCAGGGTGAGGCAGGAGGAGAGCCTGGTTTCCAGCATCTTGTGTGCTGCAATTTAGAATGCTGATGTGTCAGGGAAGAAACAAGATTTTGCATGGAAGGAATGGGAAGAAAGAAGGCATGCTGCTTTGTGCAGGGCTGCGTGATTTGCAGGAGGGAATAACTAAATGAAACTGTAGCAGCCTTTATCTTTCTGTGGGGGTGGTATTACTGGTGACATCAGGGAAGGGGTTAATTGCTTGCTGTGTCTGTCAGCTGGGGAGGGGCCAGGGGTGAGTAGGAGAAAACTTCAGTTCTGTGAAAGTGGCTTTCTGCTTTGAGGCAGCAACAGTGATATTTTATGTCTTGTTTGGCGTCTCCTGCTTTTAAATGTCAGTCTCAGCAGCCAGCCTTATCTCCTGTAGCACATTTCAATTAGGTATTCTGAATCGTGCTCTGTTCTTCCAGGACAAATATGCCAGAGGTGATATTTACTGTTGCAGCAGCATTTTAAATACTTACTGCCTTTTTCTTTTTTTTTTTCTTTTAAACCACATGAATTGCAGTTGCACCCTGATAATAAGAATTGCATTAGTAATAATTTAATAGTAACAGTAGAGAAAAAATTCTATGGCCACCACTGGCAGCTAAGTGATTTTAATGAAGAGGTTTTATTTCCCTGTATTTTAGTTCAGCTTTAAAAGCTATGAATGATGCAGTGATCATGCATTGGTGGAGTTGGCAGTCCTGAGGGATATGGGTGAGGTAAGGAATAAAGCTCTTCAGGGAACATGGTCAGTGGCATCCCTTCAGAGACTGCCCTCAGGGGAGGGAGTGGAAAAGAACTGGTAGGTCTTTAAGAAAGTCTTCCATAGAGTGCAGGAGCTGGCAATTTCCAGGAGCACAAAATCAGGCAAGAAAGGCCAGGAAGGGTTGGGCTCTGAGCAGCCTGTTCTAGGGGAAGGTGTCTCTGTCCATGTCCAGGGATTGCAACTAGATGATATTTCCGATCGCTTCCAACCTGAACCATTTTATGATCCTATGGCTCTCGAATGTTTTCGCTCAAGCACTCCATTACACTGCCATGAAAAAGACAAGATAAATGTCAATATATGTTTCCAGGTTTTTACAGAGTGTACTCTGTAATGGAGTTAAACAGAAATGGGGGTACTGAATTTTTGGGCTCCTAGGAGCCAGGGTGTGAAGATGCAGGAAGGTGATGGTGAGTTTGGGAAGTTAATTACCAAGAAAAAGATATGCAAAACCAAGAAGGTATTGTCATACTAATTTTTTCCTTTTTTTTAATTGTCTGGCTGGCAATGTCAGTTGCTTTCATAGATTATCTATTGCAAATGCTGCTGACAACTAGGTGGAAAGCAAGATTGTCGTTCCATTAAATTTGTTTGAAATTTCAGAAATGTTCCTATTTAGCATTGCCACAAAGGAGAAGTGAGAGACGAGCAGACATGCTTACCTGAAGTAGTGAGAGACAGACATAAGCTGTACACCTCAGAAAAGCAAATTACATTGTAATCAATCTCATACAGAGCATTGAAATTTTGCATGGTTTAGGGAACAGATTTGGCCTCAGTCCTTACTGTACTGAATGAGCAATCTAAGTTTTTGACTTGGAATTTTATGGTGAGATTTGATGTTGCATTTAACAGGATCCAAAGTTTCATTAGTTTATGGCAGCCTTGTAATTGCTAGATCCTCTGCAGAGGAGGGAGGTGGAGATTTATGGTCAAACCTACAAGGAGTAATTTTGGCAACAGTCTATATGAAACACTATCTTAATTTTTCTCTCTAGTTAAGAAGCTATTAAATACCTAATTTTGCCAGGGCAAGTCTGTGAGAGTTCCATCCTAGAACGCAGCTACAGAGCATTAATAGCATTATACTTGTAATACTTGCCAAGAAGTTTTTTCTAATACAAGGACTTGGCCTACAAGATGCATTCTGAGTACCCATGCTGTGCATCTGCTGAATTCAAGTTCTCATTTCAAAGCATGAAAATCCTAGAGCTTCCTCACAGAAAATTGTAGAACGTACCAAGTTGTGTTATTATAACTTGGCAAGCTCAGAAATGACTGATAGCAGCTTCACATAGTGAAGGATGGGGCAACCATAGTCCTGGAGAGCTGATAATCCCTTTTGCCTTCCTGAGCTGCTGTTTAGGCTCAAACTGGTGAGCTCTTGATTTTGCAGCATGCTAAAGCTGAGCTACAGTGGGTGAATGGAAACTGATGTATGGTAATAGTGGCTCAGTGTGTTGGAGCTGATACTTTGGCAGTTCTCAGACTTTCTATTTAGGTCCAAACTAGGCAAGATGGAGAGGGAGAAAATGGGTCAGAGTGATGTGGTCTGTGGTGGTACTCTAAACACAGCAGATGCGTGTTTGTGCCACTTACCTTGTCTTTTCACTGTCCTGATCAAATCATGTGAGGAGCATCTTCAGTGTTGTATTAAATGCATATTTTTAAGCAGGTGTCAATAGTGTAGGTTTCCCAAAGACTGTTTTTTACTTTTCTAAGATATATTAAACAGCTATTTAAATTAAATGCAAATCCTGCATTGGTGACTCAGGTGGTTGTTTCAAAAAATCACATAATGTTTAAGGTCAGAATGGACAGCAGTGGGGTCATCTGGTCCTTCCTTTCTGCTCAAGAATGGTCATCCTAGAGCACATTGCATAGGATTGTGTCCAGGGAGTTCTTGGGTATCTCCACCAGCAGAGATTCCGCACCCTCTCTGGTGTGGAATCTTGTGGTTTTTCTAGTGCGTAATGATCCACACAGTAAAGAAATTCTTCCTCATGTTTGGATGGAATTTTCAGTGCATCAGTTTCTGCCTGTTGCCTCTTGTTCTATTGCTGGCACCACCAAGAAAAGCCTTGATCCTTCCTCTTGGCACCCTCCCTTCAGATACTTGTGTACATTGACAAGGGCCCCTCCCAGCTGTCTCTTCTCAAGGCTGAACAGGCCCAGCTCCCTCAGCCTTTCCTCATGAGAGAGATGCTCCAGACCCTTAATCATTTTTGTTGTTCTCCACTGGACCCACTTTAGGAGCTCCAAGTCTCTCTTGGACTGAGGAGCCCAGAACTGGACACAGCACTCCAGCTGTGGCCTCACCAGGGCTGAGTAGAGATGAAGGATCACCTCCCTCGACCTGCTGGCAATGCTCTGGATTCATGTGTTCAGCTTCTCTAGGTTGTATGTCCTACCCTCTTCAGGTTAAATAGCATTTATCGCTTGGTCGGATCCATTGAAGCCTTGAAAAAATAGTTTTTCTTCAGACTTGAAAAAGAGAGATTTGGGAACAACTGCATCAGCAAGGGTTGCATGATCTAAATTCTCGTACTGATGATCTGAGATGAATCTTTATGCTTTAGGTTTTTTCCTTTGTAAAGTGGAAGTGAATGGTGCTCCTATTTCTCGCAGGAAGCATATAAGCTTTTGCAAAAGGCACGTCAAGTAGCTGTGCAGAGTATTTGAGCTATTGCTCTCACTGTTAATTCAAGTCTGCTTCATAGGCTAGCAGCCCCTGCATTTTCCAGCTAGTTGTAGGCTAGGTTTTCAAACAAGCTGTGGTGATAAAAACCTGCTTTTTTTTCAGTCTCTTTGTTCACTTGTCAGTCCCAGTTTGTAAAACACTGACTTTGGAGAGAAGAAAAAAGTAATTACACTTCGTATCTGCCATTTCTCCTGACGCAGAGCTGTACTTGCTAAACTCCACTGAAGGTGGATTACTTTATTGCATAGTGTTTCAAATTTATGTATGAATTTCTTTTCTGGTTTGCAGATGGAAACCTTTTGTATTCATAGAAGGTGCTTTTTGTAGTCTTTCTCTCATCCCACTGAAGACACTGGCCATGCCCAATCTATGATGCTGAGTAGATTCCTGGCACAGTAAATACTTCTACAGATTTCCAATGAAATGCCAACATGCTGTGCAGTGTGAATGTTGAACTCTCTAGCCTTAACCCGCGTCTTTTGCAGCATTGCAAGACAAAATGCCACATCATTAATTAGCAAATCCAAATCCCAATCACTAGCTGTGAAGAAAAATAAATCTGTCTCTGTCAGGGCTTTGGTAGACATAATGATTCAGATGCTGCCATGGGTCTCTGGGATTATTATAAGGAAACTACTTTCCCTTTCCAGGCTTCAAAAAAAAATACTTCCAGTCTCTAAGTGAGATGATTAATCAGAGTTTGTGATTGTGCTAAAAAAGCTTGAGATTGGATAAGATGTGCAATATGTTTGTGCTTAAATTTGTTAAGTAGAAGTCCTACACAGCTGTTTGTAAAAGCAGAAATGGAGTGTCCAGTGCCCTGCACCAACTTGAGTTTTTAATACAGCTTTTCTTTTAAGTTGACATTGTTTCAAGAGAACTTGGATTTTTTTCTCCTCATGTCCCCTAATGTTGAACAACTGACCCACAGGACCTTGCATAGCATTTCTACAATAGTGGGCAATGTGTCAGCTAAGGGAACATAGCAGAAAGAATGAGACTAAGTTATAAAGTAGAAAATAGAAGCATAAGGGAAGCACTCTGTGTTAAACTAAGCATTTCCAGTAGTTAGCTTGGTTTTGGACAAATCTCGAAGGGTTGAATCCATTACTCAATAGTTAAAATATCTTCAGTTAGATTACAATGAAGGAAACAGCATTATCAAACTCCTCCTGGGGGATCTTATTATTTTTTCTTGCTGATTTTCCCAGGTTTGTTCATCCTAATACAAAAATTACGATGCTTAGTTCTTGTCCACAGTACCTGAAAGGTCTGAAGCCAGACTCTTCTTCCATGAAGCTCAAGTCCCTTAATTCCTGTTGCATGTCTCTACAGACATGGAAATAACATTATTGTGAGTAAGCAGGAAACTCATTTTGTATTCAGTGGAAAACCATTGACTTAGGACTACCTACTCAGTGGATTGGGCTTTAGACTGAGGTTGATATTTCAGACCCTTCCAGTGCAGCAAAAAAAGCCAAATGTATTAACTTGTGTGCTACTTGTTGTTATCTGTCTGTGTTCTCACTTTGCTTAGTAATTAACTAAGAGAGCTTTCTCTGTGAGCCTGAAGGTAATAGGGAGCCAAAACTGGTGCATTGCTGTGACCTGACATTCTCATTTGTCATATGGAGGAACACAGAATAAATGCCAGTAGCAAAGGTAATGTTCATGAAGGAAAAATGTGGGTTTTCAATTTGGTGTCAATGTGACACTTGTCAGACTGCTATCAAAATTAGTATATTAGCAGTGCTGCTACAATTGACATGTAAAAGGGCATCTGAAGATGGTTGTTCTTGCTCCAGTCAGCTTTGACAGACAACTCCATTGACAGTTTTCTTTTCTAATTTAGTACTTCTGTTTTAGAGGGTTAATGTGTATTTTCTAGAAATGTGTAAACACCATTTAATAAGTACATGCTGTGACTGCAGCAGTTTCTGCTATCTGCCTAAGTGCCTGGCTTTATTTTATGTGCTGCTGGGCTTCAGTGGCACTCTGTGGTAGTAAATGCCACAGGTTATTATGCATTGTGTAAAAACATCCCAGTTTTCTTGTTCCTGGTATGTGTAAGTGTGAGAGATGCTATAGGATGCTTCATTGTTTCCTGTGCTTCTACTTTATCCTTTATTTTGGTTAAATCAAGGATTTTCTGCGTAGAAGTCATCTCTTCTGTCTCATAATTTTATTCCCCACTCCTACCCCTCCCTGCCACCCTGTGCTGCTAAGAATCCTTTCTGTTTCTGCTGATGCCTTCTTAAATTGAATGACCATATGCAAACATTTTCTTTCTCTGAAGAAAACTGTTGTGTGAGTTAATGGGATTATGGTAGGGATGTGTGTATGTGTGTATACTGCAGTGGCTGTCCATAGAAACTTTGTCCTGCATGAAAGATTTTTAACACTTCTTCAGGGTGAAAGCCTTCATGTTCTCTTGTACTGACAATGTGAATGGACTAGATTGATATTAATTTATTTAACCAGATGCATAAAAGATGGAGTATCACAAAGATCTAGATGTTTTCTTATCAGAAGACCTGAGTATCCAGAAAGACTCTTGTTTGTGAGGGGAAAAATGAAAAGAGGTTGCTGAGTCCCAGGTGGCACATATTAGAAAATCTGTCAGACTTTTCCTCACAGGCCTTGTGTTAGAGGAAGTAGCACTGCCATGAGGTTATAACTGCAGAGCATGGGCAGAACTGTGTGTAAGAAGCCTTCACCTGGCCCTACTAAGTGAGATGGGCCAGAAATACCGCAGATGGGTGACACAAGGGGAGGGGGCTCTTGTTTCCTCCCTTTTTTTTATCTGATGCACTTGCTCTCTCCTGAGCAGTCACTGTTGTGTTCTTCTGTGATGGAGAGGCAGCCAAACAGCTTGGTGAAGACAAAGCACCTGCTGCACCTGAGGGTGTTGCCCCAGGTCTCAGGGGTCACTAATGATTGCTGTTGGAGTCCTGTCGAGGTGAATCAAGACTCTTGCCTCTAATATCAGAAGGCTTATATTATTTATTAAAATTACTCCATTCTTCAGAAGGATTTGGGCTATTTTTGCCCATGTACAGAGCTAACATCTTGCTTCTTCAAGCTCCATACCCAAACTCTGCTAGAATGCCAGAAAATGTTTACAAAGTCAGAGAGATAACAATTCTTTATATCATAAGTTGAGAAAAGAAAACTACATCTCCCATATCAGGAGACAGAGCAAAAAGAATGCATTTTGTCCTTGAAACACACACACAAAGATTTTAAATCTGCAAAGAAAAAGAGCTTTCCAATGGAAGAAAAAACTCATTAAGTCTACATCTAAGAAGCTTATAAAATGTCCAGTAACACGAGGGGGTGTCGAACGTCCACAGCAGCAATGGGTGCTACTCACGTCGAGCGCGTGCAGGGTGCACACTTGTGCTGAGATGCTGTTTGCAGTCAAGCAGTACAGATTTGGGTACAATGCAATTCTGAATTGTGTGTTCCTTCCTAGAAAATGTCCACAGTATGTCTGTCCTGCCTTTCCAGCCAAGCCCAGAGTGCGTGTTAAAGCGCATTTATTTTTGTGCTGTGTTGGGCTTTGCTTACAGTCTAGTGCTGTGGGTTATGCATGTGTAGGGGATTAACAGGCAACATGATTGATTTGTACACAGGAGCTATAGGAGTACATACACCCCCACAAACACAATGACTCAATGTATAATTTAATGTAGCTTCAAAATTTGATAACCCTTTTAAATAATAAGTGTGTTTTATCTACTAAATCCCATTACACTCTCCCAGCAGATGCAGTATGAGACTAGCATACATAATCTGTTGCAGGCTTGATATATATTGCATGTAATGATATTAATTATTTATAACTTTCCTCTACCTACAGATGTATGTGCAATGAATTTCCATTGCAGTGCAAGATACTCAATACAGGAAACATGATATTATTATTTAATCCTTCCTGAGAAGGACCAAGCTGCGTGTAAGGACAGTCATTAAGGCACATCCTGGGACACACAAAGATTTGCCTCTTCCTGGCTAATTTCTGCTTAAAATTTTGGACAAACAAGTATCTTTTGCTTCATATGTGAATATTTTCACTGACCTTCAAGAGCCCATAGGTGGTGTAAATTGTTTGAAACTAGATTAGTAAATATTTTAAAGTATGTGCAATATTCCAATTGGAAGGTGCTGTTGAAAGGCAGGCACCTTCAGAGAAAAAAATGAGTTCACTTTCAGCCCTATACTCTGTCATGTGAGATTAGGTAGTTTATTCTTTTTCTACTCCTCTAAAGGTGGCTTTTTAAATAAAAATTTTAATGCTCTAGGTGTTCTTTTATGTTTAGATGAATATTTGAAACTATGGTTTTTCTCTGTCAGTCAAAATGTTAGGAGAAGTCAACTTGCATATATAGTGGAAAGGATGGGAAAGCATAAATTATTAATTCTTGCATTTCTCTGGTAAGATTTCCTGGCCTTTATTTAAGGAGGAGGGCAGGGTGCAATTTTGGTGGTAAAATTGGCAATATCCTATGATGCACTGAGTTAAGATGATGCCAGCAGGAGGTTTTTGCATCAGTGGTGAAGTCAGCCATCAGATAATTACTTGTTTTTGTTAGAAAAATGTGATTCTAGTGGGTTTTGGATGACTGTTTCAATCTGACATGCAGTTTTAATTGCATTAGTATGCCACATGCATCAGGTACAGGCTTCTGGCAAACTGCAAACTTAGGAAGTACAGATTTCTGAATTCTGAACAAATATATAGGCTGGGTTAAAAGTTCTGATGAAAACTTTTAGTGGTTGTAATGAAAAGAGAATCTCAGAGAGCATAGCATGTTTGCAAATGGGCAGTACAGATGGAGGTTTGCTGCCTGTGGCAGCTGGAAAGGACAAACACCATGATGGCCCTTTTTGGAGGGAGAAGAGTCAGAAAGTTACTTTCTACCTGAGATGAAGATGGTTTGGATAAGCACTGTTTACCATCCTTTCAACTCCCCTTCTCTCACTGTTTCTGGAGTATTTCCTTCCTGATAATGCTATCACTCAGCTTTTCAAAATAAATGCCCTGATTAAAACCCAGCAGCAGCTAAGTGTGCTGAAATGCAGGGAACAGTGCCTGTCAGTCACTCGGTAATGGCAGGAAGAAATTGCACATAGGTGTTTTCTGCAGCATTTAACTTGTTATCAGCTACTTCATACAACTTGTTGCAAATGTCTAGAGAGAATAACATGATTTAGGTAAGGCAAGAAAGCATCTTTTACCCTTCAACAAAAAATTATCCACAATCTGTACATCACTTCTGCCACACTTCGTCTCCTGCAGAAAAACCCAATATAATAGCTTATTCTTTCTCTTTCCATTTCTTCAATAATATTAATAGTTGGTGCTATAAAACTGCAAAGTCTTAGCTCATGCTTGTGTTTCATGGTTGTTTCTGATGGACTAGAACTGCAAATATCACATGTCCACAATCCCTGTGCTGCTGATTATTGGGGAGATCTTTTGTTTTTTTTTTGTAAGCAGGGTCAGAGAATTGTCCTTTTCAAGCCTGTGGGTGTTATTTCCAAACATTTTCCTAATGCTCACTGGAGTGTAGTATTGGTAAATACACACAAATTTAAATTTAGCAGCTGTAATTTTGTTAATATACACTTTTCTCAGAATACTCAGAAAATACCAGGAATCAACTTTCACAAGGAAGGATAAGAACTGATTATCCCAGAAGCAGACGCTGGAACCAAAAGAGTCCAGAAAAATCAGATCCACAAATACTGCGATTTGGACTTACTTGGGATTATTTTGTTTCTATAATATGCATCATGTTAAGATCTGACTGGACTTTGCAATCCAAATACCCAGTTATTAATTTTTCTGGATTTCATAAATGTTTTCTCTATTCTCGTCACTTTTGTTTTTTTTTAAGTTCTCTTAGACATCAGCTTTTTAAGCATGTTTTAGTATTTAGCTATATATAATAGAGGTGCATGTGTCATACTGGTCACTGATCAGTGTGAAGCTCTGATACCTGTATTCATGGCTTTTGGGCAGCAATTCAATATTTTTATACAAATTACTTGACATTCTTTGCCTTGTTATACTTGCTTTGTTATCCCTTTTTCCTCTATCCAAATGTTTCTGAGGTATCAGTTGATGGAAGTCTCTGATTTCCATCAATTAAGAGAAAAGCAGAAGATACTTCTGAAGCAGATGTACTCAAACCCACATATTTGTTAGTTTGACTGTGTTTTTCATGGCACTTTTCCAGCCCTGCTTTTTGGATGACAGTCATTTTTTGTGGCAGCACTGCTGAACTTGGATATTAGGGCACTTTCTCTGTTATGACATGGAGCAGCAGTTGGCACAGCTTCATTTCAAGACACATGTTCTTTCCAGGAACACTCTGGCTGCCAACATGTGTGTTTGCTAAACACTTGGCACACAGGGAATGTTACAGTGCACCAGATTTACTCACAGAGGCAGCAAAGCAGCCATATGTCACAACACAGTGTGGGTTATGAGTAAAATCTTCATAGTGATTAATAATCCTATGTGAAACTACTTGGAAATCTTGTTCACTCCTGCAGCACAGGCTGCTAATCAGAGCAGATTCTGCTGACCCAGAAGCAGGCTGGGGTGACCATGGGAGCACCTGGATGCTGCACTGAGTTTGCAGCTCAGTGCCATATGATAGCTTTGTTAAAAACCAGCTTTTGTGATAGACAGAGGTCATAGCAGTTCTGTCAGCTGAGTTTTCCTCTGGCCATTTCAGAGCTTGTGTCAACAAAAAATTGTTCTTTGCAGAGTTCAGTCCTGGGGTCCCACTGGTTCCCAGCACAACTGTGATTCTTAAAAATCCTGCATCTTTCACCTCACTGGTATTGCTTGTATTTTCTGGCCACCTTTAAAAACAGCAGGAAAACCAGTCTTAGATGTCTGCAGTGCTTTAAACAATACGTGCTCGCTGCAAATGTGTGGAGTCATAATTGCTCAGGGATCGCTGTGTGTTGAATACTTTATGAAGATTTATAATGGCATCTTGATTTTTAAAGGAGTACAATAGAAATACTCACTGTAACTTTGGCAGAAAATCCTTTGGGTAAAACAACATCTGTAAGAAATGCAGACTCTCTAAGACTCCTGCAGTGATAATACTTGGCTATCTCTGAAACAGGGCTGCTTAGGTCGGATTCTCATGTATGAGGCTGGATGTTGGAGTTTTCCAAGGGCGAAGGAGTAGGGTTTGTTTCTTGCAATCTTAGCTTTGTACCCACGTGTATAGAGAATTAGGAGGCCTTGGCCTCTCTGAAACACTGTTGTTTGTGTTGCTGTTTGAAACTGCTCCCCTGAAATGCTTCTCCTGAGACAGGAGGGTCAACTTATTCCTGATTATTCTAACTCGGCTGTAAAATCAGGAGACCCTATTTATCTGGGCATAACCTTATGCTATTCAGTATGTAAATGTTGCTCTGCTCTGTGTTTCTTTAAATGTTGGAGGCAGAAAATACTCATGTCAGGCTCTTGCCTGCCCGTTATTAAATGGTGCTGTTTTTATTTGCATTTCCACGAATGCCAGCTGCTATCCGTGTCTGGTTTTCTGGACTCGCCCGTGTTTGCCGTGGCCATCGGCGGCTCCGGCTCGGGTGTGCTCTGGGTGAGGGCAGAGTGCTGAGCAGGAGGTGGGTGGATTGGCTGGGAGTGAGGTAATGCAGTGCAGTGCACAGGGAGATGAGGACGTGTCTGCTCTGCCAACTTCACTGGCTTGTGCCTCTAGGAATAGATTGGGCTATGCACATCTCTGGATAGTAGAGACAGACTTGCAGTTGCCAGAGTACATCTGTAATAAAGGTACTTCTGACTACTTTTGTCTGAAAGAAATAAAATTTTAGACCCTCTCCCTTCATGTTGTGTAATATCTTGGTGTTATTCTCATTTTTAGGAGTTAGAACAGCTGAAGAAAAAGGGGCCCTTAGCTGGGAATAATCATACAGCCGGGGAAAAGTGGTTGGAGCACAGGCGGGGACTTGTATATTGCAGATACATTTAAAAGAGGATGATTGCTTCACTGCTTTAATCAGGAAAGGATCTAGTTTGTGTAAAGGAAGATGTCAACAGGTTTGGGGGGTCTTTTTGTCACCCAAATGTAGGCAGATAATGTTGTCCTTGCCTTCCACTGATCCGTAAGGGAGTGTTCTTCTGCATTATTAGTGACTTTGAGGCAGCAGACTCAAGTACAGTGTACTTGCTGCAACCCTTGGCTGCAGGGCTGCCATTTTCTTTTCCCTTCATCTGCACAGGAGAAATCAGCTAGAGGAGCATTGTCCAATTGCCTGAGCTTGCCCAGGGCCCAAGTTGCTGGCAGTGTGGGGCAGGGACATGCAGCTAAGCCATTTTCATTCTATCCAAGAGAGGGCACATTAACAAGGTAATTATAGCACATTACTTCAGCAGGGACACACCAATTTTAATCCTTGAAGCATCCTAGTGAAGTAGATAAGTGAGTACTATTAGGCCTATTTTACAAAAGGAGAGACTGAATTAACAGCTGAAATTATTTGTCCATGGCAAAATCTGCAGTCTTGCTGAAGGGCAGGGACTAGGGGAGAAGGGTCTGGTTCACAGACCCCCTCAGGTAACCATTCCCTCTTGACCTTGGAGATCTCTCCATTAATTTGAAGCCACACCACTCCATCTGGAGCAGAAGGAATGGGGAAACCGAATCCTTTGTTCATTACATTTTCTCCCTTAATTTTTCTGCTGGCAAATTAATTGTGATGTTATTGAAATATATTAATTTGAAAGTGTTGGTTAATGTCTTTTGGCAAATAAACCTTGGTTTGTAACAGGTCATCAGAAATACACTGGGTTTATGCTGCTGTAAGAGAACTGGGTATGTTTTTGTGTAGAAACAACTGAAAAGTCAACAAATGGTTCTCTTCTTACTGTGGAATATGTAATTGTTAAATGAAAGAGCCAATTGTTAAATGAAAGAACACAATGCAGAGCTGTGTTTTACCTAAAGGTGAAAGGGAGCCATTCAAAGAGACCAGTTTTCATTGTTGTTAAGATGTTGAATTTAAGTTGGTCTTCATTAATGTTTAAACATTTGCCCCCAAAGTATTTATTTTATTAACCCTCAGCAGAATACTTCTGAGGAGAAACCTTATATAAGGAGATGTTTGCAGTGTATTTCTTCCCCTTTGGTTTCCTATATCACCAGGGCAAAGTGTTAACACATGGTTCATCTTATGCATCAAGTCAAACAGCCTCGTATCACTGACCAGTTGTCGGACAGAGTCTGAGACTCTGATTTCTCAGCCAGCTGATAGCATAATCTTCACAAACTGTGCTTGTTACTGGGCTTCATATTTACTTATTTATGGTTTTGTAGCAGGATTAACCATTCTTATCCCTGTGTTTGGTTCATATAGGAGCTAAACTTCCTGTAGCTACAAAGCATCACTAGAGGATGTACCTTTCCCTGGGCCAGACTAAACACATGCTTCTGCCACAGTCCTAGACTTACCACCACATTTGGCATTTAAATAGCAGGTTCTCCATGAAATTAGACCTTATGTGAAACAAGCTGGGGGTTGTCAGATCAGTTCTAAATGACTCAAGCCTTTACCAAAACTTTTGTCTTTAGTGCTTGGGCTCTGGTTGTTACTAACACGTGGAGTGCAGGGTGACTGTGGGGCAGGATTCCTTCCCACCCTCTCAGCACACATGGGGGACTATTTGAGGAGTCATCATCTTTTACTGTCCTGGTCCTGATGACACCTTTCCTAGAGCTGCAGAGAAATTTCAGCCCCCAGGAGGGCCATTCAGACCCTTGTTCTCTTGCACTAGGTGACTTCCAAAGGCTGTGGGCGTGTTTGCTGCAGCTACAGGAGCAGAGTGAAGGGTCAGCCATGGGGCAGTGCCCTGAGCAGGAGACTTGGCCCCTTCCACCACACTTGCATCTGCAGAGAGTGCTTAGCTCTGCATGGGGGTATAGGGCATCATCTGTGAAGCCTTACATACCCTCCAGCCCAAATTTGTCTATAAGGTCAGCAGAGGCTCATCATGCTGAATGTCAGAAGTGCTTTACTATTAGGCATTCGTGTCTTTTTTTTTTTTTTTTNCGTTAGCTCAGATGAGGCTCATTTACTCAGAGTAAAGACTAGAATGGGAAAGGGGTACTGAAGACTCTCTTCTGGCTATGTGTGACACTTCATCTTCTTTCTGGAATTCAGACTTCAACAAGTGTGTGTGTGCTTTCTGAAGAGTTTTTGTTTAATATTAGGCAAAACTAAGTGACAATATTATTGCTTTGCAATGCTATGGGCAATTAATCTCAAAACACTTTTAAATGGCTCAATATCAGTCTTAATTTTAAGAAAAAGATGATCAGGTGATTTAACCATCTCTGTACATCAGGTTCATGCCAGATTTAAGATGAGTTATGACAGACATCTTGTGACAACTCAGATGTCTAAGATTTGGATTCACAACTCAGGCCTTCAGAGCTGTGCTCTCAATGTCAGGTTGGTCTGTCTTCAGCAGTGGCATATCAGATTGAAAGCGTCTTTCAATTATTTTTTTTGAGCTTTTAATTTGGGTATGCCTACTTTTTGTACCAATATGTTAGAATCTCTGAGGACTCCAAGGGCAGTGCTTTTTACAATTTGCAAATATATTTGCTTTATGTACTGTAAATAAATAGTGGGGGTTTTAAAATCTATTTTAATCCATGCCTATTTTTTCTCTTTCATGATAATCATATAGAATTCTCATCTTGTTGGAATTTGCAAGTACTGAAATAATGAATACTGAGAATATTTTATTTACCAGGTCCTTGGTTTCAGTGCAGCCCCTGCTGTGCTATTAATATAGCACTTTTGCCAACTATAAAAATCAAAACAAATGCATATGAAACCATGTAAGATTCTGTTTCTCTTCTCTCTCTAATGGAAATTAAAATACCTGCAGCAAAACAGAATCACACCTGAGAGTCTAAGTTTGAATTAAACCCCAGAGCCTTTGGCTGCTCTAATATCCTGGTTATATAAAATGCAGTTTAAATGAAGAGAAGTGCTTTTCTTTGTGTTGTGGAAACAGTTCTGGACCTGATCTGAATCTGCAGCTGCTGACAGTTGTGGGAGAGGATGAAGTTAATTGACAAGTCAGCCTGAAAACAAATGTTCTTTTAAGATTTAGAAGAGTTAAAGGACAGAAGGAGAGGGGTGAAATGGTTTGGTTATCCCAGGGCTCTAATGAATGTAACCAGTGCATATTAAAGGGTGTTTTAAAGCTGCTAGCTGGAGTAGCTGCATCATTTCATGTTTGTTGGGACAGCAGGTCTGGATTTGCTGTGGATGGTGCCAATTGGCATCGTAAAGTCTTTTGCTGCATCAGATCACCATGGGGCTGGCAGCTTGCTGGTGACTTCAGGCCATTGTACTGACTGGACTGGGTCCTTGTCAGCCAGGGCATGTCCCACTGGCTCCAGAGAGGCAGCTACACAGACTGGGGAGGGAGCAGGGAGGGAGTGGGGCAGTCCCAAGCCCAATGTCTTGGTGTACTCGGCACCCTGACTTGTCCTTGTTAGACATTCTTTCATTACCCAAACAGATTCCCTTAGCTGAGTGTCCTGCTTGTTTTTGCAAGTTGGTAATACCCAAGATAGGCCACTGTACCCAAAAGGAGCTGCTTTTGTGAGGGCCACTATCTTTATAATGATTGAATTGGGTTCTGCAAAGAGGAGCTTCCTCTATCCATAAGCCCCCACAGAATGGTACTTCTGGCAAGTCCCCATTGCAAGCCTGTCCTCTCCTGCCACAACAGAAGAAATGCTTTGTGCTCCAGTCTCTGCACCCCCACATTATCCTCTGACTGGTTTTGCTCCACAGGGGCTCAGTGTTGTCTGAGGTGTGCTTCAGATCCCAGGGGCAGGTTAGGGAGTGATGCTTCATGATAAGGCACTAAATGCTTTGTCTTCTACGTTTGTACCAAACATGGTGGAAATTGCAGACTTGTATCTAAATGATGGGTTCTTTTCACAGTGTGCTCTTCTGGAAAGTATTGTAATACTTCCCTCTGCTTAATAACATCTTGTTTTTTCTTTCAAACTGTCTTCTAGCAGGGTTCCAAATTTTGTCTTTGTTTTATGCTGCCACTCTCAAGTGTGTATAAGGTCCCACTCAAGGAAACTGGTGCTAGGATGTCACAACTAGAAGATTCCTGGGCACACTAGAAATGGCATTTTTTTGCTTATAGAATACATCCACTTGTACTTGTTTCCCAAAGGCAGACAGAAGAAAAAGGATTTTGTAGCAATTGGGAAGGGGAGGGGGATGGAGAATTGACTTATCTTGTTTCTTCATCATGTTGCCTGTTAAACGTAATTATTCTTGCTCTTATGGGGCTTCTAAACAGTCACAATTAGGAATGATGATAATAAAGTCTGTTGTGACATGGAAATACACTTCATTGCTTACACTCCTCATGACTGTTTCTGCAAAACACAGTATCCCCTCCTGGGGCAATATGGAGTAGGAAAGAATAAAGAAGGAGAGACTTCAGTGCCAGAAGGTTGCATCTGAAGGACTCAACCTTCTTTCCCAGTTCTGCAGTTGAATGACTTGACCTACAAACAGGCAAGGCATAAGGAGTGCTCACCCAAGGACCAGGGATGCTGAGGTTTGAAATCTGTTCCCGAATAGGCAAAACAGAGGCCACACTTGTATAGAAAGCTGTCTGTGATACTGGGCTCTGACCTCACATTTCTGCCCCTTGGACCTGCATGTTTGTGAATTGAGCTGTTCCAGCTTCTGTTGCAGTATTGAAATACTCAAAGTTGGATCCTGTTTTGATGCACAGAAAAGCAGACCTGCAGTTGGCAGAGTGATGTACATGTTCCTTCACTGTTAGTAGGAAACAGATTGAGGAATGTTGTCACCAGGAGCACTAACCCCTTAATGTCAGAACTAAAGGAGCACCTTTGTGGCAGCCTTTGTGCCACTGAGGATTTGATCCTCAGCTATGTTTCCTTGTGCTACATGAATGCAAATAATTAGAGCCAAACATGACACACCTATTTTTCACTGACTAAATTGAGACAATAGGCTGTAGGAAGAAAACTGATGGGTATGGTTCTCTGGAAAGAGAGAGTGGGGAAAATCAAGATGCAAAGACCTCAAAAGATAGATATATCTTTTTTTCCTTGAAATTTAAGTGCTAGTTTTGTCTGCCTGAAAGCTTTTCACGAAGAATCCCTGAGTTAGAAATCAATACTTTTGATTAGGAACTGTTACTGAATAAATATGATCTGTCTGTAGCACCTAGCAGTTAGGTTTCTTTTACATCTTTGTTGTCTTTTTTTTGTTTCTCAACCCAGTGGAATTGTTGGATGTGGGGAGTGTGGTCAGAGAAATTAATTTCAAATTCCTTTGCTCCTCTGAATGTATTCCTTAACTGAAATGGGACAGTTTGGACAGGTTCTGGAACCAGTTTATCTCTGCTATATAAACTATTTTCAATCGCAGCTGGCACAATTCTAGAAACTCCTTGAAATGACCACAGAATTGTTTCTGAGAGCTCTGCAGGATAATTTGTCCTTTGCTTTCCCATTTGTCTCAAAAACTGCTCTGTCAATGCTGTTGTCATACTCTTTGATGACCAGAGATTACATTAAAACAAAATCTTAGTATCAGAGCATATTTCTTTCTTCCCTTTAGCTTCCCTGACTCATTGAACCCAAAACTAGTGTCAATGACCTAACAGATTAAACAGTTCATTAGTATTCATATTTTAAATCGTGTATATCAGCTGTTTGTTTCCACTACTGTGTGCAAAATTCTCTTGGACTACAAAGATGACTTTGATCAGACACTCTGAACTGAGGCATCCCCCAGAGAAAAAAGATCCTGCAATTCCAATGTCAGTCGGGTACTCTGTGGTGCTTAAGATTGCTCCATATTCAAAAGCAAAAGGTTATGAAAGTGCATAAAAGCTAAAGAAAGGAATAGCATGTAAGCAATTCAGGCAGAACTTTTTTCATCAATGTGGGATAATCAGAAATTTTAAAGGAACCAGTGGTCAGCAAGATAAGAAAAGATACATGAAGAGCAGTTCTAGGCAATTCGCATAGAGAAAGGTAGCAGATGTCAATTGTGGGAAAGAATAACAGCATTATGCCATTTAAATGTTGCTTGAGGAGTTTGTTTAAAATCTGTTTTTAAAAGTTTTGTCAAGTTCCAGAAGGCCCAAAGTGGGAAAATGGAGTAAGGGGTTCTGATGAGAAAATGATAAGATATGGGTACATTCCAACTATGAGATGAGGACTTAGATGTTAATACAATGATGCACTTGGATACTTGGTTTTTACTGTCTCTTAGCATGGAGTAGGGAGAGCTGGGCCAGTCTTGAGAAATAGTGACTTTTAAATGGCTTCTATAAAGCAAATATATTGAATAAAGGAAGAAGACTGCTCCACAGTCAGGCACTGAAGTTGTCTGTACTAGCCAGTCACTGGAAGACAACGCAGTGGATCATTGGAAGGTACTGCAGTTTTTAAAACAGTGGTTTCCTACTTGAGTGTTAGAGTGTTGAGAAGTTTATCTGTTAGGTGATGCTGGACAGCATGAACAAATACATCAGAAGATTCAAAGAAAAGCATTGGGAAAGCAGCGGGTATGGGAAAGAGGGTGCTCTAAGCTAAAAGGAAGCAGCAAATGACAATTTTAAAAGTTAAGACTACTCAGTGTTGCTGTGTTTCTTGGTGTTACCTATGTATTGGTGTATCTTGAGTTTCAGGTGCACTGAGATTAAACAGCAAGAGATGGGATGCTCCACTGCAAACCAGAGCTGAGCCTGGGCACCTTTGCATCTTCTGCTTGCAACTTCCTAGCAAAGACATTTGACTTTGTTGCTTTGCAGTCTGGGGTTTGGGGCAAAGGGACAGGACAGAGGTTTAAGGGAGATATAAGGTTTGGATTCTGAGAAACATAATCCGAGGATGGACTAGGAAGCTATAAATCAGAATTCAAGGCAAATGTAGATATCACCTAAAGAGCAAGCTGTTTTGTAAAAAGCTGAATGCTTTCAGTGTCTGACGACATATCTGCATCATGAATTCACCTTTGAGGAGTAAATGCCCTCTAGGTATCTTCAGCTTTAAACATTACACACCAAATAATTCCTTTTGGTGTTGTGATAATTGATGTAGAGGTGAGGCTTTCTGCAAGTTCTGAGTGTAGCAGCAGAATATTCCCATTTAGTGCTAGGCAATTTTGAGACCCCAAAAGTGCTCTTGGTATGTATCTTAAGGCTGTGATTTACTTCTCAGGCATCCCATTATCCTTGTCAGCTTGACTGGAATTATTAGTCTTTTTGTATTTAGCTGTTTAGGAGGATATATCTCAGCAGACCTATGGCTCAAGCATTCAGTGGCTTACAGAGGAGCTGTGACTCTGTCATTCTGTGTGTACATCCAAGCTGCATGATAAGCAGAATTGTGCAAGTCAGCCCTTTGACAGAGAGTTAGGATGGACAGAGCTAGGATGTGTCAACGAGACCTTGATCCTCGCAGTTTCGGACTGCACAACGTGATGTCCTGGCTGTCGCCAAGCTGGACTGCCTGGTTGTCTCTACTAATCTGCTGAGCATGTGTGGAAATGTTTCCTGGCATTGAGGCTGGCCATTGCAGGATGGTCTGTTCATAAACATGCAGAACAAGATGGTTGTATGAAAAATGGGCATTGGGAATGGTCATGGGCATATCCTAACCCCTGAGTTGTGCTCAGAATAATTTGTAAGACTGCTAGTCAAATGAGAAAAACATACTGGAGAGAGTTCTAACAGTTTCAAATTGCAAACTACCATTTTCCAAAGTATAGGAGTACACCTTGGCTCCATTTAATTTGTTAATGTTGGTATATTGTCTATTAGTTTGACTTTCACCATGTCAGTCTCTCCAATGTTTCTAAAACCCTTTACAGGCAATTCAGAAAAACAAGGCCTTCAAGCAGAGATAAACAGCTTATAGTAATGTAAGTAAACTGAAAATGCTGTTAAAGCTGACTGCTTAGTGTGTGTGTGGTCAGCACTTGAAGCAGAAGTTTCTTATACTGGTGACTGAAATGCCACTGGAGAACAGGAGATGGGCTCTTCCAACCACTGCAGGTATGCTGACTGTGGTCTAAAGGCAGCAGTGTTAGAGATGAAATCTATGCTACATGCAGGGTTTGAAGTTGCCACCATTAAGTAAATGGTACAGGGAGACCACGGTGCATCTCTGCTCTAAAGAAGCTTTGTGTTAAGAGGTTCAGAAAAGGAAATGAAATCTCTTTAATTTGATTCCAGTTTGCTGTGTAGATGTCACCCATCCACTTCCCTGTAGAGAATATCCTCATATTTGAAGCAGGAAAATGGTGAGTGAAGTTATCTGGGTTTCAGCACCCGTGTGTGTCAGCAGCTTGCTGCGTAAATCTTATTGGGAAAGAGGGGCAAATCCAATCTCATTGAGCCTCATGTTCTTGATTAGTATTTCAGCAATATTAATGCTCATCAACCTGCTACATGGTCTTTGAGAGGCTTAATTAATCATTACTTCTAATAGTCTTAGAGATGTTGCCACAGAGATACCAGACAGAAGGGGAGAATTGCTATCATTATGGGAGAGAGGGTGTAGGGAAAGGAGAAGGGCACAGGGATGAAGGAGCAATTGCTAGAATCCGTGAAAGTCAGAGCAATGTCTGTATGCTCGGCTGTGGACCCCTCTGCATACTAAGAGGGTTTTTGAAATGGCTGTCTCTGTGGTGCTTGGCTACAAGGGACCTGCCCTCCCCTTGCTTGTGTCCCTCCACTGTTTGTCTTGGTCCTTTGCTCCCAGCGCTCTGCGGCGCTCCTGCCTCCCCCTCGTGCGCATGCACCCCTCTGCTCGCAGCCAGGTTCATCAAAAAACAAGCGTGTCTCCATGGTAACAGAGAGACAGCTGAAAAATGGCAGCTAAATGCAGCTGCCCCTCATTTAATATCGACTCTGGCACTGACAGAACAGATAATGGGCAATAACACACCATTATGCTGCGGGGAAATGAAATGCTTCAGCAGACGCCTGTCATGCTGCAGGGATTTATTTGTTACTGTACCAGCAGAGATTTCTCTCCCCTTCTGTCTATCACTTTCTCTCATTCCCTCTTCTTTTTCTCCTCCTTTCCCTTTTCTGCCTGTTTTCTCCGCTTGCCCCTTTTGCTTTCCTCTATTTCTTTGTATTCGTTCTTTCTTATTTTTCTCCTTTCCCCACCTCTCTTCCCTTTTGCCTTCTCCATCATGTTCTCTGAATTTATTGTTCCTGGTGTTGAAAACTGCTGTGTCTGAAGCCCAAGGGTTTTGTGAAGCTCCAAGCTTTTTGCACCTTTCAGACTTCCCATGTTCTTCCTAGTTATTCTACCTTTTGTCTGTGTGCGCTTGTCAGCATGACTCCAGTAAGGATGAAGTTTTCTGAATGAGCCTTCTACCAACATATTTCTGTGGGCTGTGTTTTAATTTGGCAAATAGAGCACAATGTAATGGAAGTTTTTGATGGAAATGTAGAGGAAAGTGCTAGTGGAAGGGATGGACTGCTTCTTGTGGTGCCAGAGTTTGTGACCACCACTGACCACAGAGTGCCCGGAGATTGGGCAATTTGCATCTACGTTGTAGATCATGTGGTTTCTAAATAATTCCTAATGTTGTGACTCTTTCACATCTTAATTATTCAGGGTTAGTTTCACTTAGTAACTGCTCTGGGTTTAGTTTCTCTAAATTCCTGCTTGTGAAAATCTGAGATGACAACAAGGGACACTGATGATAGCAAGTGATCCTCTCTCAGGATTTTAAGACCTGTGCCTCTGCAGATAAAGCTTTGAACAAAACAATAAACTTTGAGGTACCTGCCTTTAAGCTGGAAGAAATTGAGACCTGTGAAACTCATTGCTTGAACTCAAAGGCTGCTCTGAGATCAGGAAAAGGGCTCTCTGTGGATGCAGTTCATGCAGGCAAAGGCATGCTCTTTTCAGTGCAGACTATCTCCTCCACTTTTACTTGCAAAGAACCATGAAATCCTTATAGACATAGAGTCGTGTGGTTGTAGCTACATCCATGGGGGTGACCTTCACAGATCATCAGGGTCTAGACATGCATTTGATGGGTAGAGCAGAGGAGCTATCGTCTTCTCCCACGAAATGTACACCATCCTGCAGTATGAACTCCTAATCACAGGACGTGGCAGAGGTCTGGCAGCTGCCCAGTCCCTAGCCATTGTAGTTAACATTGTAGCTACGTCCAGAATCAGATCACATCAATTCCTGTCTCACGCCGGTGTCCTGGAAAACATGCCTGATGCAGAACCTGTTTGACTTGCTTGTACCTATGACTTTATTAACCTAGTTATGCAAGGAGCTCATTTGTTACTTTACAAATTATTTTTGTGTGCCTGAGCCCTTATGAAAAAAAACATACTAGTAAAGTTGTATTTTTCTGCAAGTGTTATGATATCTTCACTCAAGATTTTCTCATTGTTGATATGATGATTTCAGGTGATATATTGGGTGCATTTTTTTTGTGCACCCAATTGGTGTCTGTGCCATTAAATCCTAAGGTAGGAGTAGGCCTGAATTCTAAGTGATGTATTATACACATTGTGTCATATGGACCTAGAATAGGATCATCCTTCTTTTCCCTAAGTGTGATGGAGTGAGCAAAGCTAGCTACGCAGATTTTTAGAAATCAAGTTTTACAAGGACACATTTCAATAAGTTCTAAGCAGTACCAATCTTACGGACCCTCTTATTATTCCAGCACAGCCTTTTTGTTCTAACCCAGTCTTTAATAAAATACATTGATCATGACTTGCAAATCATCTACATTTTTGCTATTTGGATAATTTTTGATTTGAAATTCCAGGGCTGTGGAGTAAGTGCCTGTTGCTTGAATCCTAGCAGTTTCCCAGAAATATTTACAGGTCTGAGTAAAATCTGTACAATGACTCCTAAGTTTTCCAAGTTTGTCAGCCCTCACTGTGATTTGTGACAGATCACAGTGGGCTGGGGGAATCTTTACTACAATAGCAGGTAAGACAATAACTGCTAGGGGAAAACAGATAATGAGAAAGAAGGAAAGATCCTTTTGATTTATATCCTGGTACACCCTCATATCTCTGCAGAGGAGCTTATTTAAGCATGATATTTCCAATATATCATCATACATCCTAAGTACCTGATTTTATTTACTTCTTCACTGCAAATGTAGAACATGCTCCTCAGAAGTTGTCTTAGAACTCACAGATGAAATAGGCAACTTTGAAACGCTGCAGCTCGATGTGCAGTTGAGTGGTAAAAAAACATTCACCCTCACTGATACTTTAGTTATTAGGCAGCTATGGGTTTCTCAGTTTTTCACTACTTCTTCCAGCGTCCTTAAAATTAATCCCTGCTGTAAGATACTGAAACACTAGGAAGGTGATTTCTGCTTTAGGTTTCAAAGAAAGCAAGTTGGAGTCTGAAAATCCTTAATTGATGTAATTCCACCACTTCTCTGAACTAGGAGATTTTTATGTATAAAGGCTATTCAAAGCTCTCTCTCCACAGTTGAAATGACAGTGAACTGACCCTCATTTCAATTGCATGCCCTGCCAGCTTCTTGAGCCATGGTGCTTATTAATGAAATAAGCAAACATGGAAGTGTCTCAAGGGGTTTTTTTTTCCCTGTTTTTTCTTTTTCTTTCTTTTCCCCGCACTCTCTCAAAAAATCTGCAGTCATTAAGTGCCATCATGAGAGAGGAATTGGCTTGTTAAAAAGAAAAGCTCTGATTTTTAAAAATTTTTCATTTATGAAGAATCCCATCAGGAGCAGGCTGTGATTAATACACATAATTGAAACAAATTGCAGCTAACTGCAGAAAAGTGTCTCCCAGCTGCTGACAGAAGGAAATTGCTGACAGCCTTTTCCCATTCAATGAAGAAAAGAGAGAGAGGGAGAAGGGAACCCTGCCCAGCCCCTGCAAACATATGGCCGCAGTGTGCGCACGCACGTTCAAAAGCGCTTGTGCAACCAGAGCACGTGTGGGTCACGGTGCAGGAATCTGCATGTGCAGACACGCCACATGCACAGGTGCAAACCCAGCTCTGCATGCGTTTGTAGGACCGTACCTGTGTGCACGTGGGATCCCTCACGTCTGGCTGTCTGCCCTGCTGGGCACACCGTGTGCCCTCGTGCACTGTGACAGTAATGTCAGCGCAGTGACAGCTGCTCTGTGGGCACCGTGGGCTCCGCCACCGAGGAGGCTCCAGCCGTGGATGTGCTTGCACACGTGAAGTTGTGTACCCACATGTGGAACAGACTGTCTTCTACAGAGAGCCCTTCCTCTGGCTTTATATTTAGGAGGATAAGGCAAACCCAGCTCTGCCGTTTAAAATGTCTTCCATCACTAAAGCTTCTTCTGTCCCTTTCACCTTTTGTTTTTCATGCTCCCTATCTGTCATTAGCTGCCTAAACAGAAAACACTTAGGCTCTGGAGATCAGTCTGAAGCTAAGAGAGCCATCTTTGATTGAAATGCCATACAGATGGCTAATGAGTGTACATCAGAGCTTTATCTGGCTCAAAAAGTTGCTCTGGAGAGGAATTTAATATCCATAGTTCATTCAGTTGCTGGCTTCTGCTAAGACAATCAGTGGCTGGGTTACGCTGATTGTTTTGCAATACGTGTTTATCACGTATGTGCCATTTATAGCTTGGCCATCCAGTGATGTGCTCCCACACAGCCACGTGACTGCTTCAAAGTAAGCAACCAGTGCACTGAGTGGGCCACAGAAACAAGAGTCAGCACAAGGCAAAGTTAGAGACCTCTAGGAGATTGTTAGTAAGATCTAACAAACTGGCTGGCAAAATCTGCAATGTGGTTGATGCTCTAATACTAGCTGGACATATTTTCTTGTCGTCATCTGTTGATTTTATAAGCTGGGCTTTTATTCATCATTGTGTAAGGGCATTTTTATTTTTTTTAGAAGCAAGCAGGAACATAAGTATGAGTTATTTCCAGTGTATCTGCCTTTAAAGCTGATTGCTACGGTGTGATGCCAGTTGGTAAAAAAAAAAATCTTCTCATTGTAATTTTTCTCATTGAAATAAAGCCATGAAATCTGTTTGTAACCACATGCATATTGTAAGTGTTATAAAAATAACTTGAACTGGTCCCTAATCTGTTATTCGCTCTCTCTCTGTGCTAGTGTTCAGTGTAAACACATCAATATAAAGCAGTTAGCAAACAAACATTCCTTTATCAGAGGTGTACGTCGATCCCAATGGAAGCCTAACACCTCAGGCAGGCAGATGCAGCAGTGGGAAAATAACTGATAAACTCAGATGTTACAGGTTATGGATTGTGTTTATGAGTTAGTGATTCAGAGCAGATGCTACCAGAGAGGTGAAGGAGGGCTGGAGCCATTGACACTTGAAGTTCAACCTGGGAAATGGTGCATTTGTCTCTAGCAGTATTCAGGGAGGTTTGAAAGAGTCTGAGAAGAGTTCAACACAAAACCTAAATGCTGAAAGAGTTTAAAAGAATACCAGGTGGGCAGTGCTGGAAGGGAGATAGCTGCCTGAGATTATTACCATAATAACAAATCACTCAGAAGCAAGCTAGACTGAGTTTGCCTATTAAAAAAAACAAACACATGTACTCTTTTAATTCTAAGGGAAGGCAAGCTAAGCTGGTGTATTCACACTGAGGCATGAGCTGCCTTGTGTTTACTGAAGGGTGAGGTGATGCGTATGGGCAGCTGCCATGAAGGAGTTGCTGTGATGTGTTCCGCATGCTTGCCTAGTGCACAGAGACACAAGTGCCCCACCTCTCAGTCAGGGCTGCTCCTTGATGCACACAAGCCAAGTTTCCCATTGCTGTAATGCCTTTCTGCCCCTTTAAAACTCCTCTTGCCGTGAAGAAAGGTCATGTCCCAGCTGTGTTTTAGTCCTCAGTGGTTATGGAATGTTGAGGCAGAGCTGTACATACAAGGTATGTTCTACTCTGGAAAGAGTTACAACCACTAGACAGAGCTCTATTTTAGAGAGGTGAAAAAGCAGGCACAGGTGCAGTCTGGAGGTTTATAAGCCTCCAGGGCTGTAAGGACTTCAAGGATCAGCAGGGCTGACCACAGCTTGTTGTGACTGGTGCTTGCATGACTATCAGAAATTGTAGCTGGTGGGAAATTACAGTTCCTGTCAAGGATCATTGCTGTCTTTTGGGGCTGAACAGCCTCAGTTCTGCCAGATTAAGCAATTTTAGCACGTATATATAAACCACCCACAACTAAAGGAACTTTATGGAGTTGTCTGCAGTCCTTCTAAGAGCTTGAAAATAAGTTCTTAATTTACCCCCACTGAGAAACAGAATTTTGGGGCCAGCAATCTTGTTTTACTAGATGCTATGAAATATTGAGGTCAGCTGTAACATTTGTCGGCTGCTATCTCTGCAGCTTGAGAACTTGTTTTAACTAGCATTCATTGTGAAGACCTTTCAAGAAAACATTCCCAGGTGAGGAGGGCACAACTGTGTCTTATGATTTATACTTTGTGCTGTGGTCAAGCCAAGCAGATCACAGAAGTTCAAGATCTGCTCATCTGTTGGACAAAGAAACAGGGAGGTGGTGCTCTAAGAAAGTGTGAAGGCAACAGCAGGAACAATTGTGATGCTCTGTGGGCTGCAGATGGTAAAGCTTCATGTTGCAAATTGCCAGGTAATTGTAAAAAAGCTTTCAGTACTGGTATGTACTAAATGCAGTGAGTTCTCTTCCTCCTTTGTCTTCCCAGACTAGTTAAGTTACACAGTTCTCTTTTGTTCAGCCCCTTTGTGGGATTGATGTATAGTGGCAAGCAAGAAAAAATTGTGTAAAATCGGGGAAAAAATATTTAGTGAAGTTTCTTTACTTTCATGTGTCAAGTTATCTGTGTGTAACGATAAAACTGCATATATATGTATAGCTAGATAGATCAACTATGTGAATTAATATAATGTTATATGATTTAATCCCTCTTATTTTTTTAGTTCTGCAGAGCCAAGAGAATTGTGATAAAATAAGTTATACCTTGCTCTGACATATGCTTTCACAGAAAAACGCTTAAAATTACAATGTGAAGGCCAAATTTTGCCAACAGTCCTTTTTCAGCAGCCCCATAATAGATCATGGCGTTGTGAAGGTATGGGTAGAACTTCTTTTGACAAAATTCTGTTGCTAGAGACAGCATGAAAAAGAATTTCAGCTTCTCTGTGATTCTACAAAGTAGCGGTAGACATAGAAGTTAGGGGGGGAAAAAAAACACTCATTTTTTTGTTGGAAGAAGCACATTTGACCAGAGAGCTGTCAAGAGACAATTAGTCTGGAGGCTCTTGAGGTTACAAACTGGCAGAGTCCATTTTCAGAATTGCCTTGTGTTTAAACACAGTGATGTTTTTCACACAGCAAGGGCTTCAACGATCCTTCATGCTGGCTCCATGCATGGGATACACGTGGGTTTGCTCTATGGGTTGTGAGCAAAACTGCCATCCTCACTTCCCAAAATCTCTGACCAGCTTCAGTTCCAAAATGACAAGACTTTGGTGTCAGTGGGTTAATGGATTTGTTAATATGTAGGAAAAAGGGGGACATTTCAGTGAAACAGGAATTGGAAAATATTTGTAAAATATACAAATACCCCTGGTGTTTAGATTAGAATGAGAGTCTTTGCTGCTAAAAAAGAAACCAAATCCCAAACCTCAAAACCACAGAAGTCAAGACCCTCTAGGGTGAACTCCTCCCCAGGAAAATAATGGCAGCACCTTTCTGAACTGAAAGAGAAACAGAGGTTTTTCAGCGGTAGTTGTAGCACAAGGGCAGTGTCACATCTCCTGCAGAGAGATTTGAAAAGTAATTTTTATAGCAGTTGGACTTTGCTTGTAAGAGTAAGAATTACATCAGTTCTGACCTTCTAGCAACAGGCTTAGGGAAAATAACATGAACATGGATACCAGCATGATCACTGTCTTACATCCAGCACTATACCCTCACTGATTGCCAGAAAATTGCCCCTTATTTTTATCAAGGCCAGTGAGTTCAGGATTTGGTTTATAGTACTGAAGAGAATCACTGGTTCAGCTGTTGGTTTTTATTGTTTTTAGTTGATATAGAGTCTTGATAATGTGTACAAGGCTTTAATAAGATTGTGCTACCCAGTAGCTTGAACTAATGAAAGCAGCTGGGCTCATTTTTGGTGCTGTCACATCAAGATATGAAATTCATTTCATTGATGATATGAAGTTACTAATTTTGGGTGAGCTGATAGAATAGCTGTTATCTGTTATTCCAAATAGCATAGATAATTTCAGAAATTTATGAAAACAGATGAGATGATAAGTATTTAAAGATAATTACAGTATATACTAAGGATCAATTTTTATTGCATTGAAATAAATGGATATAATATATGTGTATGGAAAGACCACATGGGACTATCTAAGAAAGAATTACAATAATGACATAATTTTTTCACTTGAATGCAAAAACCCTCTACTATAAGGAAATATTTCTTCTTAAAATCTTTTTTGATTTGTTGAGGTTTGAAGAGATCTTATGTACTTCCAGTGATTAAGTGGAATACTTCTGCCTGAATACCTTTTCTGTTCATCAGTATCACTACCAGCCAAGATGCTAAACTGACAAATACTTTGCACTGCTGTTCAGCTTCCCCCACTCTCTGACCTTAAATTACTTTCTGTACCTTTTAACCCACTCCTGTGTCAGTCTTGTCTGGCTTGCATGCAAAATCTTCAAAAGCACGCTTAGTTTTCCACAGGTGTCTAGATGAATTAGATGCTGCATCCAGATGACTTCTGTAGAGCTTCTGGCAAACTTTGTTTCTGTGAACTTTCCAGCAATCTTTTTTTTCTGTGAACTTTACTCAGTGTTATCTAGCCCCTATTTTGAACATGTAAGGAGTTGTTAAAATGGAAGAACATATTCCTTTTGGAGGTTATGCTATTGCATTAAATAATAGTAAAAAATCAAAATGTGGTAATGGTAGGCTGTGCTCTTTTGCACATATAGGCAGACTGCTGCACAAAAGATAGATGTCTACTTTTCCAAATTAGGATGTGAATTCTGTGTGCCTAGGATCTGCTCCTGAAATCTGAAATACATTAGTCTTGATCTTCAAGCATGTTGGTGGCATGTACCTATTGCAGAAAATTCTGATAGTGAAGAGAGATTTCAGAAAATGCGATGTTTATGGTTTGCCCAAGTCTCATGCTGAGCTGGCAGCAAAGCTGAAAACATGCAGGCTTTTTCTGACTCTTTGAGCAACAAATCCCTTGAACAACTGGCTAAGCAGTCCACTTTAGGTTTAGGTGTTTGTGCCTCCCAAAAGAAGCAACGTCCTGCTTACCTGGAACTGGAGTTGCACTCATCATGGGATGAACCTCCTTGTCATTACCAAGGGACTATTTGGTAATTCTGTTATTTTTGATGTTTCTAATTCAGGCAATATTCAGTTGAGTTTTTTTTAGTAAATGTATTAATATGTGTTTTCTTAGGAACTAGTCCCATAACAGCAGAGGTGTAGGAGGGCAGGCTGATACTTGTCCTCACCTCCTCTGCTCTGTATCCTTTTGTTTTCTAGTAAGGAACTTTCCTCTTTGTATCAGTTTTGGATGTCTTTATTCAGACAAATATTTATTTGTGCATGGGCTTAATGTCATATACATCACAAAAATGTTCCCTGTTCTCAACGCTTTTCATTCCCGTTTTACATGACCCTTGCTTCTGCACATAACTTTGCTACAGCCAAGCTGTAAAGATGGTAATAAAGTGTGTGCGTGGCAAAATAAGGTGGAATGAAACCCTTATATAGATGCTTTCTGTCATTTTTATGTGCATCACTCTCTTCCTTCTGATGTAGTGCTGTCTATAGTGATCTAGAGTCTTCCCTTCCTTCAGCTTTGTGTTTTCAGCATTGTGTTAATTGTTTGTGGTGTATGGGTTTTTCAGCAGCGTGCAGTGAGAAAGGTCAGCTGTCAGAAACAGGCCTGTCCACAACTGATAAGGCATTCGAGAGATTGGATTTGACTCATTAAGCACCTTCCCTGTAGACATGGAGTCTGCTCTGCCGCAGAAAAAAACCTAAATCAGGAAGGAAAAAAGCCCAGGATGAAGCTGGAGCATGCGCCAGAAGCACTGGCACACCCTCCCTCAGCCCCATGCACAGTGCCAGTTCCGTGAGCTTCCACCACACTTGCACCCTCGTGCACCGTGGACATCTGTGCTTATGCCCTGAGATTGTGTGTATTTACTCCACTACTTACACCTAGCCAAGACACACATTCATTTTCTCTGTGTACGTGCATGTGTGTGTAATGTGTGTGTGTGTGTGTACCCTGAAGTTACGTGGGAAAGATGCATTTCATGCCTGCCCTCAGCTGTGTACTGTAAGTTGTATAAGGATGTTAATTATCCCATATTTTGCATGTATGCAAGAGCATCCACTTCAACCTGATTCTGCGGGTTTCTTGCTCTTGTAAATCTCTTCATGCTAAGATTGCTTCCTTTCATGCTGTAACAAAGGGCACACCTCTTCTTCATGTCGATCTGTTGTGTTTGTTCAGCTGTACTTTGTCTGCCTTTCCACAGAAATATGCTGTGTAGGCAACTGTCCTTCCTGTGCCGCATGTGTATCCATTGCCCTGGTAAACACACATGGAACCTGCTGCTGTACACGCATAGCAGAAGCCTAGCATGTTTCTCATTGCATACAAATGGACACATTTTTGCCCCTAAATAATTACTGGTCAGAGCTGCTCTGCAGGCTTGTAACAGTCTTTTGCCTGTGGCTTTGTTTGAGAAGAATCGTTCTGCCTCAAATTGGGTTTGGATACTGCTACTTCCATAAATGGTCCTAATGATATCTCACAACGAGCATAAATGAAGGGCAGCAGTAGTGTTTGGCAGTATGATATGCTGGCAGTACTGGGGTTCCACACGTACCCACTCTGCAGTGACACAGAAGCCGTGGGAAGCTGACATTACCGCAGTCTCTGTGGTACCACTGGCGCTGCTCTGCCCCGCTCTCGTCTCTCTTCCACTGCACTTTTGCTTTTCACCTTCCTTCGCATTTCCCCTTTCCAATGGGCTTGGCTTTCAGTGCCGCTCACTGGTACTGAGAAGGATAATTTTGTGGATCATTATTGTGTTATTACAGTGATTAGCGGTAACTATTTTTCTACTCCCACTTCCCGCTGGAAGGATGCCCAAGGGGCTCCCTGCTCAGCAGCAAGCGCGACGCTTGCTGGAAGGCTGCTGCCAGCACAGACCCACGGGCACGCAGCAGCGCACGCTCTCCTCCGGCAGTGCTGCCTCTCTCCCTTCTGCCCCTTCCTTTGTGAGCTTCCAGCAGTCCTCTAAAACAGTGCTGTTCAACAGAAGCAGGAATTTTGCCTCCTGTTGGGCTCCTTACGTGTGCTTTTGTTCTGAATGCCCTTTCAACTTCCTCTCAGCGTTGGTGTAAATCATTTTGTTCATTCCTGCGTCAATCTTGGAAGACTTCCTCCGATAGCCTTCATGTTTTTTCTCCCAAGCAGGACTAATCATACCACACATGTAGGGAAGACTATGGTGGCTACCTAACATTCTTCTCTCTCTGGTATGACGTTTTACTAAGGTCAGAAAATTTTGGAGAGACCTTATATTCAGTGTGATAAGGAACAAAAATGCCAAGCGCACACTCTTTTAATAATGCTAGTGCTCTTGAATCTGCAGCCAGTAATAAACAAGTCTAAATGCTTAGAATCAAGATTAATATTTGGAGTTTGACTTCTGACTTTTAATGGGCTTGAAGAGTAAGGATAGTATGAAATTGGGAATTGCAGCTGGTATACAGATTGCTGCTGAAGAACAGTAAATCTCTCTTAGAGAGTGAATATAGTGTTGCTTGTTGGCCTGCAAGTTGCTTCAGTTTTTTTTTGGTTCTTTTTTTTTTGTGGTTTCTTTGTTTGTTTGTCTGTGTAAAGAAACAGGACTTTGGGTCAAGAGCACATAGATGAAAAGCTGGTGAAATAAGAGCTCAGGTGTATTCTTCCACACTCTCTACCTGTACTGTCATGTGTGCTCTACACAGAGGGGTAGATGGGCCAGGTAGCAACCCAGTAGTAGAGATGCCTCTGTGAGAGCAGGAACTTTATGGTCATGGTACTATGATGTTCTCTCTCATGAGTTTGCACTTTGCTGAACATTGAGCCCATGAGGAAACGTTTCTACTGGGTGATGTGTGCAGTGACTGGCATCCTTATGTTTTAGAGGGACGCAGCAGAAAAATAAGAAAACTATAAAAATTGCAGAGTGAAATAAAAACATAAGGAAAAGTAAATACAGCAGCAATGGGAATTGCCCTCACCCATGCTTAGCATTGAGGAATCTAGAGGAGGTCTTACACTCAGCAAATCATCATCATCTCTTGACAAAATTTGTAGCAATACTTTGCTTTTTCTCTACCTTCTGGAACTAGGAGTGAGAGTAGCAAAATTGTTCAGAGAAAGAAAAAGTACACTTTGTTCAACCAAAACAAATTGTTAATTTATATGACTATATCAAATTCTTTCAGGCAAATTATTTTAAAAATTGATTTATTCAGCATCATTCATTTCAAAATAAACATGTTTCATGCTTTAATTTTAAAATGGAGCTCTAGTTTTTTTTAAGAAATATGTTTTTAAGGGCATGTAAACCAAAATTTTTAAACTTCATTTTGGGTTAAGGAAGATATTATCACAGAATTGTTTTTTTAGTCCCTATGGTCAGCTGATCAGAGCATAAAGCACAAGCACAGCTCTAAGCACATACTGCCATGGTCAAACCAATACCTGGAGTTTGTAATTTCTTTGGCAGAGGATGCAACATCACACACTGATACCAGTACAGTTTGTATTTAGCAAACAATGGAAAACAGGTGGAAAAGAGGATTCTCAAGACACTGTGCACTGCATATACACTGGATTGGTAGAGGGCTTCTCCTCACAGATGTGGAACATTTCTTGGTTTTTAGAGTTTAATAAAACTCATAGAGTGTTCTTTTCCCATAGGTCTCAAGGACTTAACCTATATTTTTGTTATCTTTATAGTACAGATGGAGGCAGCTGAGGTTAATTAAGTGCCTCAGGTTGCACAACGAATCAGTGACAGAGTTGAGGATAAAAAGCTGGGGTTCTGACTTCCATGCCTCTACTTTGTCATTTAGATCAATTTTAATGAGCAATTTAAGAAAATGATGTTACTAGACATATACTATAATCTTTTGTAGACATGTCATTTATTCATTTTCATTATTGTAGTACTAATACTTTTGTCGTCAAAACATTTTAGCAAAAAGGTTTTTATGGCTGTGTTTTTCAGCTATTTTGTGTGCAGTATTGGAGGAGTTCAGACACTTCTGTTTTCTGCTTTTCTCTTCAGAAAAGACAGTATGTGGTTTAGAGAGTGAGTAGGGAACCTGTGTATCATATAATTGGCAAAACTAGTTTAAAAAAACCTGTGCTCAATATGTGGACTAACTAGGAGATTTTGTGTGGTATAACTGATTTATGTTTTTTCCTCTCAGAAGAGATTTTTCAAATGGCTGCAATATACTGTTGGGTGGTAAAGGAGATTCCCGGCATTGACAAGCAAAATAGCTTTTCATTTGGGTGAATATTTATTTTTTTGGATGATAAGATCCCTAACTGTATATTTAATAGGCGCGTACTCATACTTCAGAAATGTAGGGCGGTTGTGCTTCTAACAGGCTCCCAGCTCTGCCACTGTTACGTGACAGTGATATATGGAAACTGCTTTATACATTTAGTACATGTCAACTATTTTGAGGATCAGGAGCCTAGGGAACATTTGTCTTTATTTTGGGCTAAAGATGCAGGCAGTGTCATCCCTCTTCCTCCCCTTTGCACTCAGTCTTTGCTGTGCAGTGGTCCAAATTCATCAGGTGAAATCAGTCCCTCTGCAGGGCTAGCTCTGGGCCTCCTAGGCATGGTTTGCAGTCCCACAGGTCAGAGCCTCCTGTGTGTTGGAGCCAGCCCAAAGAACATCATCCAAGGACACAGGCAGACAAAAGCAGAGGTGGAACCTGCAGTTCCAGAGCTGTCATGCAGTATCTTCAGATAAAGCACTTCTTCCTCTTGTTTTCATTAAGAGCTTAGCTGCACAGGGATATAATAGCTTAGTCAGGTTTGACAAAAACCCCTGAACATTCATTGTACTGCCAAGTCTTCTTGATCTCTTCTGGGCTTAAATTTGAGGACCTTTTAACAAGCATTCTGCTTCAGACTTGAAGGGTAATGGGTAAAGGAGCAGATAAGAGTAGAGGGTATGATTCATGCTAGGCACTTGATGTTCTCTGGTGGAACATTAATGCTTCCTTTGCTCTTACTGGTGAGGTGGAAGAGCTTTTTGCATAAGATTAGAGCTGCTACACTATGTGCAAAATTTGAGTTTGGCATTGAAAGAGCACTGGCTGTTGAGTGCATCTCACCTTTGCTGTGGACTCCTGGGCTAACTCTTTTGCTGCGGACTCTTTGCATCTTTTAAACAGGATGGGAATTGTTGTCTTGCCTTGATTCTTCCCCACGTTGTTTCTGATGTTGTTATGCTGATTCTTCTATGCTTCCAAGTTACAAGTTATGTAGATGTACTAAGTGAGCATGAGGAGCCTGAGGAAACAATAAATGACATTATTTCTGAAAAATGTAACATTTCCCAGAATGATTTAAAGTGATTTAAGAGACTTTTACTGTAGGACTCCAGTTCAGCACTTAATTTTATCTCTTATTATATCATTCTATGATTTTGTGGACAATTTTTTTTTTCAACAGCAGAAATTCTTTTTCTTATGAAAAATTATTCCTATAATTTCCTTGAGGTTAGAAGTCATATTATTTTTCTAAGATTTAATCAATGCAATCGGTTCAGACATCTCATTATGACATTAATATGACTTATATGTTCTTACTTTACAGTTTGTGAAATATAAATGCAGGCTATGATATGGATCTCACAGATTCCACATATCAGTATCACTGTTGGTGGTACTTAGAAGATGCTTCATGCACTGAAAAATATATTGTACACTATTTCTAATGTAATTAAATAATATCTGTAAATGAGCGAGTCTGATGAGTGATGTTACTGATCAGATCAGGTGGTGTGAAGAATGGTTAGACTAGAAAAAAGCAATTATTTGGATGTATTATTTTTCCTGTTCAAAGGCTGGAAAGGAGGAATACAGCAGGAGGCTAAATAGAGGCTGAAGTGATCTGCTTTTAGTTACTACTGGATTCTGTCACCATCTCTTTAAGATAAAAGCTTGATTTTTTCTTTTCCTAAACTACTAAGCCTGGA
Organism: Dicaeum eximium; assembly: GCA_013396995.1. NCBI lineage: Eukaryota > Metazoa > Chordata > Aves > Passeriformes > Dicaeidae > Dicaeum > Dicaeum eximium. The sequence continues at coordinate 588,287 of VWZP01002893.1, forward strand.
GGTTTGTTTTAATGACATCAATCTGGGCAAAGTGCTTTGACCACTTCTGCGGGCTCTCATCAATTTTAACATTCAGCCACATAATGTTGACTGTAAACCAAACCCCAGTAGGACAGGGACTGCCTCACAGGACATCTGTAATGCAATGAAGGTGAGAGGGGTGAGCAGCTGACCCTTGGCTTTAGGAGAGCTACTTGATGTTTTCTTCAGGAGATGTCAGGAAAATCACTGTCTATTTTATATTTTTCTAAATATTTCCTAATTGTGTCTGGGGCCAAAATTCCTATTACATGAGATGCTGGTTTTGTTGAGTATTAAACTTCACACCCCTAAGCAAAATGAGTGCTTCTAGGTTTTGCTGTTTTCAGCTCTGCAGCCTTGAAGTATTTTTTTTCAGGCATCATCCAAGACTTTGGAGGCTGCTTTCTCCACACCTTAGCTAGGATGACATCCTGGCAGGACTAGATAAAAATAGGAGGTTGGTTTCCCTCCACAAATACATAAGAACCTCTGGAATGAGCCCAGGATGGAGAGATAGGAGCTCCTGAACTCAGATTCTTTCTCTGTTATTGATTTTCATGGTGATGTTGAGTAAACCCATTAAAATGTCTATGCATTGGTTTCTTCGTCTATAAATCAAAATGCCAAGTTTTCTACCTCTTAGTGATCCTGGGAGTTCTGAATATTCTCCTAGAAAGAGCTCTGACAGGAGCAGCAACAACATTGCACCTAAAAGCTGAAGCTGAAATTGCCATCTGGCTTTGCTGAAGAGGCAGTGTAGCTGCATACTGTATGGGAAGATCCTGGAGTCTTCACCTCTCCAGGGGACCTGAGACTCAGCAAGCTCCGGGCTTTCTTCAGGGATGAGAAGGGCCGGGAGCTTGGCTTAGGTATTCGTTTGCTGTGCTTTTGTTACTGTTCCTACACTCAGCCTCTGATATGTGCTGATGTTTGGGTTTTAAACAGATACAAGTCTGAGACTTGCAAAATTGGCTTTGCAGTGTGGTGGTGATGGTAACTGCTTAATGTGCTGGGTGTATCTGATAGGGTTTGGTCAGAAAAGGGTGACATTTTCCATTAAAGTGATTGGTGACTCCTTTCATTCAAGGAAAATATCTGTGCTAGCTTGAAGATGCTGAGTTTTGCTTCTATTCAGGTGATTTTTCTTTTGCATCTTGAATATGCGAAGGTTTAAGTCCAAGTGTGGAATTTTGTACAAATCTTGGATCTTTGAAAAATCCCAGCTACTACAGAGAATTTGGTTATGTGAATGATGAATTAGAAAGTAAATAATGGATTTAGATTAATACTAACAAGAGGAATGGAAGATCTGATTACTTATATGGGCTGACAGATTCTCATTTTTGTGTATCTATTTAATATTAACTGAAAATATAAAACAGTTAAAAACTAAATCTTGCAAATCAAAATACAAAAATCAATAGGTTTCAAACATATCCCAAATACATTTTAAGTAAATGTTATTTTATGCAGTTGCATTGCCACCTTTGGAGAATTAGATCATCAATTCAATTAAATATCACTGACTGTATGCAGGGTTTCAAACACCAGGTAAATCAGGGTTTGATCTATTCCTTGATGTAACATAAACCAAGGGTCCCTGTTGACTTTGAGTTGGATCTTGAGGTTAGCTTGTGTGTTGCTGTGCAGAAGCTGCTTGGTACACTACCACTTCTTAAGGAATACAGAAGATACAAATATCACAGGGCAATCTGTGGAACCTTTGAATCTACCCTATCACAAGGGTCATGAGCTAACAAATAACAAGTGGTTCACTGCTCTGTGGTCTTCCAGGTGTCACCGGACAGTGTCTGAAAGCATGAAGAAATACTGGGAGACCTGCAGCCTACTCAGAGCTTTTTCTCCTCATTCTTTGTGGAAAGAACCTCTATCCCTTTCCCCCCTCCATGCTCTCTGGTAATTTTCAGGTGCTTTTTGATCACAGCTATGGTGTGTGTCAGAGCACAATAACAATTGGGACAGTATGGAGAGGCCATGCTTGGTAAGAAGCCTTTCTTGTGGCCTGACAGAAGCTGGGGGGGATACACAGTCAAGCTCTTTAGTGCACATATTAGGCTCTGACTGCTGAAGCCTTTCATGAGACTGCTAAACCACATGGCCACTGGTAAACTGTTGAGGAATCAGCAATTTGGAAAATACAGTCTTAGAAAGTGTGTTGACCTTGGGAGTTGTGCTTATGAAATGTGGCACGGACAGGAATGAATTTTGATTTCACGGCGAACCCCAGAGATATTTTAGTGTGTGGTAATGTGCGAATTTCAATTTCTGTCCAGAGCAGCCACAGAAGGAAGAAAAACTCCATAACAACTCAGGAAGAGCTGACTTTCTCCCAATGTTGGAAAGGATACAAAGGTGGATAAAGTGCAGAATCCCATCTATGACAAGAGTCAGCAGCAGATGACTGGAGGAAACAGGCAGATGACACAGCTGAATGCATAGTTGAATGCACCCTATTTTGAAACCAGTGGTACGAGTAGGAGTAATAGCTCTTTGAATTTGCTCTGCTCTGTTTCGATTAGTCTTCAGTGGTTGCCTTAAATTACTGTTTAGATCTCTAATCTGCACTTTGCCTTCTCCTTTGTATTGAGTGGATCAGTGAGATTTCATCTAAGTGGTTGAGAAAGTGTATATGAGCCCTGTGTCTTGTACTGAGTGAACAATTAACCCGAGTGTCTCTGAGTGAACAAATGTGTGTTCAGTGCTTTGCACATCTTCAGCTGTAGCGAAAAGGCTCACTCACAATGATTGTGTTGGAACCCTGCCCTCAGACACTGGCTATTTGATGGGAATTACCTGCAGGTACATGGAGCATGTGTCTAACTTGCTTGTAACACATTCTCTTGTGATGGATCAGGAGTGACCAGGCAAGGGAATTGTCAATGTTGGGAGAGGGCTGTTAAGTGCTTGGCTCTGACTTCCAGAACTGCAGTCAATAGCAGCCCTCTGTGCTTAGGCTGGTTTAACACTGATACAAGCATAAACACTTATTGGTGGTACTTAAATGTATTCAGAATAAGATCAGAGCCAAATAATTTGGAAGGGACCTCCAGAGGCTGTGTAATCCAACCATTAGCTCAGAGAAGGCCCAGTTAGTTCAGGCAGCTCAGGACTCTACCTAATCAAGTGTTTAGTATTTCTAAAGGTGGAGATTCCAGTCTCTCTGGGCCCTTCCTACTGTTTGACCATCCTCAAAATGAAACTTTTTTTTTAATAGAATGAGAATTTTTTGTATTCAGCTGCATGTGTTGCATCTCATCCTTCTGCACAGCTCTGAGAATTTGACCCTGTCTTGTCTGTGTTCTTCCATTAAGTCATTAAAGAAATCAGTAAGATTTCCCTTGAGTTGTCTCTCCTTGAGGCAGAATGAACCCAGTTCCCTCAGCCTCTCTACACACATTCCCTACCCCAGTACCCTGAGGATGGTGGTAGCTCTTTGCTGGACTGACTCCAGTATTTTGAAGTAGTTTTTATACGAGGGAGCTCAGTGCTGGACAGAGCATTCCTGATATGATCTTACAAGTGTCCATTAGGGAAAGAATCACTTCCCTTGGGCTGCTGACTGCATTCTTGCTAATACAGCCAAGGGTGCAGCCGGCCTTTGCTGAAAGGGCAGGCACTGCTGACTTGTGCTCAGCTTGCCTGCTGGGACCACAGGTCTTCTTCTGAAAAGCTGCTTTTGAGCCAGCTGGCCCCCAGTGTGTGCTGCTGCATGGAGCAATTTGGGTGGCTGTTTGCTTGCAGGGCTATCTGGACACATGGCTTGCTTACCAAAGTACAAACACACATTGCTTCTGCAAGAGCCTCTGCTTAAAGCAGACCTTTTGCTTGAGAATGTTATACATACAAGTTGCAATACTGTGCTCTTTTGTCACCATTATTTTATGCTGTGAGAACACAGATTTTACCATGTAGTTATTTTCCAAGAATGGCTGACAAGTACTAATAAATTCTGGCTAATCCTTATTAGGATTACTAAATGGTACAAAGTGAAGCAGAAAAGTGCTATTAATGCCAAAGAGAATAGCACCAGCATTTGCCTTATGGAGTGATTTGTAAGCAATGATAGCTTGACTGCTTCTACTATCTACTGCTCAGCCTTGCTTTCACAGCTGGGAGTCAGGAAGATCCTGCAATATGGAGTGGGGGGTGGGATCTATACAGACCCCATTGCAAGTACCATTTCCTCCCAGCTGGCACTAGCCAGCCCCTGTCCAAGCCTTCCTGTCACTCTCCTCTATTTCTTCCACTGGATAAAATCAGGGTATGCAGCTGGCTCAAGTCACATAAGCACAATACTGCAGCAGAACTGGCTTTGAATGACAGGAAACCCAGGTACTGGGAAGAAGACCTCTAGCTCACACTAAAGATTTTGATGGCATTCAAATGCTGCTTCCAGTTGCTGAGAAATAAGCGCAGCGGCTTTCGTTGTTGTGCATAAGAGATTTCTTTTCTTCATCAGGAAATACTAAATGTCATGTGCTATGAATAATTCCCCTGTGTTTATTTTTGCTGTTTGAAAAAGATGTGCTTATCTAGTACAGATTTCCTGGACAAGATGATCAGACAGGCAAAGTTCTCAGATGTGTTTACCAGCAACATTCCTTATGTCTGTGGACAAAAAAAGTGGACTTCCTCATGCTCTCAGAGAAGCAATCTGTAGGACGCCTCATGTGGCTCTCTTGTTTGCTTGGTTTTTCATTCAGTTGAAAGAAAGGGGCAGCTCTCTTAGGATTATATTCTGGTGTCTCTCTCAAATTTCCTGTTCGATAGGTTAGGATAAGTTTAGATGGCAGTAGTGCTCAATCTAAACACTGGCCTTTGTGAAATGTTGGGTTTTTTTAATCGACACATTGGTGGTTGTGTTGTGAATAATAGAGCTTTCCATCCTTCTCCAAAAAAGTATGTGAAATGTCTTATAATAGTCCTTAAACGTGCTTTTCCTAGACTCCAGTGCATACTGTTGAATGGTCCCTATGGAGACAGTGCTGCAGTGAAACCAAAAACACAGCACTGAAATTCCTCGCTACTGACGACCCTGCAGTTAATTCTCTTGGTAGCCACATTACAAAAGGAGCTCTACAGTTATTGGCATGCCTTGATGTTTAGCTCTACGGTTGCCAGTGCTGTGGGACGCTTAAACTTCATGGCAGCCTTAAATCTCTTCTTGTCTGACTGCTGAATGGATCTTTTGTTTCCCTTCCTTTGCAGCGCGAGATGAGAACATGGCCACGTTCCGTGGCTCCGAGTACCTTTGCTATGACCTGTCGCAGAACCCCATCCAGAGCAGCAGCGATGAGATCACGCTCTCCTTCAAGACGTGGCAGCGCAACGGGCTCATCCTGCACACCGGCAAGTCAGCCGACTACGTCAACCTGGCCCTGAAGGATGGAGCAGTCTCCTTGGTCATCAACCTGGGGTCTGGGGCCTTTGAGGCCATTGTGGAGCCGGTCAATGGCAAGTTCAATGACAACGCGTGGCACGACGTTAAGGTGACGCGCAACCTGCGGCAGGTAATGGTGAAGGGGAGAAAGCCCTGGGGACAACTTCGTTTGGTTTTATTGGGACAGGCAGATGGGAGAGAGTAATAGGGAAACGGGGAAGCTCAGTGCTATTGCTAGAGTTTCTTTAGCTATTCTGGATCTTGGTGCCTAAAGGACAGTGAAAAAAAACATTAGTTGGTGGGAATTTATTCCTCCTGCAATATCTTCATTTCCACTTTATTAATTTTCTATTTTTTTCCCAGTTTGATTTAATAATAAAAACTTGTGACATAACTTTACTTTCATCTCCCTTTTTCTTTTTTCTTGTTCTGTTCTCCCTTTTAAATTTTATTATTTCCTTAATTATGATTCAATCTTATCAGTAATATTCTTGTTGCATTTAATTACTGTGGGAATAGAGCCTATTGCCAACAGCCAATGCTCTACACCTCTCTCCTTTTTCTTTCAGTTTTGTTAATTGGTTTAACCATTGCCATGATGTCACAATTCTAATTCTGAAAGTCTTCTGTTTTTCTTTTCCTTTTCTTTTGTGTGTGCATATGAGTGTGCAGGTGTGCAGGCTGGTGGGTATGTGTGTAATTATTTTAACTTTATAGCTTTGGAATTAATTGGCTGGAGTCTCTCTGAGTCTTCTTGATTCTCTGTTCTTCCTTTCTTCTTTTTTGTTTTTTCCCCCTTCTTTCTATAATGAGATTCTACTTTATTTCTTGTCTCTGCCTTGAGACTCTTCTGTTTGCTGTGAGGACTGGAAAACTGGAAGGATCAAAAAACCCCACGCAAACTCAGATCAATCCAGCACCTTACAATTCCACTTTGGAAAAGTTTTTCTGATTTTACCACTGTAATTTTGCACATCTACATGCTGCTTTTCCTAGCAGACAACTATATCAGGTGATGTATTTGGTCGTAGTCTAGTCTTAAAATCCTGAAGCCTTTCTCATGAAATATAAATTCAGACATAAAGAGATAAGATAAAATTAAATAACTTTGCTCTGAAAGCTGGTAAATATATCAAGTCACTAAGGGCCATCTGCTGCATGATAAATGAGTTTTACACGGTGAATAGGAGCTATTTGATATCTTGCTGTTTGGTAGAGGAGCAGAAACACCTTGTAAACTAAGATTTAAAATTAAATTAAAAATCAGTTTTTGAATATAATGTGACCTGTTTATTTTCTCATTAATGTCAATATTAGCACAACCTTTAAATAGCTTTATATAAGTTTATACAATGTAATTTGTGGTAACATTTTACACTAGCTAAGAGCAAATGTGTCTGTGAGTATAGGATAATCAGTGCCAGAAATCAGAAAAAGTATCTACTAGTAGAGGTCAGTGGAGAATTTTTCTGTTATCAGGAGTTCATGTCTTTCTTTTCAATATTTGGGTTTGGGGCTGAAGAGGTTTATTTGTCTTTTCCATGTAAATCCCTGTATTTCCACATGCTTAGGATGTCTGGGTCTGAAAAAAAAAATCTGTCATCAAACTTTCATGAGACTACAGAATTCGTAGCAATGGAAAAAATCAATCTGTTTTCAATAGTTTATATTGAAATATAAACTGCATATATTATATATGCAGATAAAAATTTCAATTCTTATGCAGTGGATGGGTCTTAATGATCCTATTCTGTTTAACCATTCCCATCAGTACAGTAGAGGGAGATGCACCAAGTGGTCTAGATTAGTCAGTCTCAAAAGGTCAGAATATATGGCTTTATTTGATTTTTTTTTTTTAAATTTATTTTTAGTTAGTTTCAGCACAGGTAGTCCTTGAATATCTCAGTAGAGCTCATTGGCCATTTTAGTTAATCGTGCTTTTTATTTTTCATTTGAAATCAATTTCAGTGGGCAAATGTGCCAGAAGCAAAATTAATCCTTGCTTCATGCCAGGATGGGTTTGGATCTTGAAGAAACAGAAGGATCACAAACAAACCTGTGGATGGGAAGCTGTCACATTCTTTTTCTTAATATTTTAGCTAATGATTTTTTAAATTAGTCCACAGATGTGCACCAAGAGAATGGAAATCTGTCTATGCCTTTTCATATTTGATGAAACCAGGGCAGTACTTTGGTGATTATTAGAAAGCAGGCAGTCTGCGAATTAAGCAGCACCGTAAATTTTTAAGCCTCCTGATCTATTCACTGTGAATGTTTCTAAGTGATCCTGAATTCTTGAAGGATCCAACTTGACTGGTCAAGAGAGAGGATGTTTTAATGAGATGGATGAGCTCTTTGCAAAGGAAGGCCTGTCTTCAAATTACATTTAATTAGCAGAGGTGATTTGAGGTCCATTTCTATAGTTAAGCATGACAGAGTACAGTTCAACCAATAAATATCAGTATGGCCGGACTTTTTTTAGTCATCTTTTCCCTGGATACTTGCATTTTAACTTTTGATCTGTCTCAAAATTAAGACATTGACCCAGAACCTAAAGCTGCCCAGATATTGGAATTGATGAGGCCTTGAGGCAGAGCAGTCACGATAGTCCTAAAAGTTGTCATCCAATAAAACTCTGTATAACCTAAATGATTTTGTATGTAAAATATTATTGGTTCTATGTCTTTCCTAACATAAATTCACCTGTAATGTTGCAGTATGATATAGTTCACTAGAAGGTCTTGTTTCCAGCTGTGCTCATGTTTTCTTAAAATAACCCATTCCAAAACCAAACATAAAACCCCAATAAAATACATTGCCTCTGAATGTTGAAGCTTTATAAGAAAATCAGTAGCTTCCTTGTAATTGGTTGAAAACAGCACTGGAAGTAGATATATTTCTCTTTAAAATGAACTTTAAAATCAATAATTTAGATATTTCAAGAATATTATCTAAATTTAAGCAACTCCAGCTAAATGGACTATCAGCAGCTTCAGGATGCCATCTAATCTTTTCCTCCACTTTTTTGGGGGCTCAGAGAAAGAGGAGGAGGATTTGCATAATTTTTTGGCTGTTTCTACAATTAGAGTGGAACTTTATATAGTTGGACTTTTGCCTAGTACTTTTTGGAATTGTTAAATGTTTTGTAGCTAAGCTGGGAGAATTCTAAGGGCTGCTTTTTTTTAGATCAAATGACTATCACAGCAGTTAATCTCCTTAGAGACAAACCAAGTGAATCCACAGATTCCCTTGAGTAGTGATCGTTAATGTCAAAGCAAATCTCCCTGTTTATTTATCTTATTATTTCAGTTAAAACTAAGCCCTCTTTCTGCCTTGTGAGAAACCTTTACTTAGCAATAGGATCATGGCTGAATTTTACCAGGGCTTTCAGAGCATGTTTGGGGCAGTGTGGTCTGATGGGAGGAGGAGCAGAGGAGACTGAAGGTCAGACTTCCTGTGTCTGTCTTCAGGTCTGCTGCTGACACTCTGTCTCATTTCTAGCAAGTTCTTGTCCCTGTCCCATACTTCAACTCCTTTGTTTGTAAAAATAAATTTATAACACGACAATTTGCTGTGAGTAAGACTTCCTTGGTGAAGAATTCAGGAGTTAGTGCTCATTATTTCCAAGTAGAGAGTGTTATTATTATTTCATTCCAATTGACAAATAACCTTGGGACTTCATGCACAATGTCACAAAGTCTTAAAAAACCTATTTCCCCTGTCAGTGCACAACTCTGAAGCCTGCAAGCAGACGGTTTTTACATGAGGCAGCGTAGATCTTGCTTGTGTAATTTAGGATAATTCTTGCCAACTTCAGTCACACTGGAACAGGTACTTGGAGCCTCCACAGGCTGCCCTTCCCCATTAACACTGAAGCTAGTCAAAATGCAAAATCTACTATGAAGATCTTTAGTTCCTTAACAGCTAAAATGCAAAGAAGCAAAGTGTAGGTTCTAACATCATCTGTGTGCCTTGGGACAGGTTAAAATAGTTCTGCTAAACCAAACTGACTGGTAAATTCTCCTAGCTCCTGTGTAATAGTGATGCAGTCAAACAGGAGGGATGCTAAGTCTTGCCAATCTTCTGTCTTCAACCTGGACACCAGCAACACAGTTCGTTCTACACAATTTCTCGACACGTTTCTCCCTACAGTAGGAGAGGTTCAATTCCTGTATCTTGGATGACAGAAGTGAGCTACAGGCAAACAGCCAAGCACAGGCACTGTTATGTGCTTCTCCTGAAACTCACAAACTCAGCTGCTGTAAAGAAACCTGCAGACTGGGGAACTTGGAAGGAAGACACAGAGTCTTGGACTCATCTTCATCTGTATCCTCCAGCCAAAGGAAATACAGACCTTTTTGTGATATTCTGCAGCACTTGAGGGTAGTGAAGCTTGGAAGAGGAGCTGGCATGGTGGTGGGTGGAAGAAGGGAGTCATGGTTGGGTTTGTGCTGAAGGGACAAACTGTGTACTCTGTGTATATCTCTGAGTGTAAGGTTCTTGTTTGAGGGAAGCACCTTGATGAGCATTTGAAGAGTAAGTATTGCACTGTTTTAACTTTGCTTCAGGTCTGGATAATGTGTATGAGGGTTGAAGTTAATGACTAATACCAGGGTGGGAAGAGTAGGCAGCCCCCTGTTTCTTTACAGTCTAGATGGCATGGTTCCCCATAGAGTCCTGGTCATATTGTCCTCTTCCTCACTTTGTGTGTCTCAGGTGCCCCACGCCTTTTTTTGAAAAACTAACACTAGATCATTCATGCAATGTGTCATTTTTACTAACCAACTAATGTACTAACACCCTAACGACTCATCTTTGCTTTTAGTTATTTTAATTAACAATCGTTCTGTTCACGATTTTTTAATTTCCTTTCTTCCCCCTTTTCCGCAAAGCACTCAGGCATTGGACACGCTATGGTAAACAAACTACATTGTCTGGTAGATATCATTCTTATTGTCTCTTTTTTTGGGTTTGCCGTGTGTTACCTGCCTTTTCCTCCCCCTACCTGCTCTTTTTCCCCCCTCCTTTATACTTACTGCTTCCTTTAATTTTATTCTAATTTCATTGAAAACACATTGTTTTCCCCCTTCCTTTTTTTTTTTCCCTCCCCTTCTTTTTGAATAGAAAAATGAGCATCAAAAGCAACTAACACAGCTCTTCTGGAAATGGGGTTTGGACCTTTCTTTCATTGTTTTCTTCACCTCTGTCTTTAGTTTTTTTCTGGTGATAAATTGCTGGGGTTTTTTGTCCCTTGTTTTTGAGTTTATATTTCTTTCTTTTGCTTTTTGTTTTCATTTGGCTTTTTTTCTTGGCTTTTATTTTAGTTTTTTTTTTTTTTACTCTGAAGGTTTCTAGATCAGAACCATTGCAGGGCCTCTAGTCCGTGGTGGTGAAGGCTCTCTTTTTCTCTCACCCTTTTGTTGTGACAATGGCTATTACAGGCAAAGTGGCCAGAGTTGTCCTCTTCCTCCTGATTTTCCCCCACTTCCTTCCCTCTGCTTTCTCTCCTCCTTCTCCCTCTCGCTCTGTCTCTCACTTTCTCTCTCTCTGACCTCTACCTGCGTGGCCAACAGGAGCTCAGCCGGTTGTTTGTTTCAGTACACACTCTGCATGGCATGTCCACGTCTGGTGACTCGCCCGTCTCCTCCTGGCCTCGATCTGTTTTCCTCCATCTTCCCTTGCAACCACTAACAACATTGATGCAAAACACATACAATTCACTTCCTCCTCTCCCACCCTTTCCTTCTGTCACCCTTCACCCTCCATGTGTTTGTGGTTATGATTTTGGGGACATTTCTGTTTCATTTTGAGTTTTTTTGTTATTATGGAATTCATTTGGTATTTTTATTTTTGATTGCATGCGAGTGTGAAATAGTTTTCTCTCCCTCTTTCTTCTCCTCTCTCTATTTTGCTTTTCTCCTGTCATCTTTCTGGACTTCAGATATACTGGCATGACATGTTAAAGTGCAGTGTGTGCACGCCTTGTATCTCTTTCTTTCTTTCTCATATCCACTTCTGTCACATTTGTTGGTGTGCAATTGATTTATTTTGATTTATTTTCTGCTTATACTTTGGTTATGGGTTAGTTTGTAAATTTTTTTTTTTGGGTTTTTTTTTAATTTTTTTTTTTTTTTTTTTTTTTTTTTTTTTTTTTTTGGTCTGTCTGTTTGTGGCGGGTGGTGGGTGTGTGTCTCTCCAGGTACATGGCATGCACATCCATAATGTATTGAAAGTGAGTTCCCTCTCCCCCTATCCCTGAATGCATGATTGTCAGTGTGCCGTGAGCAAATGAAACTTAAAAAATAAAAAATACCAACCTCGTCTTCATTAGTGTTTTTTTTTTTTTTTTACTAACAACCATAACTAACTGGAATCATTAAAATAATTTCTAATTAATCATAAAATCAGCTAATATGAGAAATGTCTTTCAAGGACAGTTATATTTTCTGGCCTGAATAAATGGAAAGCAGCTGGATGGATAGGCTGCTGGGTAAGCCTGAGAGTGCTGATGCACCAGAAAGAGGAGAAGCAGATGCTGAAGCATTTCTCTGTGGGAAAATCAGACCAGAAAATAGAGCTCGACTTAATTAAAAAAAAAAAAATAGCATACCAAATCTCAACAAAATGCTTAATAAAACTGGCATAAAATTATAGGGGAGGTAAGTTGTTCTGTTTAGGATTGTAAGGTCATTGCTGGGATTTTCTTTGTCCATTGTGTCCCTCAAACAGGTGACAATCTCAGTGGATGGCATCCTTACCACCACGGGCTACACACAGGAGGACTACACCATGCTGGGCTCAGATGACTTCTTTTACGTGGGAGGGAGCCCCAGTACTGCTGATTTACCTGGGTCTCCAGTAAGCAATAACTTCATGGGCTGCCTCAAAGAGGTAACTATTTGAAATTAATTCCTTTCTCTGTGCTTTTGGTTTGTGAGAGTCATCATTCTTTCCTGCCTTACACAATTAATTCCTTCCCTGATGCCTAATTTTATACTGATAACTGCAACGGCTCTGTAAAGATAAAGTTATCATTCAGCTGGTCAGAAGGCTGGAAAACTCATGAACTTAAGGGCAGGCTCATACTTCTAGTGCTTGGATTACAGAAAAAATGCTTATGGTAGTAGGATAGAGGTCTTCTCTAAGCTGTTAGCCCTTCAGAAGACAGCATTACTATTTCTAGGCACTTAGACAGTAGCCATTATAAATAGACAAATGGCCTTTGATTACTAAGTAGTATTTTGAGATGAAAAAATCATAATCAGAAGCTTATTTAGAATAATTTTTAAGGTCTTGGATTTCACCTGGGAGTATAGTTAGTTCTGAGTTTTCCAGGAAGATGGAGAAATAGAATAAAACAGAATAATGAAAGTTGAAAATAGCATAAAAAGTGTAAATTTTTCAAGGATAATGCGGTGTGAGAGTGTAAGGGAGGTGTGGCAGTCATGTGGCATGTGAACACGAAGTGTACCATGTGTTATGATATGATCAGAGATGCCTCTCCCTGAATTAAAGTGCAAATAGAACCATATGCTGAAGTCAGTAGTATGGATTTAATTGAACAATAAAATGTGAGGTAAAGCGATAGAAGTAGAAAGGAGAGAAAAGAGAGAGACAGATTAAGGAGAACATAGTCACCACCCATGCATCCAGTGGCATCCTGTTGGTCCTTCTTCATCCTGGGCTTCTCAGTGGTGGGGGGCCTGAGGTCACTCAAAACTTTTTACTATTTATATATCTTTGCAAACAAAGGAATTAATGCTCATTGGTTACACACATCTTTTATTCTACTGGTTAAATAATTCCTTCACTTCTAATGTTAATTAGTTCCATGCTCAGTTTTTCTGTTTTTTTTTTTAGTTGTTGGGTTTCCAGAGCTGGTGGGTTGTGAGTCAGTGGTCACAATCTCCCCCTGATTGAATTACCTTTTACTTTGTCCAAGCTGATTCAGCACAGTTGCTTTCCTTGTGGGCCATAATTTCAGCATTCTTTACATCCATTATGAGTTATACATTCTCCTCTCAGCTTTGTTTACCTCCCCCTAGGCTTGAGATAACACTTGGACAATAGAATCACCTCTGTCTTATCTCAAGTTCCCAGTCATGGTGGCTTAATTTACAGTCCAAGTTCCTGGTATCCATGGGGATTTATCTGGGGAAGGGATTGGTAGGTGGGGGAGTCCCTCAGTGGTCATAGATGCCATTTGTCGCATAACTTGGGGTGATCTGTGTGTGACCAGTGGTGTGCATAAAGGTTTCTTTACAGTTTGCTACAGTGGGCAGTTTTGCCTGGATGCATTACCCAGGATGTGCTGAGCAGATGTCATCTCTGCCTGGAGTTAGCACTATCCTGTCACTCCATTCTCTGCTCATCTCATGGCAAAGTCATTCCATGGCCTTAACAGTATTTGAGACAGGCTACTGTGATCTTTAAGTCCTTACACTGGGTTGCTAAGTCTGTGCATGTGTGTGACTGCATTGGTTAGGAGGAGCTAGCTGGTTCTGAAAACTGCTGTCTTACTCTGCCTGGCTGCACTTGCCACATAGTTAATCCACAGCACTGAGAAAGTTCACACACAGGTAATGGAGATTGGACTGCCTGGCTAGCAGCAGGAACCAGAAAAGTGATCCTTGGAAAAAAAACCCAAAACAAAACAGGCAAAATATGAGTTCTGTCCAAATCCCAAACTTGGTACAGTTTAGTTTTGATGCTGATGAGTTCTATCCAAATCCCAAACTTGTTACAGTTCAGTTTTGATGCTGGCTTGCAGTTATCTTTTGTTTCCTTTCTCCTCTCTTCTAATGCAATTTGTGATTATCACTGTGATTAATTAAGGTACAGATATTGATGTCTCAACAAAGTATTACAAAAAGCTTATATAGGAGTCATAGAAGCAGCAATGCTGAGCTAGATATGGTTCTGTGGCTGTAATTGCCTTGACAAGTCATCATCCTACTGATGCTCAGCTCATGGTATCAGAGATTGTATGTTATATGCCAGGCCTCTGATGTGAGGAAGAGTTGTTAGAGTCTGAAGCTGCTCTCCTGCCTGACCTCTGGATTAAAGGGCTGTACATATGCTAGAGAAGAGTGTGTGAGTATCTTATATAGGAAATGAAACTTTGCTGCTTGAATACAAACTGCCATACAAAGATCAAATCCTTCTGGTTACGTTTATAGAGCCTTGGGCCTGATTTTCCTAGGCACTGAGCATCCCAGTTTGATTGAATTCAGGAGGAGAAACAGCTTCTTAGTGTCTCTTTAAATCAGGATCTTAATTTTATTTATGGATGCTATGAACATAACTTAGCAGAGGCCATTTTTATGTGTGCTCTAAGTCAAGCCAATGGAGCAAAGAAAGCAGTGACAAGAAAATCTTCAGCAGCTTTATTATTTATATAATCATTTGTATTCTTTTAGCTTGCACAATGTGCTAAGTGCCGCCAACATAGTCATCCCAGGCTCATAATGTTCTGTGAGAAGAAAAACCCAAGCAACCGCTTAAGAATGAGAGGAAGAAAACAGATAATCAGAATGTGCTTTGTCATCTTCACTTGACTAGGCAATGACAGGAGATGTGTATGAGCAGATGTCTTGACTTGATGGCTGCTTTAGAGCTGTAGTCTGTTTAAAAGCAACTCATTTTTAGTGGTGGTCCAGTAATGCTTTCAGCCAGCTTTGGAGGAGGCAGAGCTGGGTTAGTGCAGTGCTTGTGTGCTTATAATGTGTCTGGTTCCAGAACCAGCTACCAGGAACTTTACTTGGCTTTCTGCGTAGCTTGTCAGCATATTTCATAAATTAGTCCCTATAGATTATGTTTTAAGCTTACATTTTTTTCCTCCACGGCCAAAAAGGATGCTCAGTCTCTCATTAGCCAGTACTGGAGAAGCTTGGATTTTTAACAAAAATATTCTATGCTAAGAAAGTTAGATGAAGGGGTAGGGTAGACTAATAGCAAATATTGTTCCTTTCAGTTTATGCTTTCTAGTAGAGCAAAGCTCTTCTTTCATAGTAAAGTCCTAGTGATGTAATTGCCTGATACCAGACACAGCACACCCCTGAGAGGATTGCACTGTTTGTAATGGTGGAGAACATCCTGCAGAGCCCTGTACTGATCTCTTGAAGGTGTTAAAGCAGAATGGTCTCTGCATTCATTCAACACTGCCTCTAGGGATGTATCACTTTCCTAGGAAGTTAAAGGGGTTTATGCAGACTTTGAGGTGAAACTTTCGGCCTTTCCTCTGTAAGCTCTTCTATTTCCTCTAGACTGCATTAGTCTGAGAGTACATCAACAGATTTGCTCATGTTGGGGCTAAGAGGGCTCCTTGAGTGGCACATTGCCTTGCCACTTCTCTGAGATGACATGCAGGTGCTGAGGTGGAAGGGGGCAGAGTACCTAGTGACCATCTCTGCCCCTTCTCAGCAGGAAGGGACTTCTCCACTCAGCAGGGGCTGGTGCCAGGAGGAGGGGCAGCTCTGGCAGGGCAGAGACTTCATGTGAGCAGAGTGTAAGCCTTGGCTAGAAGGAATTGGAGTGTCTAAGAATGTGTTCCTGACAAGGAACTAAGAGTCTCAAGGCTCCTCTGCTGTAGTATCTATTTAATATTTCCTAATATTAATCTAAATATCTAATTATCTAATGTTTTCTTTAGGTCACACAA
Organism: Dicaeum eximium; assembly: GCA_013396995.1. Classification (NCBI taxonomy): domain Eukaryota; kingdom Metazoa; phylum Chordata; class Aves; order Passeriformes; family Dicaeidae; genus Dicaeum; species Dicaeum eximium. Next base: position 604,369 of record VWZP01002893.1, read on the forward strand.
TTTCTGACCTAATGGTACCTCCTTTTACCACGGAATAGATCCTCATGTTTCTTCTTTCCTTTGGGGCTACAGGTTTTGACTGACCAGGTTCCACTAAGTTGCTAGCAGCAGTATACCTAAATCATAAATACAAGTATTTAATGTGTAGTTCAGGTTGGGATTTTTCCTCTATTTTCATCGGAAGTAAAGATTTCCCTATGTGTGGTGAACCATGCTTGTTTTACACTTCTCCATAGACATCCTGGCAGTGTTGCAGTATACCTGACACTGTAATGAGGCAACAAGACTGGAAAATAGCCATACAGGATATGCAAATAGGGTAGTACACAGACATGCATAGAATCTAAGGCTTTTTGGACCTTCATTCTTAAGATGAATCATTCTAGAGGAAATCTAGGGGGAAGCTGGTGTATTTCCTATCATGGATGAAACCAGATATAGAGATGGGATAGGAGAAGATACAGGAACACATCTTGAGGCAATTGAGCAGAAATAATTTTGGGTGTCAGGGAAGGTGTGACAGTGCTTTAACAGTGATTGTTAAAATGGGAGAAGCACTGACTGAAGATGGAAAGGGAAAATGATCCATTAATGGGTTGAATGTCACTTGTATGGCCAGAAAGAGTTAGGACAAGAAAGGTAGCAAGGAACAGCTGTGTTTTTGCATGTAATCAAGGGCTTCAGGGAGGAGTTTTTAGTAATCAAGGATGGAGATGGAAAGTGGCAGGGTAGAAATTTAGCTGTGTGGGCAAAGAGGGGAAAATGCTATTTCAATATCCAGTTGCTAGGGACGGGAGCCAGCCACTCAGATTTGATTTACTTGGAGTAGGACTTAAATGGTACAGATGGAGATGCTTTAGAAGAGCCTAAGGTGATCCCTATAGAATGGATATTCATGAGAGAATTTATGAAATCTTCACATTTTACTATCAATGCTTTATTAAAATCTCAATTCTGAAAAATGTTGATTGGTACTAACAGCTTGATGGAAGCAGTGAGGCTTGCATATGGGTGGAATATGGCAGAAATTATTACAGGGGTCAGGCACCATCTGGCTGTGATGGGAAAAAGCTGTGAAAGCTTAGATCATTTCTGTCTGCAATTTAACTTCTAGGAGCCAGATTCCAAATGGTTCATGAGTGTGCCCAGTTGCTGTATGTAAATCTCGGATGCTATCTGCAAGCCAGGTCTTTTTCAGGACTATTTGATGTGTAGTGATGATGTGGTTTCTGCTTGGGGATGAGTTTTTCTGACTGCAGTGTCACACTTGGGAGGAGGCTAAAGGTGCAGATGGAGAGCAGCCTAAAGCTGGAGGCAGAGAAAAACAGGAAAACAGGCAGACAGAGAAAGTTGTAGTTGTAAAAGCCCCTCCCAAAGCCCAAAAGCTTTTGGGTGCCCAAGATCCCCTTCCACAGCAATGACTTAACAGAGTTCCAGGAATGCCTAAGAGGAGGATCAGAAATCAAGTGTGGGGTTTGCACTCAGGTACCGTGTAGGAAGTTATGACATGAATGGCACTAATTGCCCACATATGTTAATCCAAGACTGCTACTCCAGCTGTCCTATTATGTTTGGGCCTGTCTGCCTCCTGTCTGTATTATTTATTGAATTTAAAATTTGAAAAGAAAGGGGGAGACTAGTGGAACTATGTAGAAGCAGACAAAGCACAGCCAAAGGTTGAATATTATTCCAGTCCTCAAAATATTACTTGTTCTTATCTTGGTCTCTCATTAATACTCTCTGCCAGGGCATTCTAATTAGACTGGATGATTATTATGATTCCTAAGATTCCATAGCTAGATGTCTGTAAAGTTTTTGGTTGCCTCTCATTCTCAAACTTCTCAAACTTCACAGCATTGTTGCTGCTGTGGTGCAAGAGTCTCCTGTTGCAGCTGTGCAGGGTGTGTCTTGGGAGTCAAGAATGTCAGTCATTTTCTCTGTGCATCTGCAGAGCGTCCAACGCAAAGCCTTCATTTTGGAGTTTCAGGTTTTCGGGTACCACTGTTGCGACAACATAAAACAGTGGAGACAGAGGCCAGCATTTTGAGTAGCTGCTGATGACATTCTTAAGCTAATAAGAAAAAAAAAACAAACCACTTATTTCTGGAAAGATTTAATTTTGAGGTGGGAGTGGAGGAATTTGGAAATTGAGAGCAATATGATAGGAGGCAAGATGCTGAGGGAGTTCTGAGTAGACCAATAGATGGGGAGGGAAATATGGTAGTGTTTTGTCATTGAGTAAGGCTTATAAGCTTAGGTCCTGGGCTGGTTTGCATTTCATATTTCTGTGTTGGCCACAGCTTTGCTTTAGCTAAGGGGTTATTCAAAGCCTCTGTTCCTTATGTAGCTTAGCCCTTGCCTACTCTACCAAAGTGAGGTTTCTGATAGCATTATTGCCTTGCTTCATGCATGACACTGAAAAGAACCTGGTTACTGTGGCTTACATGCATCCATAACAACAGCTTTTCTGGCCTAATGATATTAAATGAGTGTTTGTTGCAAAATAACATAAGCTAACCTCAGTTATTGATCAGTCTCTTTCATCAAATGCTTCTGGATACATAGAAAAGTGGAAGAGTAATGCACTTGTGACTGTAGAAAGTTTACTCATGATCTTATATATCCATGAAAAGTATTCCAGTTAAGCAGGAAAACAATTCTCAATTGCCTCATGAAATTAATCTTTAGTGAATGTATGAAAATGAAGTGCTGGAATTATTTTTCAATTAGTAAAACATGGGAAGTCCAAAGACAGGAACTGAGTTAAGAGTTTTTAGCTTTGGGACAGAAGATGGAGGAGATGTTATTTTATCAACTCTATACTGAAAAAACTCCGGGCTCCTACAATTCTTTCTTTAATGCAATTCATATAGCAAAGGCTGTAGAATCCTACAGCCATAATTAATCTAGAAGTAAAAAAACTTGTTTGTTTGTTTCTTTGTTTTATAGCTCTATTCGCAAATTAAAAAAATATAGGTTCTTGTTAAGGTCACATTTATTACAATGTAGTATTTTCTTCTCTGGAACTCTTATCCATTGGCAAACAGGATCTTGTAGCATTCTAGGTCAGCCTGAGCACACATATTTTCTTGAGGATTAATTTAAAGGATAATTCACATATCAACAATTCAGTGGCATTGAACTCCTAAACTTACTGCACTATTAGAAATTTTACAGAAGTAATTAATAGCCAAAGTCTGAATCATAGAGTATGTATGTAGATTAAGCATACCTTCTAAAGCAAGCATTGAGGAGGGAACATAGAAACTGGATCTTTCTATGCATGAGATGTAAGAGGTTTCTTTTTGCAGCGGTGTTTGAACTATGTACAGCCACCGTACTTATAAGCTAAAGAGAATCTATGGAGCTAAAACAAAATGGGGTCTAACCAAGTTGAACTGTCTTCAGCTGCTACTGGAACAGGTGCCTAGGGAGGAAACGGGCAGCAGAGGTTGGTGTCACTGCTGGGCAGTGCAGCCAGAGGGCTGATATGTCACAAGAGTTGGGGACCACTCCACCGAATCCTCACTGATCTCTCACGTGACTCTCAGTCCTGGTGTTGTGGTATCTGTGCTTGCTTTGCAGTAGGATCATCAGGATCAGGCTTTTTTCCCTGCAATGTAATGAACTGTAATGAACCTGACTCCTGCTGAGCTTCTGTGGCTGCAAGGGATGTGCCATGTGCTGTGGTTCAGAAAATGAGAGTGTTTACAGGTGTAGAATGATATTTATATCAACAAATTCAGAAAATGTAATTGGGATTGGAGCGATATAGCCTGTGTTTGGTGCATATAATAAAGTTACTTGGTAACTATTCAATATTAAAGCAAAAATCCTTAACAAAAATACGTGGTGTCATCTCTACCCATTGAAGACTGAGCAAACTAAGAGGATATATTGATAGACAAACATAGCTGAGTCCAAAGTCATCAGCAGAGCAGTGGTGATACTCTGGTAAGGATTTCTGGCTGTCTTTCTCATATGCTGTTAGCCAAATGTCGGCCCATCCTAATGGATGCTGTGATCTCCACTTCAGCTGTCCAAAGTCTGACGTGCTCATCTTGGACTGAAAGTAAATGAGCTTCTTTTGCTTTACTTGGCTTTGTAGTTCACTGAGATCAGTAAACTCTTGGTTTGGATGAGTACTGGAAAGAAATAGGAGATAGGTTTGTTGCTTGTTGTGTTGCAGTAAAGAGTTTGCTAAGGATCCACCCTTATCCTGTCAGACAGAAATACAAATAGAAGCAGTTCTGGAGAGTCAGGACTACCATATGCTAATATAAATAAAATTACATGGGAGAAGTTGCAAGACTGTTCTGTTTTATACATGTGTATAAAACAGGCATTTTCAGCTACTTGGTAAGTGTCACCTCTTTGGGAGCAGCAGACTGATCCTGAAAGTTGGAGCATTGCTATGAAATGTGCATTTGTATTGTAGGCAGTAGGGAAAGACTGAGCTGCTATTATCCACCACAAAAATGCAGGCTGCTCAGCTGTGCCAGCAAGGGAGACAGGAAAGGATGATGAAGTTTGAATGTTGAGTGAGTGGGCTGGACAACTCCTCCCAGGTCTGCCACTCCTCCCTAGCAGTGAGCCAGCTGTCAAGTGTGAGGAGCACAGGAGTGGGCAGGCAGCTAATGGGCAGCATTTGTTATTTGAACTGCATGGAAATGGCAGCAGGCTTGATATAATACAAGCAGGTTTTGTATAGTCTCTGATATGCTCTCTGTTCTAGTTTTGTTGTTGCTGTTCTCTGGCTTTGGTCTACTTCTGTTGCACTGAATATTTGTCCTTTAGGATTGTTTTATCTCCCTCCTTTTTTCAAACTGCACAGGTAGAATTCATTTAGTTGCAATTAACAGTGTATGTATCTAGATTCCTAAGCAAATAAATGGGATTAATATAGATAATTGGAAGGATGCAATTTTAGCTCTGAATTGCTACTTACAGAGTTTAATGCTCTTTAAGCTAGGGTTCTGTAAGTGGAATTGTTAGAAATGGTAACATCAGAGCTCAAAGGTGAATTAGGGTCAGCCCCTGACCTCTGCTTCCTGTAGCTATCTAGACATAGATGTAGTAATTGGGAGTTATTTGAATAGGTCTTAAGGGAATATCAGGAGGATTGTTTTATTGCATATGGTGGCTGCTGGTGACTTCACATTGCCACAAGGGGGAAAACTCAAATGCTCATATTTTCTAAGCACAAATCTTAGCAATTCAACACTTAATTCATCAGGGTGAGGATCAGTCATCTGTGAGCTGCATGGGGCTGATGACACACAACTGAACAGTAACAACTGCATCCAGGAAAGCAGCAATTCAGAGTGTGCAAGTCACTAACCTCCTCTGTCCAAAATGGGAGAGGCTGAGAGGTGGTGTCTCATTTCTAGCACCCTGAGAGGTAATTGGGAGTGATGCCTGCAAAGCATTCTTACTGTATCAGAGTTAGCAAGCAGAGGGAACACGGAGGTTTGGGAATGGTGGCAAAGATGAAAAATGGCATTTGGAAATGGGGCTTGAGAATGGCATAATCATTCCTGTTAAATCTGTGTCTTTCTTTCTGATTATTAGCCATTTTAAGCGAAAAGGGTTTTGCATCTAGAACAAGTCTCTGAACAGATGATTAATGGTTTTATCTGTAATAACTTTACATTTTATAGAGCCCTGCTAGGAGTCCGCATCTGGTGTGCCAAGCTATTTAAAGCTGTGTTAATTCTGTTAATTGCTCTACGTTTATTTGAATTGCTGGCACCTGCGGGCTTTAGGATAATGGGGGTGGGGGTGTGTGTACGTTCTCTCTCTCTTTCTAGCTGAGAAAAATTGAGAGGACTATTTCCTCAGCTAGGAACAGGACCTTGGCAGAACATCTTGGCTGGATTGGTTGTCCTTGAGATTTCCCTTTTTTACTCCAGCTGAATGCAGTGAGATGCCAGCCAGAGGCAAGATGCTGCCCTGATTGGGGCAGGAGGGAGGCAGACAATCTGCTTTTGCATGCACTTACCAACATGAGCCAGTAGCAGCAACAGGGAATGAAGACAGTGATTTTTCATAAGTCTGGTCAAGTCCATACCATTCTGATCCTTCTTCTCAGCTGCCTTCCAGTGTTTGTTTTCCAGTTTGTTTTTGTTTGTGAAGTGTTCCAGTGAGTTTCAAGCCCTGAACAGATGTGTCTTTTCTAAAGATAAGTATGCTGATGCTTTCTGAATTTCTGTCAGAGAAAAGATCTGGCTGTGGAATTCAAGACATTTGAGGTGATTAGTACATTGCTGTGAAATTCTAGGAGGGCAGAATAGTTGTTTTCATGTTTGCAGCTGGATTGTCCAAACCACTGGAACAATCTGGAACAGGCTCTGATAACAAAATTTTTCTCAGTCTCTGTCAAGATTACTGCATGTGGGGTACAATGGGCAAGCAAAGTGTTTCTCTCATATTGTTAACCAGTGACTTAAAAGTTCAGCAGAGCCTGAGAGGTTTGGTACTTGGAGGTTTTAGTTAATATGAGCTCAATATATACTCAATATGAGCTAAACTACTGAGTGGGTAGAGGAGGTGATTATTCTGGTCATGTAGGGGCCAGTTCTCTCACACCTCCCACATGGTTTCAAGCCTATGTTTCAACTTCACTGATGCTAGACAACTACCCAACAAATAGACAATTAACTAAGAAGATCAGTTCACATTCTATTACTTGTTCTATGGCTGTCTTCAAAACAACAGTTTTTCTGGAGAAGACCAGTGAGATGCTGAAGTGAAATCTGTTCTGCTAGTGCTGCTGATATGACCATGTGTGTATTTCTGCAGCTGCCCTATATAACCCCTTATGGTGACTGACTAAGTGGGATGTTGGGTGTAGCCTCCCAAAGGAGGGGTACTGACATGTCACCTTTCTCAAAGATGTAAAGAAAACCACATATAGCAAAGGGGAAAGCTTTCTCAAGAGTTTGATAAACCAGGATCCTTGTGATGACTTGCCGCTTCTAAAGGACAAGGCTGTTGTGTTTATCTCTCTCAAGTAGAAGCTGTTGCTGGGGATGCCCACTTGTATTTATTCTGTCCAGATAGTGGCTAAGCAGTCAATCACAGTATTAAAATTGCTTACAGAACAAAGCTCTAAAAAAGTATATGGTGCTTTCATATTTAAGAATGGATTCTTCCTCTGCAGCTTCAGTGTTCAGCTAACAAGGTAAGCCGTCAGCTGAGCACTTTTCTTCATTTTTCTGATTTATATTCCAGGGCCAATCTGTCTTAAAGTAGTCTTACCTAAGATAATGAGAACACTGACTGCCTCCATTCTCCTTTGGGTTGGTGTGCTTGCTTCTCCATCCTTGTCTGAGCCTAGTTCCTGTTATTCATGAGTGACAGTAGTACATCACATAGATATGCAGTGCTGTCACTTCCTCTCTCTTCTCAGTTTTTTTCTTACTGTGTGTTTCTCGTATGTTCTCTAATTAGCATATGCTTAGCTCTTCTGGCTTCAGGCTAGTTTTCATGTTTACAACCTCTGTGACACATTTTGTTAGAACTTCACAAATCATATATCATAGGAGAAATTAATTATGCATGTAACTTATTAGGTTAATAACTTTCATCTTATTGTGAGCTTCACTTAAAGTTATGCATTAATAATTCAAAGGACAGCTTTGACATCAAGTGCATTTTCTAAAGCACTCTCTCCCTTCTTATGAGTTTTGTGTCTGTGTGAAAACCACAGATGGTTTTTAAAAACTTGATTCCAGCTGTTTTCACATTTCTCCTGGAGGCTCGATTTGCCTGTGCATCCAGCAGAGGAAGGCAATTAAATGCTGGTCTCCTCTTTGGTTTTGCAACTGGAGTTTAAGGGAAAAACTTGGTATGTATGGGGACACCTTTTGGTAAGAATCATTGAATGGTTTGGATTGGAAGAGACCTTTAAAGGTCATCTAATCTGATCACCCTGCAAAGAGCAGAGTTATCTTTTACTAGATCAGGCTGTTCAGAGCCCCATGCAGCCTGACTTTGAATGTTTACAGGGATCATACCACCTCTCTTGAAGGCCTGTGCCAGTGCCTCACCACCCTCATCATCTAATAATTTTCTTAGCTAAAATAATTATCTAATCTAAATATTTTAGTGTAAAGCCATAAGCCTTTGCCCTATTGCAACAGGCTCTGCAAAAACGTTTGTCTCTCTTTCTTAAAAGCTCTCCGTAAGTGCTGAAAGGCAGCAATGAAGTTTTTGCAGAGCCTTCTCTTCTTCAGGCTGAACAATTGGAACTCCCTCAGGCTGTCCTCAAAGGAGAGGTGCTTTTCCCCTCTGCTCATCTTTGTGGGCCTCCTGTGCACCTGCTCCAGGGCTTTCAGCTGACCTTGTTAAACTTTGAGGTTCCCATGAGCCGACTTCTTGAGCCTGTGCAGGTCCCTCTGGATGGCATGCCATTCTTCAAGGTGTGTCAGCTGCACCACTCAGCTTGGTGTCATCTCCAAACCTCCTGAAGGTGCACTTAATGACACTGTCTATGCCATTGATGAAGGTACTGATCAGTCACAGTCCCACTTGTCACTGATCTCCATTTGAGCATTGAGGCATTGACCACAGCTCTTTGGATGCAACCATACAACCAATTCCTCATCCACTGAGCAGTTCATCTATCAAATCTATATTTCTCTGATTTAGAGAAAAGGATGTTGTGAAGAGCCATGTCAAAGGCCTGGATCTGAAAACTGCCTCCTCAAACACCCAGGCAAGTCAAGCAGACCACCTGTGTGGTGATACTCCCCTAAAACCATTCCACAGACTCCACCTCTTTGGAGTGCAGCAGACCAGCTTTGATGGTGGTGCCAAGGACTTAAGAATAGTACTGGCTTTGTATTTGAGCCGTCACAGCCAGGAGCTTCCTTGGTTTTATTGAGGCCACAAGTGTATGGACAGGAGAGTTTTGGCAAATGTAGTGTAGCTTTCAAAAGTCTTTGGGTGATGTGTCCCACCAAAAGGCTCTTCAGGAACTGAAAAAGCAATGGCAGAGAAAGAAGGCACAGGAGAAGAACTTGATTAGAAGGTAAAAACCAGAATGGAATAAACAGAATGCACTAAATAGTTCCCATGGGAGTGCTCTAGTAGAAAGTCTTTTGGGATCCATGCTGAGGTCTGAAGATTCATTAGTGGAATTATGAGTGGAAAGTGATGTGGATGGAGACAGCATACATTTTACTGAGAATATGGCAATTTTCAAGTGAGGATTGTCTGCAGAACTGCAGAGGATGACCTAGTATTGCTGAAGGTCTGGACAAAAAAATAGCAGATTAAATTAAATGTGTGTAAACACAAATTGAGGTCTTTATATTGGGAGGGAGAGAAAGTAATCCCTATTATGCACATACAATGATGGACTTGGAGTTGTTTCTGATGTTTTATTAAATAATTATTTTAAAATATTTACTCAGTACTCAAAGAGCCTGGAGCTCTTAGTAACTAACTGATGGAAAAAGGATATGAGAGTGGGGAATCATAGTGTGTTTTCTGTTTCTTTTTGAATACAGGGACTGAGTGTAAGTTCAAAAGACAAAGGCAGGGCAAACTTCAAAACAATCAAAAAGAAATATGATGGCAATTAGAGTAATGGAAGTCCTTGCCATGGGATGTTACTGTGCCTGGAAAATCACAGAAGAAAAATGATTGATGGTATATGAAATACAAAGACATAAGTTTCTGCATGCAGACTCTCACAAGCCCCAGATAAGTGGAGTCTGTGAAATGGCTTTATGGGTAGGTATTGCCACACAGGTGCTCTGCTAAACTTGCCTGGGTATTTGAGGACGTGATTTTCAGATATAGGATACTGATCCAATGTAATATGGAAAATTTTGTGTTTAAATATTTCTGCTGACACAGCTACACCATTTCCAGGCTCCCTGCAGTATTTCAAATTTGATATTCCATTTGCTTTGCTTTCTATGAACTGCGGTGTTTTTTTTTCCTTAATTGCCCATAATAGACATAATCCCTTCGTTGCAAGTGTTGCAAAGCAAGGACATGTTCCTGAAGGCTTGTACACAGCTGAGGGGCAAGGCAGCAGAGAATCAATTTGGTGTGAAGTTTGGCATACAGGTTGTGCAGCAATGTGTAGATGTGGAAGTGAGATGTGTTAGGAAAAGCTGGAGGAACAGACACACAAGGGTTGAGAAAAGGCTGGAGTGCCCCATGTTGGCAGGAGGTGTAATGATGCCCCTTGGAATGAAAACGAGTTTTCATATGTGTAGGCAGCCTACATTTGAGGGAGCTGCTTTAAATGAAAAGAAAAACAAGGAGGGCTAGATGAATCCCAGATGTTTGCAGGGAAGTGCAAACCAGCTTGACTTCTTTCACCATTTGTAATCATTAAGGCCTACAAAACAATTGATTGGAAATGAGGATACTAAAAGCAGTTTTACAGCTCCACTTGCTGAGCTGCATTGTAGAAGGATTTGTCTTTCATGAAAGATGATCTTTCTATGTATGGAATTGGGAATTCTGTAAAGGTTTGGAGGGAGATTTCCAATAGCAAAATTTCCCCAGATCACTACAGACTGTGGTAGCTGCAGACAGCTCTCAAGCCTTAACTTGGATTCTGGGATTTTTCCATCCATGACTAATGGTCAGACAGTGATCATTTGTATTTTTTTCCCTGTGGCTGTAACTGTGGAAGTAACTGTTAAGAAGGTTTATTACTGCCCAACTGGACCCCTTTTCTGAGCACTGAATTCATCTGGAGCTGTGTTTTACAGAAGACTTAAAACCCAAGGAGCGTTTTTTACTTCCTCAGAAAGGTGGACTGGTGGTGTGTAAAAAAGGGATGAGAAGTGTTTACCCTACTGGGACAAACTCCAGAGAATAATAGATATTAGAAATAGTAAACATCTGTCAGCTCCCCTTGTCCATCTTCTCCTGCCAGGAGTGCCATTGTTCCCTTCAGTGTATTAACATTTCTATACTGGAAACATTTCTACAAAGAGTTATTCTCCATGGGACTGTGTCTGTCATTTTCTGTGTTCTGTTTACTGCTCCTAAAGATGTCTTAAGGACAAGTAAGACTTCTCTTTGCACCTTGGTTTCTTTGCATTTTGCATACTGGAGACTTAACAGCAAACATATATGAAAATAGAAAGTGACTAAATTGAAAAGAATTAGTATTTGGAGAACTACATGTATTAGCACTATATAGTTATTTAGTTATTTAAAGACTTTCTCAACTAGGAAATCATGTGAAAAACTGGCCAAAGTTATTCAATGGATAAGTGGCAGGATCAGGAATAAAAACCAGGAAACGTAACACCTGATTTTTGCTTAATTCAGCAGAATACAAATGCCTGCAACTCAAACTTGAGTGCAAACTCATATTTTCTCTTCCCAATTAAGGGATTTGTGGCATGTAAGTGTTTCAAAATGTCAGAGAATTTTAAGATGCAAAATCCCCTCCATAGCCAGCTAGCTCAGCCTGCAGGTGATTATTCATCCCCACTTATATGTGGGTTCAGAGTGGCCATAAACAACAAACATAAAACCTCACTTTATCCTATGTCCCCTACATTAAATCTAATAATTTGGACCTGTTTTTAACTTGTTGTGTTGGTTAACCACCTCCTACTACAAAAGCAATTTGGCCTTTAATCTGTTTGGAATTTGTCTGATAATGGTCCCTAAATGTGGCTTCTTTTGATGCAGTTTTCTACTGAAACAAAGATGCTTCAGAAATCTGTTGGCATTCCTTTATCTGCTGTAATCAAGTCTTTTATTTATTAATCTTCTGAAAAACTAAACCAATGGAGGTCCTTGTGATTTATGCTAAGGCATTTTTTCTGGTTTGCAAATCACGTTGAAGCTGCTTGATATATTCTTTGCAATTATTTAGAGTCCTTTAACAAAATGTAGACATTAGCATTATACCTAGGGTTACAGTGCATATGGTATCAATGCTGCATATTGCTTATTCAGTCCATTTGTCCTGAGACTGTACCGCCCTCTTGCCCACACATTTCACTGGAAGCTTACATTTTCTCCTCTGATGTTTCCTGAATTGTTTGCGAGGGTGCAGCTTCCTTGCAGCTTCCCCTTCCTGGTTCTGTAGTTCACGGCCTGTCTTCCATGTTCGTAAGCTTCTATATTTGAGTATTCAAATGTTTTACAAGCTGCTTGGAATGAAGGGGCCTGGACTTCCATGCTCTATGAATAACTCTGTATGACTGACATGTCAGTGAGGTGGTTCAGTGGTCTGCCAAACTTGGTGTTACCTTCAAGTATCAGCTTCAGTGCTTCTTATATTTACTTCTAGGTAATTGATAAAATATATTGATAAATAATATTGATATATAGATAAATACTATTGCATCAAACATAGATTCTTATGGTGGATTAGAAATGCCCCTTATCAGTAATGCTACCCCACTGACAAATACTCTGTGAGACTTGTCATCTGAGGACTGATTATCTATCTATCTATCTATCTATCTATCTATCTATCTATCTATCTATCTATCTATATCTCCTTACACCCTGTTTTGTTCTTGTATGCTGTTTATTTGAGCAGAGCTGGTGTTCAGCCAAATACGTTAAAAATGTTTAATCTGTTCTTTCACCATTGTTATTCAAATTATATCAGGTTTCTTTGACAGAAGCTCCTTTTAAACAGGAAGGTCTAATGACAGTAAGTATTGTATTCCTCTCCTTTAATGTTTTTATTAAGCACTTCAGATAGAAGCTGTTGTGCTATTTCCTCCAGGGTTGATGTTTCCTCCAGGCTAAACCATTCTACAGTTATACATCTTGTCCTGTTTGCCTTTTTAAAGCATTCACACAACATTATCATTCTTTTATTCTTCATCTTTCTGTTATTCTAAGATTAAAAATAAACCCCAGTGGATCATAAATCTCCTTGTTCAGCTCTTTTAAGAAATTGGAGCAAGTGACCCAAGTCTGTGAAATTAAAAATAAAGCGTATTTATTCCTGGTAGCTGATCAACATCCTCTTTTATCCTCATGGATTGCAAAATACTTTGTCATCTTCTTGTGATATAAAAACTTAGGTTCTTCATGTATTTATATCTGACAGAGAAAAAATATTGCATACTTCATAAATTATATAAGCTGAACCTTTGAAAGAAACAATAGCCATCTTGGTGTTATGGTGGACTTTTGTATCAAGATACAACTTTTATTTAACTACGAGTGCATCCTATAGTGATTTAAAGACTTAATTTTTTCATCAGATCACTAGGAAACATTGCACATTACTTCCAACCTGAATAGTTGTGATTTGGCTATATCATTATGCTTTTATCTCCTAAACTAAAGCAGATCTCTTCTGTCAGATAGAGATCCCTGTAGCGAGTACATTTGGATCAGCTTGTAACCTACCTTTGGGTGAAATAGCTGGACTTCATTGGATAGCTCACCCAGTATAGTATAAGATTAAGGTTTTTTTGTGTTCGGCAATGTTTTTTAGCATTTTCTTTAGAGCATAGGCGAGATAACAGGCCACAGTATTATGAAATGGTTCCACTAGTGCTACATATTTAATCAGTGTCTTTTGTCTGTACTTTCTTGACAGTTTCCTACTTCAACACTGAAGAATCACAATGGCTTCTTCAGAACTGCTTTACAAAGGCATTTCATGTTCAATTGGTTATGCACCAAGGCATGCATGCTCTTTTCATAGTTACTGTTTGGAAGGCTTAGATACGGTTCCCATTGTGTGAGAGTTGCTTACAGTCTTTGATCCTAAATCTATAATCTAGCAACGGCCTGAACTGAAATAATGTGTCTGAGTATATATTATTACATGCATGTCAAAGTGGTAAATAATCTGAGTTTTAGCTATCTTATTGTTCTTTTCCAAAAACCACCTTAGGTGTCATGACTATTTTGTAGCACCTGGAAGTTGCTCTGTAGTTCAGTTGAGGTAGGACTGAAAGTTTCTGGGTAGTGTCACTTTACCCAGTGTGTTGCCTCAGCCTGTCTCTCTTTGGCACCTGGAAAGCTTTATTAATAACACTTCTTCCATAAAATGAGAAGAAACCTCAAAGAAAAATATACTGTTTGTGTGTTTCTTCTTCTTGGCCCTATTTTTTTTAATGCAAGGGATCCATTAAAAAAAAGCCTGCAGTCCTAAATTTTTGGTAATTGATGGTAAAGGGCGATCCTTATGTTTCTCCATGTCAGTGGAAACTGTCATTTGCTACCTCCTCACCTCCCTGTCTACACCAATGTCTTCAACATGTAATAATCAATAGCAATTGTTGTAATAGTAGTAATAATGTAATATTAGTGTTCCTTTGGTGGCATAGATTATATGTTCAGTCTGGCAAAATGAAACTTGGTTTCAGAGGGCAGTGACTATGAATCTTACACCTCTTACAGGAACATGCAAGCCAAAGTTGCAGAATGTGATTAACGTGAGGGGGTTTATTTTCTTGCTTCCAACTAATTTTAGGGTTTGGCTTTCAGGGTCTAATGCTTCTGCATAAGCAAGGAAGAAAATGGCAAGAGGGTGATGATCAGCCTTTAAGAGGCATGTTTGTCTTTGTAGGACAAAACAAATTCGTAGCACAGTGCAGAAAAAGCAGTTGAGAACTTTTCTCTGGCTTCTGAATTTCTGTGGCTTTGTGAGTGACTAATAGAGTCTGGGACAGATGTCTGCAACCCATCTTTCCTTTTAGAAGCTTTTGGGAAATAATTCTTAGCCTCAGCAATACCTGTTCTTAGACCTGCATGCAAATGATAGGTTTGCAGTGAGAGGTATTAGGCTTGTGGATGCCAGAACAGTGTGAGGTTCTTGTGCTTTGAAGGGCAAAGAAATGGTATTATAAAACCATACAGACCTTATTGACACAGTGACTGAGAAGTTATAGAAATAACTTGCCTGTTTTGTTTACTATTTGTATTGCTCCCAAAGCAAAATGGGAACTATGGGGTAGCTGAAAAATGCAACCCTTTCTAAGTGTATTGTCATAGGGAAAGAAAGAGAAAAAAAGAGTATAGTAAAGTACAGAAAACAGCAGCACTTTCAGTGTGCCTAATTCTCTGCTTTTCAGTGCCTTATATGTGAAGGACCTGAGCCAAGCAGAACAATGCCTGGGAATGGCAGGACACGGTGATGCTGGGAAGCATCATGGGCTGAACATATATTTTCTAACAATGTACTTTTCAGCATTTTCCTCTTAATATTCTGCACATGGGGCTTTTAAAAATTGTGGTTGTTGTGTTGTTGTTTTTTTTTTTTTTTTCCTTAATTGCCTGTTTGAAATAGTACAACAATCAGAGCTGACGTTGAGTTATTTGGAATTGGAACAGGACTGTAGGCAGTGATGTGCCAAATCCAGGATAGCTTACATTAGAAATACACTTAAAAGCCCCTGTTGTCATTTTCTTTGCCTCATCCCTTTTCTGTGCTTCATTCAGGTTTAACCATGCCAGTGTGAAAGAAAAAGAAATGTATGAAGGAGCATGATTAGGATCTGCAAAGTCCCATTCAGCACACAGTCCAATGTCATGTACAGCAAAGTTAGTTGCATCTTCTGAACTGATATCTTACTTCTGGATATGCTGGAGGGTGTGGAAAGGTTGAATTTTCAGTCAAAAGGATTCTGGTGTAATCTCACATCCACCAGTCTTTTCTCTAATGATAACTCCATCCTTGGGTGGTGTTTGCCATGGTTCAACCCCAGCCAGCAACCAAGCACTGTGCAGCCACCAGCTGGGTCAGGGAGAGAATCAGGAGGACAAAATTGAGAACACTTGTGGATTGAGATAAAGACAATTTAATAGGAAATGCAAAAGCCACACATGTAAGCAAAGCAAAACAAAGAATAGATTCACTGCTTCCTATGTCAGGCAGGTGTTCAGCCATCTTCAGGGGACCAGGGCCCCATCACACATAAAGGTGACTCAGAAAGACAAACACCATCACTCTGAACATTCCCCTTTCCTCTTTCTTCCCTCCATTTCAAATACTGAGCACAATGGGATATGGTCTGGAACATCCCTTTGGTCAGTTGGTGTCATCTGCCCTGGCTGGGAGTCTCCTCCCAGCTTCCTCACCAGTGTGGCAGTAGAAAAAGCAGAAGAGGCCTTGGCTCTGTGTCAGCCCTGCTCAGCAATAACAAAAACATCTCTAAATTACCATCACTGTGTTCAGCACAAATCCAAAACACAGCCTCATACCAGCCACTGTGAAGAAAATGTGCTCCAACCAGCACAGTGTTTCGATAATAACATATGCTCTTGCTTTGTGAGCTACTTTCAAGGGAAGAGGATGGCAGTTACCAAGATGCCAAGCAATTTCTTGGTCACACAGCTGCATAAGAACAGAATGTGGGGATCTGCATGCAGATGATGTGCATTCTTCTAATGCTGCTTTTACTGTCCTGGAAAAACATGGGCTGGGCACCAGTTAGTGGGTGTGAGCAATAGCGTGGTACATCACTTGTCTGTCTTGGGTTTTACTCCTGTCTCCTTTGTTGTCTCCTTTTTCTTAATCATCATAATTTTATTATTATTATTATTATTATTATTATTATTATTATTATTATTATTGTTATTGTTATTGTTATTGTTATGTTATTATTATTGTTGTTGTTGTTGTTATTATTATTATTATTATTATTATTATTATTGTTATTGTTATTGTTGTTATTGTTATTGTTATTGTTATTGTTATTGTTATTGTTATTGTTATGTTATTATTATTGTTGTTGTTGTTGTTGTTGTTATTGTTATTATTATTATTATTATTATTATTATTATTATTATACTATTCTTATCTCAGCCTACAGGTTTTACCTTTCATTTTATTTATGATTCTCCTCCCCATCTCGTGTGGTGCTTTGTTGTTGGCTAGGGTTAAATCACAACAGCATATCCTAAAAATCACAAGAGATGAGTGCACATGTATGCACATAGAGTGCATGCAAGTACTGTTTACAAATGTGTATAAGCCCATATCTATGCCTGTAGCTACCAGTGCAGATCTATACATTAGTACATAAATACATACACTTTCTTATGCCTCTATGCACAGTATATGGATATGTAAATATATGTAAGTACATCTAGGCAAAAAAATATAGCATGTAGGGTGATTACATGTCCAAACATCCAACCAGTCCTGCACTGAGGAATATATATGTCCTTGCTTCCAGCAATTTTTTTTCACGGTTTGTGACTATGCCAGCCATTTTCTCTTATTTCCCTTTTTTTCCCCTTCAGCTGCCAGTAAAACACACAGACAAGTTTTCTTGATATATTAGAAAAAGAATGGCTGGCTGATTTTTATGCATTTTGCTATTTTTGACAGCACTTTCTCAGTGCAAGGAGAATAAAACTGCTGTGGAGGAGAAACAGTAGGTTCTTTGAGTACCACGTAGACAGACCAATCATTTCTATATTCTGGTCAACGTGGTCTGGGTAACAACAAGAGCAGAGCCCTCTTCTCAACCCCTTCCTCCAAAGGAGTCAATTCCAGAAATGGAAGTTCACTATGCTCTGAAACTGCTGCGGTCACAGCAGTACCTTAGTGCTCCCTAAAGGCTGGAAAATGTTGTTGGGACTTAAACCTCTGAAGTGAATGGGAAGTCCACTTAAACAGAAAGGTTTGGGCAAATTCTTGCCAAATAGTGGCTAAGGCAGATTTTGTTTTCTTCCTGCTAGTGTTGGAACAATGTAAGCTCTATTGCTCTGCTTAAGATCTTGTATAGATCATTCTTAAGCAGTAAGACTATACTGAGCTAAACAGAAAATAAAAGTAAATTAGTCTTGTATCGAAGAAGCTTTCTTAGATGTGAGATCACCCTTCCTTGAGCTCCACACAGAGGAGATGGGAACCCCATGCCTGGGTGCATTAAAATGGCATTGTAGCAAAAGTAAAGAAATTGAGGGAAAGGTTTATTATTGTTCAATATTTACATTATAGAATTCTAAAACTGAAAGAGATTAGTAGATTATTTGCACTGATCTGTGTTACCAAAATATTTTCTCCAGCTTAGTCATGAGGTAGTAACTAGGAAGAAGGAATATTCTTTCATGCCATCCATTGACTTGCTGTATGAATTCAGTTCCTCTTTCACTTCCTCAAAATCAGAGATAGTGGCCCTTAATAGGGGAGTGGAAGATAATGCAATATCAAATAAACTAATGCCAAGACACTAATATTCACTGAGTAACTTAAACTGCTTTGTAGGAATTTTTTACAGAAAGTATTTCTACAACGGTGTCATTTTTTTTCCTAGCCCCTTTGTGCTGGGAGCCAGCTAATCACGTGTCTCTTTTTGTCTGGCGTTTAGTGCTGACTCCAGTCCTGACCTCTCTCCTTTCTGAAGAGCTCTCTCTCTTCCTGATTGCAGCAGCCCACCTATTTTGGGAAGGAAGTGTAATCTGGTGCTGAATTGGGCACTGAGGTCCTCATCTGTCTCCCATTTCTGCTTCTCATTTCAGTGCTTCCACTGGAAAATGTCACCTGTGTTTGCTTTTGTTTCTGCTTTCACGTGCTTTCCCTAAAGTTCTTTCACTGAGGCAGCAGTTCTGGCTGTGCTGGATGCTTCCCTGTCCCTCCTTGTCCCCCAGGAGCTGCTGGGCTTACACTCCATGTTGCAGCCCACATGTTACAGCTTCCAGATCAAAGCAAGGGATGAAGGTGGAGCTTTGCCAGCAGCCTCGGTGAGCCCTGGTAGTGCCACTGGGTTCTTTGCATGTATTAATACTCTTCCCCAAGAAACCTGTAAAGGTGGTGGGAGAGTTTTTTAAGTAAGGGTTTCTCTGGAGGCCAGATAAAGCCAGATGAACATTCTGAGCTTCCCTTTATTGGTCTCAGTGATGTGCTGTGCACTAAAGCTGTGGCTGGTGCAGCTGGGTGGCTTCTGGATGAATAGATGAACTAGACCTCTTGGCATTGTGGTAACTGGGGCTCAGTGCCAAATAGAAGATAGGTATTGAATTTTTTTTTTCCCTCCTGTTCCTTTTATTAGTGCTGCAAGCTTAGACCTGAAGGTCACAGACGAGACAGTTTTAGATTCACGTGAGAAAAACATGTAAAAGATCTTATGGTTCTTTTTCTCACACCAGGTTGGGGGTTATAAGATGAAAGTGTTTTTCTCTTAATGCTTCTTTCATGTAGGAAATTAACTACATTCCCTGCCCTCTACAGCAAATATTCAAGCAACAAGTTTGGTCATCACATCCCTGTTTTCACACAACATAAGGCCCAGTGCAGATAAATGTTTGGGGAATCCTACCCATGGAGGGTTTGAACTTTGTTCCATGCTGTAGAATTTGAAGAGAGATGAGCAGAGAGATCCTGAGAGATGTCAGTGTTGACAAGATTTTGCCCAGGGCAAAAAGAGGGGCATTAACAAAGAAGTTTAGAATCCCATAGTATTTTGGGCTAGACATAGGGAGACAGCATCATCCTGCAATGGGAGTTCTTGCAATGGCACCACTTTAGGTTTGCAGGCTTAGTCTGTACAATACTAAATCCACTAAATGCTTCCTCTGTGGCTGTAATCTCATTGTTACTTGAGCTGTGCTCACTTTTGGGCATGTGCTCTCCCATATGTAATGGTAAATATTTTCACTTTGTTTTTTGCTGGGCAAGTGACAAAAACATAGAAGACGCTGCCGTGGTTGGCACAATTTGCTCAGCATTTGCTGTGCTTATATTGGAAACCTCAGCAGTGAGACTCTGGGCATATGGAGACTGAGCTACCTTCTTGTACCTTCCAGGGATATTCTACTGAAGCAGGCTCAAGGCATGTTGGCTGGGGAAAGTAGGTTGTGGGGAAAAACTACCTATCTATGAGTGAGCAATATCTATTCAGTATTCTCACAGAAGAATTTACACATTAGTGTTCTCATTAAAACACATTTTATCACTGAAGTGAAAAGCTGAGGGAAATTAAGAGTTTCTGTTCCAAAGGAGTTTCTTTCAGCTGGCATTTGTTTTGATTGCTGCTGGTAAGATTAATTTTTTAAAAATGTAAATCTATGAAATCTTCAAAACTGAGTTAATATGTATCATTCTGATGTTTTCTGAATCAAATTATTTCATGTTGATTATTAAACTGACCCCAAATAATCTGGAGCCAGTTTAACACAAACTGTATTTTCCTCTCCAGTGCAGTTCATGTGTCCTGTAGGGCCCTTGTGTCCATTCTCCCAGAGGGACCAGAATATTTGCTTAAGCTGATTTGTGGCAAAACCAGTCATGTATCTGCTGATGTCAGGTGGGACACTGACATGGTGTCATGTCAAAGTATTTTCTTAGGGAATGGAGAGCAGAGATAAAAATGGGAAACACTCTTGAAAATAAATGCAATGCCTGAAAAATACTGGTTTATGTTATGGTTAAGTTCATGCCAAAGCTTTTCTGTAAAGTTTGGTAAAACTAAACTTGCAATTTTGGTTTGTTACAGATTGAAGTGAAGCATTTCATTGCTAATTCTCTGTAAGGGAGATGGAATTCTCTGTTAAGAAGTCATCCTGATGGAAGCATTCACACAGCCATACTAAACAGATTTATTTCCTGAGATAGGTATTTTGTACTTCCACAACCTTAGGTGGATTTAAAATACAATGAAATCACTAAATGGAGTGTTATTTGCTAAGTCATTGTCTGATAGACTTTTCAGTGTAATAAGGCTCAAGCCTTAAATGATCAATGGGGCCATCCTAAAATAATTCCTCTCAGCCTTTCAGATGAAATTCTTAAGACACTTGACAGTAATCATTTCCTCACTTAATCATCACTGAACGAAGCTCGACAGATTTAGCTTGTGCTTGCTAGACAAATCTGAGATTTCAGGATGCATTTGGGAGGAGCAAAGTATTCTGTAACTGGTGAATGTCTGTATAAGCTCACTACAGGACTGAATGTAATTGAAGTCAGCTCCTGCATGCTGCTAAAGAAGCTGCTAAATGGATGATTTTTTTTAAAGTTTTAAATATTTTTTAAATTTATTTTTTAACAATTAATCTGTTTAACTGTCAAGCTTTAATTTGCTAGGGAGGTAATTTGTAAATTTAGGCTCTTCAAATTTGTGAGGTGTCAGCATTGTGTTACTATAAGATTTATTCTTCCTTCCTGTGCTTCAACACTATAGGAAAGTCTTTAGATTCGGAGTAATTTGCCCTTTCACATGTTCCTCTACTCTCCCCTCACCCCCCAATACAGAATTATAGAAAACAAAACTAGAATGGATCATGAGAGGTTATCTAATCCTTTACACTTCCACTGTCCCAAAACAAAAACCAATGGCATCTATGAGAGTTTTGACCGCATTTTCTTTGGCTTGAAATTCAAGGTCTCCAGTGATTGTTGCTCTTCAGAGAATCTCTTCCAGTGCTTCACTGTTCTTAAATTAAAAAAAACCTTCCTCTAGCACTTTCTTGCTGTAATTTTTTGCCAATTATTTCTTGTCCTTTTCAGCATGGGTACAAAGAAGAGATTGTTCCTTTCTGCTTTGTAGTAGCCCTTTTCTGTTTGAACACTTCATAGTGTTTCCTTTCAAACTTCTTTTTTCTAGACCCCTGATTATTTTAATTGCTCTAGTCAGGACTCTTTCCAATAGTTCCACTCCTTTCTTGACGTATAATTCTCCAAAGGGAACATGATCTCCAGTAGAGTGCAGCACTATCTCTTTCTGTGTCTCCATACATTCCAGCATCTTCCAACCCACCCACCATGCATCTTTCAACCCACCCAATGAATGCTTTTCTATGTGTAGCTAAGTGTTTATTTCTTCTGTTTTGTTTTACCTCTGCACTAGGCTCAGTGTAGAAGAGAATTTCCTCATTATTGTATATGGATGAATGTTTTTAAAGTACAGGCATATCTTCTCTATGTTTTTATACACAGAAATACATCTGAGGTACAAATTACTTTTCAGGGCTAGCATGAGGTATATCTGTGTCTGTGGCACACGTGAGGAACACCACAGCTGGCTGTCTTGGCTTCCCTGTCCTGCAGCTTTTTTTCGTCTCTGTTACTAGGCCAAATGGAGGTTGACTAGAACATAAAATAGAGGAAAGTTCAGTTTGTGCACCTGAATCCAACACTTTGCTATAACTTAAAGGTCACTGTATCAGTAGCTATGTTACTGTCAAATACCAGACAGTTTTTAACCTTTGTATTAACAAGAATCAGTTAGATTTTTAGAAACAGAATGAGAAATCTGAATCTAATTTCTCAGAGTATTTTTTAGCTTTAGCTTAGTAAAGAGAAAACATCTCCTTGTATTCACTTACGGATTTTGGCTAATGAGCACTTCTGCAAAACCAGTTTCACAATCTCAAGGTGGCTGCTGTGATATGAGGAATATACTTTAGAAAATATTGAGTTTAGATGCTTTCCTACAATTTCTTAGAAAAATCTGTGGGAAAGTGATATTTTAAGAAATAGAGAAATTATAACTTATTTCCCATGATCCCTTTCTTCACTTATTGCAGAACTTGAAGTTTGTATAGCAAGGAAAGAAGAGGACTTGATGCTTCCATTGCAAAAGAGCATTCATCCTCAAATCATAGTTCATGCTAAAACCAATTCTACTTAATCTTATTGCTGCCTTTTCTGTAGCTGAGGAAACTGCTTTAGTCTTGGAGGCTATAGAATCCTTCAGCAGCATTTCTCTTTCAACTGTAAAAGGTTTTTCCCTCATCTAGACAGTGTCATGACTTTTTTTTTCCCCCCAAATAAACATGTATAATTTCTAATGTTGCCACCTCTGGTTTATCTCAAGATGATGCAGTTGAGGGGTGTGCAGTGACATCACGATGGCTGCATCCTGTGCCTGGCTGTGCACAGACTCCACAGCTAGTGCATGTCACTGATGATATATCCCATCTGGCCATAGTGATGTCCCTTTTGGGATCAAAGGATAGGTGTCACCCCAGTGAAGTCTTGGGTCTTCTGTCTTCTCTATCTGTTAAGGAAACATTTTCACAAAATGAGTTAAAGAAATTCCACCCTGCCTTTTCCACTCCTGTTTTACTGGCATCTTGAAAGCCTTTCTCTTTATATCCTGCTTTAGGGGATGCTTCTCTGTATCTTCCTAGAAGTCTTTTGAGACTAAATCAATCTCTTTTCTCAATCTCTTTTGCAATTTTCCACAAAACTTGAAGTTATTCAGAAACCATAATTGATTTTTAAGGTGGAAAAACATTTTGTAGGGAAGCTTTAAATACTTCTGCCTTATTGTTTAGGCATTCTATTCACCATACTCCTATTTTTAGCTGGGAGTGAAGGAAAATTTTCTGTCTGACCACCCAGGAGCCAGCCACTCTGGCAGTCACAGTTGCAGCACCTAAGCTAGGTAGAGACCCCTTTGCAGCTACATAGGTCTAATAAACCAATGGATAAATTGTAATATTATTTTGCTTGGTAGCAACTTGCTTGGTTATGTGTAGGTGCATTTAAAGAAGTCTTAGGCTCTAGCCTGAATATCTAGCAGTTATCCTTTTTGTGAATTGATATGGGCAGCTGGTGAAAAGGTGGAGCCTGGGACAGAAAAAAGCAATATCCAGGGTGCAACAGGTGAAGAATTTGCCTGGCCTTGAGAGGTGCTCTTCCTAGCTAGCTCAACATATGCAGCCTTCAGGTTATTGCTCTATTTCATGATGGTTCCTAATGGTAGTCATCTTATTTGCCAGGCTGTTGACAGCCATTTGCCTTTGGGGCATGCCTGTGTCCAGCCTGTACCAAAAATCATGTTTCCCGCTTAACAACCCCCCTTGGAGAGGAATTTTTACATTGGCTACTCACCAAACTTAGCACATAATTTTCCCTCCCTTTTTGTTGCTCCCTCGCTATCTGCAACTTGACTTGATTGCAGAGAGATGCTTTTCATCATTGTGAAAAGCCATCTGATTAGAGCTGTCATTAACCCATGAGTGGAACTTATACGAAGTTTAGCTGGAGAAATTCCTTGAATGCTTCAAAATTGCAGAGTTGCCATTTTAAAGAACCTCAAAACTAGGTTGCAAATTTGTTTTAGCTCTGCTTAAAACGAGCTCTTCTTTCTCAGCAGATTTATAGGAAACATGATTTAATGTATATATTTGTTTCCCTCTGAATGTTTTAGATGTCATGAAATTCTACTGCTGATTATCAGGACCGTGTGTATCTGGACTATCCCCTCCCTGACCATTCATTTATACTGGTCTAATTCATTTAACAAAGGCATTGAATGGTCAATATTCCTTTGTTAAAGTGTATTTAGGAACAGTCCCCATGGAAAAGGAAAAGCCAGTTGTTTTCATTATTCTTGTTTTGTTTTTGCAATATAAAGCGATTTTAAGATTGGAGGAATGAAGGTTACTTTTCAAAAGCTCTGTGCATAGCTTTTGCTAATAATCTTCTTCCCCTTTCTCTTTTCCACCTTTCTTCCCAAAATAAAGATGGCTGTGTCTGTATCAGGAATCATGTCCTTGACTCCCTTAGACCTCTCAGTTGTACATATCAGACCTGGGATCAGTTCAGGCTTGTGTCTGTTTTAACAGGCAAGACTGGCATTGTTCAGAAGGCACCTGACATAAATGGAGAAGTCTATGGGCACTGATTTTATTGCTTTGCTCACTTTGCAGTTGCTTTTGAAGCCGTATGTGGCCCTAGAAGACTGTCCTAGAGAGGAGTAGCATTCTGAGACAGTCACAGCCTCATTTGAATTTAGAGGAGTGAGTTTCAATAGGTATTTTGGCATATATTGGGGAGCCTTCAAGTTAGTTCAGAGGTTGCTCATAAAATGAGTCTACAAAGCAGGAAGAGCTATGCAGATGGTAGATTCTACTGCTGGCAAAAAGCTTCCTCAGTGAAACATGAAAATGTATCTTCTCTGGCTTGCAGCAAGTAACTCTAAGAAACTATTTCTTGAAGCTTATGTATTTGAGTTAGAGAATCAGTTTTTTTGTCCAAGACTTTTTTCTTGCCTTCCTTTTTGGTGGTATGTTTTAAGGTAGGATCCCAAACATGTAAAAACATAAAAAAAGCTTCACTGAAAGTGCTGATGGCAAGTCAGACCAGAACTGACAATAGCATCTTCTCCTTTACCGGGCAGTTTTAGTTGGGAAGATGTGCTCCATCTGTCTTGCAAACTGCACTTAAGCCTCTGTTGATTTCATTAAAACACAAAGATTCATAGGTTATGAGGCCAGAAAGAGCCATTATGATAATCTAGGCTGATTTGCTGTATAATTAATTCCTGTCTCACTATGTCTTTTAGAGAAAACAGGATACTATTTTAATTTAAAATTTGCCAGTAGCAAAGAACACACTATAACCCGTAGTAAATTATTTCAGTAGCAAATTACTCTCATATAAAAATAAGTCATAATATTTTAAAGTGTGAATTTCTCTAACTTCAATCTCTAGCCCCCAGATCTCATTGTCCCTTTATCACATGCACTGAAGAGCCCTCTCTTGCCAAATTCAATTTTCTGCACAGGTACTTGTAGATTGCAATCGAATCACGTTTTAACTCTGCCTACTAAACAGACTGAATTTGAATGTTCTCCACTATGGGACATGCATAACAGTCATTTAATTATATTCCCTCCTCAATCTTGAACTTTTAGTTTAACAATTGAACTGTCATTATCAGAAACTGCCTTTGCATTTCTCCGTTCCTGCCAAGGATTCACATTGGTTTCACACCCAACCTTTATTTCTATCCTTTTCTTTTATTGTTTTGGGAGTTCTGGTATACTTGATTATACATTATGATGTTGATGTCCAAATATGTCTGTCAATGATACTTCAGGTCACCTGTGGAAACACTTGCACTTCTTCCATAAACATAGGTGCTTTTTTAGATTTCTTAAGCTGGGTGTTTTGTTCTGGGGTTTTTTAAAAGAAAATTATTTAGAACAACATTTGAATAACAGAGATTCAGACTGGGATGGATATATTTCTTTGTCAAGATTGAATTCAGAACTCTTGTGTCTATTCAACAGCCTTTCTCATCTCCTCCCCAGGTCTTCCTTTGTGCTTGCTTTCTTGGTCTCTTCACTGTTAGTCACTTTCTTGATTACAACTAACTTTATGTGATTTTTTTCTGGTTCCTTTGAAAGCATTCTGTCTCAAGGATTCTCCAGCTGTGGTACTTGGATGATTAATGAAACACAGAGCAGTCAGCATCACACCTCAGAAAAACCCAGAGGCAAATGCTCTGCATTTCCCCGGAAAAGATGGGACCTGTTACTCGAGTATCAAATACATCAGAGAGGGAGATGTAACCTGTGTGTGGCTCAGCTGTGTGTGGGAGCTGCTTATGTGCATATGATATTCCCCCTCCCAGCAACCCAGCAGAGATGGCTGAAAACAGATCAGAGTCATGGCTAGATACAACCTAGCACCACTCTCAGTCATGTGTAGGGTACTGTGCTACCTGTCTGCTCCTCTCATGTATGGAAAGACTGGGTCAAGATGCAGTTTAGAGCAATGTTGGTTTTACCAGTTGTTAGTGGTATCCTATAAGGGCAGCTCTCCTTCCTTAGAATCATTGAAGCCACAGCTCATTCAGGCCTGGCATTCTCTTGCCCACCAAAGTAACTCCATGCTGTGGTGAAACCAAGAATGCAATGGTGCACCCAAGTTGTAAGCCCTCGTGGGCCTGAAGAATGGTCAATCCATACACCCAGTATGGTGTCTGCAGTAGTGGAGGGTGCAGGTGCTATTTAGGGAGAGGACATACCATGGCTGCTATCAGTGGTGCATTCCCTCACATTCCCACAGCACCCACTACTGTTGGTTTACAATTGCTAGAAGATGCTTTCCTTCCTTTTTCCTTCAGTTTGTGGACTTGCTGTCCATTGTTATTTCTGACTCTTTTTTTGTCTTCTGTTGCACCCTACTTTCGTGACCTCCCCCTGCAGCAAGTTCCAGAAATTCACTACCCTCTGTGTAAATAAGTACTTCTAAAAATCCATTTTATGCTGATTTCATACAAGTTTCAGCAAGCGCCGCTTACTCTATTATTGCTGGGTTTGGCAAAGAGCAGCTCTACATTAACCTTCTCCATCTTCTGTAAACTTCAATCATATTTTTCTCAGTCCTCTCCAAATATGAGCTTGGCCTTTTCAGCCTATCCTCATAAAGCATCCTGTTCCATCCTTTTAGTTGCTTTATTTATTTCCTCTTTCTCCTTGAGAAACAGAGACAGGACTTCATGCAGTGCTCAGAACTAAAGTCTGACTGAGGTGCACCTCAGTGTCTGGCAAGAGGGGAGGCTCTGATGCACCCCCTTGTTGTGTCAGAGGAAGGAGGTGTATGGTCTCTCTAATGAGAGCATTTGACATGATTAATCTGTAGAGTAAAACTACTACAATCCCATAAATTGAAAATAAATTTTATTCCTGTTGCAGATATTAATAGCTTTGATGTTTCTAATGCCTGTGTGAGGGCAGAGCACGTTACTAGGAATTGGAGCAAAACCAGTTACTGCGGGTCAATACTGTCCTCTGCTGGGAAGAACTAGAGCTTTGTGCCATTTCTCCAAATGGGATTTAACAGCTGGTGTCTCCTTTCACTCTGTGTTTTGCCTTTGCAACAGGAAAATCTGACTGGGGAAATTCTCCTTTAATGCTTAGAGAAAGCTGGAAAGTTTTTGCTAGCTATGAATGTATTGAATAATGATTTCGTTTATTTTTTCATCCTGAAGTTACCTAATTTATAAGCTTATCCCCCATTTTCTCTTATTTGCCTTTTAGTATTTACTGCATACACATTTCTCTGACTTTCCTGTCCTAATAGTAGAAGTAACAATGCATATCTCCTTTCCCTTCTATTTTTATAACAAATTGATGGCAACTCATCCTGATAATATTTTGAAAGCAGAAAGCAAATGTGTGTGTGTATATATGCTATATGTGACAGACACAAAGTATTTTGGAATAATAACTCCTTAGAAGAAATAAGAGTCTTCAGTAGTACCACTGAACAAGAATTCAGTAAAAATTGTGCTAGTTGCAGAAGTGGTTTTACTGGCTGTATGTGCCAGCTCTGTGTTTAGCAAGCATGGAAGGTGATTGAGAGCAAGTACAGTTTACAAGTATTTCAATTTTGTGCCTTCTCCAGTTCCTGCCTCTCTGAGAATGGCATGGGGCAGAGAAGAGTCTGCTTTCCAGGAATTAATTCTGTACTTGAGAGAAAGAGAAGAGTAGAAGGTCTGGACTCCTGAGTAAGCCAGACATGCTCAGGAGTGCTTGCCTGCTTGAGACTCTTCTCTTGGCTAATTTCAATCCATGTAGCAACAATAGACCCCAGAGTTCTGGTCCTTAACCCAGAGAGAGTCCAGGCACTGAAAATGTACAGGTTTTTGTGTTAGCACAGAAATTGTTGGTTTCTTGAAGTAAGGGTAAGCTATGGAGTTATTTCCATGGAAAGTTTGTGTCCGTAGTGATCTAAGATTTCTTTCTCAGAGAAATTTTAAGTCTTTCTTATTTTTTTCTTTAGGGCCCATGGGGCAATCACTAACAGTTCACAGCAACTTGCTGAAATTTTTTTGCATCTCTCTCCTAGTAGTTAAGTAGGCTATAGGAATAATAGAGAAATGACAGTGGTGGTACCAAGTTCCCTGCTGTGGCTAGTAGAGATGGACATAGAGGTTACACTTTGTTATGTATTTTGTATGGGGTTTATGCAAATATAACAGCGTGGTACCAGTCACACACTGGATTTTATGTACAGAAGCTTTTGTAGCCGAGTGGGCCTGTGGTAGAGTTAATTGTTCTCACTGCCCTTCAGTTAAATATTCTCTCCTGACTGCTTATTTGATCTATAGTCATTGCAAAGTACCCGTTGCTGTCATTTCTATACACTCTTCTGGTTCAACTCACTCCCTGTCATGATGTCAGGCTCTTGCACTCTCTCCTTTCCTCTGCCCACTGCCTTTTGGGAAAAGTTTATCTCCCATGGCTGAAAGTAATTGGGGTATTTGTATTGTATGCAGGATTGATGTATGATACTTTTCCTTGTGTCTGGCAGGTTGTTTATAAGAATAATGACATTCGTCTGGAGCTGTCTCGCTTGGCACGGATTGGTGATACTAAGATGAAGATCTATGGGGAAGTGAAATTCATATGTGAAAATGTGGCTACACTGGACCCCATCAGCTTTGAGACACCTGAGGCCTATATAAGTCTGCCTAAATGGAATACCAAAAGGATGGGCTCCATCTCATTTGATTTCCGAACCACTGAACCCAATGGACTGATCCTTTTCACCCACGGCAAGCCTCAGGAGAGGAAAGATACCAGAAGCCAGAAAAATACGAAGGTAGACTTCTTTGCAGTTGAGCTTCTAGATGGAAACCTCTACTTGCTGCTGGACATGGGCTCTGGGACCATTAAAGTCAAGGCTACCCAGAAGAAAGCCAATGATGGAGAGTGGTATCATGTGGATATTCAGCGAGATGGAAGATCGGGTAGAGTTATAACTTTTTCTTAAATAGATTAATATTTCAGATTCAGACCTAGGGCTATGTATTAATCATCAGAACATTCAAAACCTGTTATATATGAGTCACCTCCTTAACAAAGCTTAGTGTTACTCCAGTGATGTTTATCCAGCAAGACAAAGATGTGAATGGTTTTCATTAAATGTTTTCATTAAATGTGTAGTGTGAACTTTGAATAGCACATCACAGAGGTAATCTATTAATATTTTATTCACAATTCTCCAATATTTTGGACATATATTCGCAATTGCTTGCATAGTCACAGTGATGACTTCTTTATAAGTCTTGGTAAGGTTTAAGTCCTTCAGAACCACTGTTCTCAGTTTGAGAAATTCTTACTGATCTACTTTGGGTTTCTGCATTTGGGATCATGTAGTGAGAAAAGAAAGAGTAATGGGCACAAACAGTAACAAAATTAATCAAATCAACATTTTAATTCCATTCTGTTGCCTTTAGTATCCTATAGTTTTGAGTTAGGTTTCTTTACTCTTTTGGATGACAGATTCTAATCTTAAAATCTGAGACAGCGTTCAGTGGATGTTTCTTTTCTTTGTTTGCAGCTTCTCATTTTCAAATATGGGTTTTAGTTTATTTCTAAAAATACACCTACCATGCAATTGCCAGGAGATATTTTTATTGTTTCCAGTGTTAAATATCAAGCTAGCATCCTTATGATACACTCTGAAATTGTGGAGGAAAACAAAAATGCTCAGATACTTTAGCTTCATCTAGAGAATAACAATGATACTTAAATTTTTCTGAAGCATTGAGATCTCAAAGGCTTCACTTCAAAAGAAACCTTGCTTACATTTGCCAGAGAATTTGAGGTTTGTCTGGTGATCTCCAGATGATAGTTTTAGGTCCCTAATTTTATGTTTCCAGTTGCCAAATACCATCAGTGTAGAGAATGCAGTGCTAGAATTTGCTTCCCTTGAGTTTTTAGAAGAGCTGACTTTGAGGTACCATGCAAGGCCTAGCTGTTTGAACAGGTCTTTGCCTGAAGCTGTTTTTTCTTTGATGATGTGAGTAGTTTCTTTTTATTTGGCATGGTGCTGTGCTTGTGCTTAATACGTGTGGTTATATATTGCTATCTCCTAAAGACATAGATAGGAGCATTTTACAAAGGAAGCCATAAATAAATAAATAAATGGAGCTTTCATTTCTTTAGAATTGCTAAAATTTAATTAACTTCCAGGGGTAAACTCAATTAGCTGTGTTTCGTACTGACTTCAGTTTTGCATGCTCACTTGGGGACTGTCTCGTCCCTGAAGAAGCAGCTGCAGAGGGAGAAGGGATGGAAATGACACAGGCTGTATGCAAAGAATGTTTGCAAGGTCCTACGAAGAGGGACACGTGTTAATTTGGACACATTCACCGGAGGGTGTGACAGACATGTTGCTACTTGATGGATGACACTGTAGGACTGATTTGTTTGTTGCTTGGCAGGCAGGTTTATGATGTTCTGGACACTGATTAGAGGTAACAGATTTTGAATTAGAAACAGTTTTCTCAACAAGAAAGAATGTGTTCATATGGTGTCTTGTATTATTTTTTTCTTTTTATTTAGTTGTGTTCTCAGCTCACAATGAATACTTCCTGAATGATCCTAATGGCTGATGTCTTGTGTCCTGAGAAAACCAGGATACTGGCATTGATTTCTTCACACTGTACCTTCAGTCACTATTACTGTATCTTCAGTCACTACTATCCAGTGACACTTTGGATAAGTGTGAGAAAGGAGTTCAAGGCCTCTTCATGTTTAGTCCTTGGCTTTTCTTCCACGTATGGACTGGAAAATGGTTACACCTTGAAGATTTTTTTCCCCCAGTATAGATGACTATAATTTAGAAACTGAAACAATTAATTTACTCAAGGCGGGGCTAAAAAAACCCTTTTGAGTTCAATGAGCTAGTGACCTGCAAGTTCTGATTCTCCTTACTAAAGCAGCAAGGCCTATGTTAGGTGTCATCTCTGCCCATTTTTTTCCCCCATTTCTCTAACAGTCCAAAACTTCAGGTTCTGCTGATCTTAGTAAAATAGCTTAAAAATCCAAATATTCACTACTGTGGTGCACTAAGGCAGGGAAGCTTGGCAGTCATGCTCAGATAACCTCTGGCATCTCTAGTCCCCTTAGGCCTTGTGTATGCTTTGGTCTGTGTTGGCTGCCACAGCAACAAAACCTGGTTTTGCCTTTCTACTCTTACAGAAGCTGGCAGCATGGACATGGACACCTAATGTCCTGTAACCTTTGTGTCTTTGGGAAAGCTCCCACCAGGTTCACAAAACCTGTCACAATTTCTAGCTGGGGGACAGTGAGCGTGTTACCCAGGACAAGGTTTTCAGTGAGTCATCAGCTACAAAACATACATGACTTCTCACCTGATCAGGCACTAAAATCTTACTAGATGGTTTGCTTTACAGTTGTATCAGTGCACTGTTTCGTGTGCCTGTTCTGCCTTCAGGGGATGTTTTGGTCTGTTCTTCAGTCCAGCACAAAGTAACTATGGCACTGCAGAAGAGGTGCTTTGATGCTTCTCATTTCCTAATCACTTACTCTAAGCAGAGTGGATAACATGGGATTCTGGAGGGGAAAAAAGAAGAAAAGGATGTCAGCTTATGTGAGGGCTCCTTTCTAGGATCAATACAGAATTTCTCCATCTCAGCAGTTTGGTCTCAAAAGTGCTGTTCATCCAAACAAGTGCTGTCTCCTTGCAGGAATTATTGCAGGATACAAAACACTCAGAATGTTTAGGTTCTGTCTAGCCTGTTCTCGTTCATCGTCTCACCATCTTTCTCCAGGTTTTACACTTCATATTATCCAATATTTCTTGTCTTTTAGGAGGTTTCTTTACCTTTGTGGCATTTGCACATGTTTGTGCTCTCCGCAATAGCAGCTGTCTAGAGCTCAGCCCTCCAGTGTTTTGGTTCTAAGCTTTAGAGAGTAATATGTACTCTACAGGCTGCTTTTGAGAAATAGCAGTGGAGATGGTGGAAGGGAAGTTGTGTTCCCATGGCTCCATCACATGCTGCCTGTGTGACAGTATGTGTATTGTCACATTTTCTCTTTATTTTATAAAGGAGAAAATGCCTGTGGTGCTCCAGCTTGCTGATACAAAATCATTCATCAAATAACTGTGGTTCTGTTTGAGCCTTTAATTTGTAATACCTCTGTTGCTTCTGATACTCTGCTGCCTCTGACATTATTCCTCAATTATTTCGAAAAATCACACACATGGAATACCTCGTGTCTGTATCATACCTGCAGTTCTCTGAGAAGATACCTCTTACAGCTGAAGAAAAGAAAAGGTGTGTGTACATGACTGTACTTTCTCACAGAGACAATAGATAGAGTTAACTCTATTAACTCTCCTTGCTTATTGTAGGGGTGTCTGATAAAAATCCAGTGATGTGGAATTAATCTTAAAGCTTGGACAGTGTCTCTGAAGACAGACTGTCTTAAAGACAAGGCAATTGGATGTGATGATTTATAGCTAGGGAGAGCGAATTGCTGATTTTTAGATGAGTGTCTAGTGGGCAGATATCCCTATCACAGAAACTGCTGAATACT
Organism: Dicaeum eximium; assembly: GCA_013396995.1. NCBI lineage: Eukaryota > Metazoa > Chordata > Aves > Passeriformes > Dicaeidae > Dicaeum > Dicaeum eximium. The sequence continues at coordinate 637,381 of VWZP01002893.1, forward strand.
CTTCAGAAGAGTACACTGCTCTGGAATGTGAGAGATGGGCATTATATTCCCTGTTTCTCTTTGGATACACTGTCTGACCTTAAACAAGTCACTTCGCTTTTCTATACCTGTTTTACGTATTCTGATTATATTTCTGTATTATATGTTCTGATTATTTTATGTGCAGGGACAATTTCTTGAAATACATGTGAATGACCTCAGTGCAGTATGCCCAAATTTGATTTGGAGCATATAGAAGCTATCACAGTTTTAATAAGAACTGTTGTTCAGATAGAAGTTTGTCTCTCTCTTCCTCAATTTTCCTGTATAAAATGGAAACTAGAAAACGCCATACAATATTTTACTTTGGGACAAACTTCTGGAAATTTCTAGTTCAATCTAGACTTTCTTCAGATTCATGTGCAGTTGAGCTTTGAGTACCTTCAGTCTGGTAAACCCCTCTGAGGTTTCAGTTTACATGTTAGACCACATTTGTGGTGAAAAATGTCCTTTTCTATGGAGTTGAAGATTCCCTTATGTTGTGGCTTAGGAATGGTACTCTCCCATTCAGTGGTCCCATTGAGACTCTGCAAATCATGTTGCTCACTTGCTTCCCCTGGCCATACCCCTCCCAGCTACTGCAAAGAATTACCTCTGTTCTGGCTGGAACCAGGACACCTTACTGCAGCTCGTGCCAGCACAAGTTCACAGTGCTAATTCATGTTCAAGTTGTCTGCCATATCTCCAGGTCCTTTTCTGCAGAGTTGCTCCTTAGCCAGCTGGTCACTAGCTTGTGCTTATGTGTGAGGCTTTTGTGACTCAGGTGTAGGACTTCGTATTTATTGGTTTTGATTTGCATCAAACGTTGCTATGAGTCCTTTGCTCCACCTTGCAATGGTTTCTCTAAATGGTAACCCACTGCTTCCTCCAATGCATCACCATTCTCTCCATGTCACTTACAAACGTGTCTATGTTGGTCCATCATCCAGATCCAGGTTTGGAGGTACTGATTAAGTATTTTCTGAAAGATCTATATAGTGGGAATTAAAATGCTTTTGCTTATTTTTTTTCACTCTAGCCTTTATGCCATCTAACTCCTGTGTGTTCTCAATAAGTTTTTGTTTTGCTGGATGAATACTATTGAATAATGCTCAAATTTTATATGCTATTATTTATCTATTGGATTATTGTGCTTCTGACTTTCTAATGCAATTTGAGATACAGACGCATGATCAGTCACTGCATGGAAGTACTTAGGACCTGTGGATCAGGAGGAGAGGGAGCTGTGTGAAAGACACTGTTAGAATGCCGTTTGGGTAGGGAAGAATCCTCACTTAAGGTGCTGACCCTTAAACCTCAGTCAGTTATTGGAAAAAAATGAACTAAATTGAGTCTGTAGTTGAAAGTGTTGATGTCTCCTTATCTCCCTCATTTAGGTACCATATCAGTGAACAGCCGACGCACCCCATTCACTGCCAGCGGGGAGAGTGAGATCCTGGATCTGGAAGGTGACATGTACCTCGGTGGGCTGCCAGAGAACCGGGCAGGACTCATCCTTCCCACAGAGCTCTGGACAGCAATGCTGAACTATGGCTATGTTGGCTGTATCCGAGACTTGTTCATCGACGGGCGGAGCAAGAACATCCGGCAGCTGGCAGAGGCGCAGAATGCTGCTGGAGTCAAGTCCTCCTGCTCCCGCCTCAGCACCAAGCAGTGTGACAGCTACCCATGTAAGAACAATGCAGTCTGCAAGGATGGCTGGAACCGCTTCATTTGTGACTGCACTGGCACTGGCTATTGGGGCAGAACGTGTGAGCGAGGTAAGCTGTGTTTGCTGACTCCAGTTACACCGAGCTGAAGGCGTGCATGAGAGCAAGAGCAAAATCCAGTGTTCCTGTAAGACTCTCCCCTGCCCTTGTTGCTCTTCCCAATGCTAAGTTCCAGTCCTCACAGTATGAAAACTTCTCTGATTGTTTCCTTCCAGTCTTTTCCACCCTTGTTTCATGAGCTTATTTGGCCACTCCACTCCCTAAGCCTTCTGAAGATCTTGTCTTCAGGTTCTGGAGTTTCTTTAACTAAGTATCGTTTGTCTCCTGAGGTGGAAAATGCAGCTGCATGTGAGAAGTCTCAAACAAATTACTGGAAACTGCACCAAGTGTGAGCTTTAATTAGGGGATTTTTCCTGCGTGGAACGGATGATGAATCCCAGTTCTATCTGGGCTTCCTCTTTTTTTTTTTTTTGTGTAGTAGAATTTCCTTGATGGCTGTTTATGACTAAAGCCAGCTAATGGGATAGTGTTGAAAGCAGCATGTCTCCAAGTTCATCTCTGATAAGGCAAATTTGTAGGAGATTGATGGCAGATTCTCTGCATCTTATTTGTACTCATACAGGATTGTGATTCAAAGACATGATTAGAGATAGGAGGCCCAGGTGATGCTCGTGTAGGCAGGCAAATTTTCTACCTGTTACAGATCACATGGAAAGGGTTTACTAATGGAAGATATTTGAACTATATATTTCTCAAGTACACAGGTGGTTCCATTAATTGTTATCTTTATTATGCTACTGCCACCATCAGAATGAGGTAGGTGAGTGGATTTACAGAGAAAGCTGGGGCTAAGATCAGTTCCAAAAAAACCCCACCTCCCTGGAGGGTGTTTTCTTATATTTAAACTAGTATTTCTGTTAATATTTGCCCATTAGCACTGCATTTGGGCTAAGCTGCATTCACAGTACACCCAAGAATTAACTGTAAACCATTAGCAGAGTCTTAGGGCTTTCAGTCCCTTCTTTGTATCACCTCACTAGGCACCATGATGATAGCATGTGTCTTAGAATTGGAAATTAAGATATTTTTGAACTTCTGCTATAAATATTTGAGCAATACCTTTCCCACTAACTGCATTTTGTAATAATGATCATAGTAGCATGCCACTTATGAGGAAGAACATGAAATTTCGCTACAATGCATAAAATATTAGGCATAACCGAGATTTGTAATTCATTCACTCTACAGAGGATTTTCTCCATTGCAGAAAGTTTTTGTTAATGACCAGAATTCTTCCTATAAGGATGGGATTTTTAGGTTTTCAAGTACAAGATCTGTGATTGTTCATAAAACTGCTCACAGCCAGTAATTCATTGTGTGCTGCCCTAAGCAGCAATAGTAGTTAATTGCCAGTGGGCCTTAAAACAGCTGAAGCATCAACACTGCTGGGGAAACGTGTGAAAATGTAAGATTCATGGGCATCAGCTATGCCAATGTCAGCTCAGCAGTTCTCTCTTTTGACTACATGGGATGTGAAAATTCTGGAAGACATCAGATAGGAGATTTCTCAGCCATAGCCTTGGGAATTGTTTTGGCCAGTTGTTGTGTGATTAGGTTTTATACAAACATGATAGAATCAAGTGCTACCATAAATACATTGGTCCCCCGCAAAACTACATGTATGTTTGTCCTTGGTCTCTGTTTAGTATTAGGAATGACCAGCTCTGTGGTTCAGGGCTTTGTGGAGTCTGTCTCATGTCCATCTCCTAGACCTGTCCCTCAGAAGAGAATCCAAAGCTAACAGTGACATAACGAACAGGGTTTCATGTCATGTACCTTTATATATCAATGGTGTTAGCCTTTACTCTTTTTATTGTCAGTGCAAAGAAATCAGTAGGTTAAAGGCATGTAAGCATTTTAATGTGGGAGAAATGAATATCAAGTCAGGCCTGAGACCCATAACTTGGCTGTGCTCTGATGTGCATCAGTCTGAATTGGGGAGATAAATTTATGAATTAATGTCTAGCATGGGAACTTGAGGTCATAATAAATATGTTTTAGAATCAGAGTGTATTTAAGGTTAACAAAACTGTGATGAAACAGTTCAGGACAGTATAAAAGATGTATGCAAAGGTCCTAATCCTGAGAAACTAATTTTGTCTGTAACTAGGAACCACAGACCCATTGCTTTAGTCCCAGTGTCAGGCAAAATGTGGCTGTAATGCCTGATGTTCCTTGGCAATGAGAGAAGCAGCTCACAGGGAATAAATATTTGAGACTGGATATGTGAAAAAGGTTGTACAAACTAAAGTGCATTTGAGTCCAGAATATTTATGTGGTGTTACATAGGAGAGCCTCATACTGCTCTGATACAAATGCCTAATGTCAACAACTGCCTCAGTGCCCACCAATTTTGCCTCTATGTACAAAAGGCATTGCAGGCTACCAATGATACTTTTTGTTTTCCTGGTCTGACACCCAAGGATTATTTCAAGTCCTAATTACATCTGGTCTGTGATCCTAACACTGTTGCAAGGAGAAAGGTTGAGATGGAGACTGGGAAGGGAATCCAAGTGAGAGATGGTGCCATGCCACAGTGGCACTGCTGCACAGTGACTGATGAGCTGCCACAGGACTGGGGGGCAGCCAGGCTGGTGCCTAAGGGTAGGAATCAAGAAGGAGCAGTCTAGATCTTCTAATGTGGGACAGCTACTGTCCCACTTTGCCAGTTTGCCATCTCTCACTTTGTTTTCTTACACTTCTGTCCTGCTAAAAGAGGAGTGTCACTCCTGCAGCCCAAGATGTATGATAAAGGGTTAAGGGGCAGGGGAGCCTAGAATAAAGAATCTCCTGTGCTTGATGACTATCAGGAAAATCACTCTTTATCACAAAGCAAAGCACATACTTAATATTAGTTAAAGTACTAAAAATAGGAAGGACATACATACAACTCTTGGAAGAGAAGCAGATGATTAATTTGTTGTTGATGATAAAGTCTACCTCCCACCTTCCAGGTGTAGGATTTCTACATTTATAATGCTGTATTTCTCATAAATTTTATACTTTGTGATATGAAGGACATTATACATTTCAAAGGGGACTAAAAAGGACATTGACTGTGTCAGTTAGAAAAGAAGTCTGGGTTCCTTTTATTCATGGTGAAACAATGCAAATGCATAGTACTATGTCACTTCTATCTAAAGCCTGTGGGAGTTTGTCTTGTCAGTGAAATAACACCTCTGTACATTCAGCCAGCTGCACTGGATGCAACATAGACTTTGATTACAGTGGTCTGCTCAGGCAGTACTTTTGTGCAGGTAGAGAAACCTTGCTGTAGCTGGAGTTTGACAGGGAAGAGAACAGAGAACTGCTGCCAAGGCCTGAAATTCATTCTTACAATTCCAGTATCTAGTAATTATTTTGGTATTGGCAGTGATGTAAGCAGATGAAGGTGTAGCAGTCTGAGAGTGTCATAGTTTCTAATAGTAATGTAGTTTCTCCTTGGGTTATTGAAATTTCATGGAAGAGATGGGGAGACACAGAAAAGATCAGACTGTGCTTTCATGGGCTGCAAGGGCTCAGTGCCAGGCTGTGAGGCTGAGCAAAGGCAGCAGCAAATGCTGGCAGTTAGCTTGATATGGTCCCCATTTCACACCTTCCACCAGAGATGGTGATGACCAGGTAACACACTGTTATTTTCTTAAATCCTTGCTTCTCATCCTCTGTCACCTTTCCATAATGGCTCTCTACTAAGCAGTCTAACTCAGTGTGACTGTGTTGCAAATATAGTAAAGAAAGGAAAGAAATAGAGAAGAAGCTAATAGACAGGACACAATTCCTCCTGCAAGCGGTGCTCTGACTGCCTTGCAGTGTGGTAATGGTCTCATCTCCCCCTGCTCCCTGAGCTCTCTTGCACTGCTGTTAAATATGGTGAAGAGAAAGATTTAATCATGCCAGAAAGACTCCTAAACTGAATTTAGTTTTGGATAGCTCTTAAATGAATCACAGGCACAGTGAAGTGGATTTATGATGAAAGTTGTAATTGCAAATGCATGCTGAGACTTTGTACTGAGTCTGCTAGTTTTGGACTGTGGTGTGTTGGGCATTAGGGAGAAAAACCCCAAACCTTGGTGCTTGTACTATTGGTAGTATTGAATCATTCTTGCATCCTAGAGTTTTAGAAAGAGAACAGAGAACCAGAGGTCAGTGAACAGTGTACCAGAGAACAGTGTCTGCCGTGCAGCTTCTCTCTTCTGAAGTACCTTGTTTGAACAGGTCTGCTATTCTGCTGGTTAGTTTGAAATAAAGGACATAAAATATCTGAAATGCCATGGAAATGCTTCCCAGGTGCTTTCTGATCATCAAATGCAGGACAAGCTTTGAGGTAACTGACAAAAATATTCCTCCAGTGTGATGGATACCGTGCTTCCTCCTGTTGCATGTGAGCTGCCTGTCCAAACTGAACCTAAGAGAAATTAGGGTGAGTTGCAGGTTTTGGTAGCAAGGGCTGTTGCAGACATGCAGGAGGGTGGGAAGTGGGGGTTTGTGCAGCAGTTGTGAATGATCTTTGGTGAGTCTTTTTAAGTACCTGATGTCTTCTTTACTCTTTGCCTTCTAATTTGTTGCTGTTTGACATCAGTTGCATCAGGTAATTGCAACCCCCTGTTAATTGCACTTAGGATGTGAGAGGTAGGAGCTGGTATCTGGCTCATGGAGGATGATGTACTACTTAGCTGTGATTACAAAGTACCTCCTCACAACCCTGGGCTTTTCTGAAAAGGACCTCAAAGCCCTGGCATTAACTAAGCAGGGAGGAGGGGAATGTGTGTTGTATTCAAATCAGCTATTTTCTGTAGCTGCAGTGCACATGCCTTGGGCTCAAAAGGATGCATGAGGTCTGTTTGGTGGATCTTGGAAACTCTGCACCCTTTCCTTCTGCTGAAGGACTGTGAGAGTGACTGCAGAGGACAAGAACCCAGGATGGACACAAAGCCAAAGACAACTGAAAATCCGATAATTTTAGGCCAATGAGAATCAAATGTTGTTGATCACTCACTTCTTAACATTTTCTCCTACTTAAATTATTTGACTGCAGTTTGCTTGGATTTTCTTTTTTAAGAAGTTTTAAGAATCATTTAAGGCTGAAATATTAGATTTCAAACCTCAAAAGGTATTTGCTCAGAACTGGACACAGCCTGAGGCCTTTCCAGGTAAAGGAGGGAAGAAAAAGGCTTGTTCCAGCCACCTCCTTTGCTGAGCTACATCCACTGTTTATTGCAGAAAGACAGAAATATCCCATTCTGGTTCTTCTCCCAAGGGCTGGAACCAGTGCTGATTTTTGTTGGTGTTGGCTCACAGCTAATGTCCTGAGAAAGCAGCCTTCTGTGTTTTTTGGTAAACTCTGTGTGAGCAGCACCATGTCTGCTGTTAACAATGGTGATTTTGAGCATAGGGCTGCACATTTTATTATCTGCCAAGTACCTTTGCAGCAGTGTTTACTAAGAACAGTTTAATGACAATACACTTCTTGCCATTATGTATGCAATGAAAGGAGATGTTGTGAAATTACAGGTAATAAGAAATGCTACAGAACCATTTACTACACAGGATAAGTGCTGCATACTTTGCTGTTTCAAGCACAGGTAGGAGCTTAGGTTTTTTTTTTCATTTTAGTGAAGATGTTTGATGATAATCACATCTTAGAAGGTTTGTTTAAAGCAACTCATAAGTGTTGATGCTTTTTGGACTGACCAGACCTTCTGTGTATGCAGTGAAATGCTAGATAACTGCTGAGAAGAGATTTTCCTGTAGGACTGCTGGTTCCCAGGAGAGATGGACACATTAGGAGAAAAGTCTTTGCTGCAACGTTTTTAATTCTTGCTAGATCTTGAACAGTCAAAGACTTAAGAAAATCAAAACAGCAGAATAATTGTTTTGATTTCATGATATAAAGTAAGATGTTAGCAAATAGGTCTGTTCTAGACCTTATCTATTCACTGGCTTACTAGTACCAGATAGGTCCCTATTGTAGAGTTTCTCAAATTGTCTCCAAACTGCAGAAGAAAAAATTCCATCTGAATTTAACAAAAAATTTCATACAATCCCTTCACACTCATCTCAATTTGTTTCTCACTAGTTTTATGGTAAAATCTCCATTAAAAGTGATCTGAAGAATGTCAGATTTCCTAAGAGCATTTTATGTGAGAAGTTAATTTTCTCACTTGCCATCCATGCATTGGTAACACTTGTGGCTGATCCCTTTGTGGCTGGCCCAGACAGCTGCTACTGTGGAAGATGCTGTTCACAGTCCTGCTCAAGAAACACCTGGCTTTATGTGATTAGCTCCCTGGTATCTTTCCTTAAAGACTGACTGGCAGACCAGAAGGCTACTGTTTGTGGCATAAGTGCTGGATTATTCTGCTTATTAGGCTTTTATGTATCCTCCATCCTATAATTCTTCCCTTATCTTCTATGGGATAACTTCTGTGCCAATATTCAAACAAAATTCCCAAGATGCTCATTAGAAGTTGTGCTAGCTCCAATAAGGACAGTGCAGCCAAGGTGGGCTTGTAAGGGAAGAGCAACAATATTAAGGAACAATTTGAAAGTCTCTCACTTTTGTGGATTTGTGTTGCAATCCTTACCACTCATTATAACTTTTTTGTCCATAGATTGTACATTCAGTCAAAAGCCACTCTGAATAGATGTGCTTTCCAGGACAAGTAACTACATTTGTTACACTCTAATGCCTTTGTGATATCCTCAGTACAGAGGAGTGTGCAGTTAATTCTGCAGTCAGGGTGATTACATCTGCTTGGGAAAAGACCATTTCATGGGTTTTATGCTGTTGAACTTTAACTTCCAAGAGTCTCATTGATGTGACAATCTCCAACAGCATCTGCCGAGCAGCTGGAAAATCTGAGACCATATAAAAACCAACTGATTGTCTCTCCTATATCGTATAATGTTATGGGTATGATTTTTTAATCCATGTGTTCCTCCTGTTTCTTCATCCTGATTCCATCATCATATGCTTTTGATATTTAAGGCCACTCTTGACTTCCGTGCTGCATGTGAATTTGTTATACTGCAGGTGCTCTTCATCTCATCTGAATATGTTAATTGGTGGCATAGAATAAGATAATAATTTCTGCTGTTTTTCTCCAAACTTCTGTACTTCTGGCTGTTTATTGTAAAATGTAGCTTTCATAAGGTCCTCCCAGTTCAAGAAATATGATCACCTAAACTATATGATTTTGTGTACTGCTCTCCAGTAGAGAACACTAGAACAACAACAAAAAAAGATGTTGGTGGGTAGGTAAGACTGTTTGATTAATGCTTATAGAACATGCTACTTTTATTAGTATAGGCCTCTTCTACAGGACCAGTATTATAGTGATGTTTTTGTTTCTTTCCTGATTTATAAATGACAGTTCAGAACAATGGTTTCTCCTTAATGTAAGCCACAAAATAAGTCAAGGCACAAAATGTTGTTCTGAGTTAACTCAGATTAAAGGACAGCTTGTCATAGCAGGTCAGTTTTGCCTGAATATCACAGTGTCATGGTTTAACCCCAGCCAGCAACCAAGCCCCAGGCAGCCACTCACTCACTTCTTGGCCAGCGGGATCAGGGAGAGAATCAGAAGGCTGAAAGTGAGATAACTCATGGGTTGAGGTATAAACAGTTTAGTAGGAAAAGCAAAAGCACACAAGCAAAGTGAAACAAGGAATAAATTCACCACTTCCCATGGCAGGCAGGTGTTCAGCCATCTCCAGGAGAGCAGGGCCCCATCACACGTAACAGTGACTTGGGAAGATGGTGAGCACCATCACTCAAAATCTCTCCCTCTTCCCCCCACTTTCTATACTGAGCACGATGTCACACGGTCTGGAATATCCCTTTGGTCAGCTGGGGCCACCTGTCCTGGCTGAGTCTCCTGCCAGCTGCTTGTGCACAGTCAGCCCCCTCATTGGTGTGGCAGTACAGACAGCAGAAAAGGTCTTGGCTCTGTGTAAGCCCTGCTCAGCAAAAACATCTCTATGTGGTAAACACTGTTTTCAGCACAATTCCAAAGCACAGTCCCACACTACTCACTGTGAAGAAAATTAACTCTACCTCAGCAAAAACCAGCACACAGAGGAAGGCAGATTTTNGGTGAGCACCATCACTCAAAATCTCTCCCTCTTCCCCCCACTTTCTATACTGAGCACGATGTCACACGGTCTGGAATATCCCTTTGGTCAGCTGGGGCCACCTGTCCTGGCTGAGTCTCCTGCCAGCTGCTTGTGCACAGTCAGCCCCCTCATTGGTGTGGCAGTACAGACAGCAGAAAAGGTCTTGGCTCTGTGTAAGCCCTGCTCAGCAAAAACATCTCTATGTGGTAAACACTGTTTTCAGCACAATTCCAAAGCACAGTCCCACACTACTCACTGTGAAGAAAATTAACTCTACCTCAGCAAAAACCAGCACACAGAGGAAGGCAGATTTTAGTAAAACTTGGATCATTTGAAGAGGTAATTCACCATGAAGGAAGGAAATAAATTTTCACCTTTTCATAATATCTTTCCCGGGTTACTCCCTGCAAGACACATGATGGTGTGTTATGACTGTCCCCCACAAAAGACAAGAGTAACACAGGTTCTTGTTAATAGATCCTTTTGGGTGGATTACACTGAATAGTCAGTGCTTGAAAATATACATATATATGGTTTATTTTAGAACTATTTAGCTGCAATGGAAAGCAGTGTTGGTTATTATTATCTATAGTAATATAGCAGAATGAAAGCATAAAAATATTACTTAAGAAAATGCACAGGGAAAAGAAAGCAAGAGAAAGAAAGGATAAGAGTAAAAAGATACATTATCACCATCTGTAAAATCCGTTTTTTGAGCTAATGGTCTTGATCCATTTTGATGTGTTGGGGGGGTTGGGGAAGAAGCCAACAAAACACAAAGTCCAATGGGTTAAAGTACACTCTGACTTCAGAGTGGGAATACTCAGGTACCTCCTCTGGGAGGAGGAGATTTCAGTCCTCTGGTGGAAGGCCACAGAAATGAGTCTGGGGGTGCTTGAGGGTCTTTGGTGGTTTATGTTCCCTTCTCAGCCGCCTCTGACGTCGGCAGGCCTAAGTGTGATGTGACCCTCCCCTGGAGGAGGGGGCTGTGATGTGTGAGGGAGGGCAATTTGGCATGATAAAAGACACCATCCTGTCTCCACAAGGTCTGCCCTGATCAGCCTCCAAGCCTGGTTTGCAGCCTCCAGGCAGTGACAGTTCACCCCCTCTGTCTTAGGCAGACTAGCCATTACACACCCAAAAGCTCCCCTCCTCCCTCCAGGGGTGCAAACCTGCCTCAGCAAAGCACCTTGGTGCCTCCCCAAATGGGCAAATGCTTTGAGTCAGTAATCATTAATAGTAGAGTCTCACAGCATGTCACATGGGTGGTCCAGAATGAGCTTACTGTGAATATGCACCACATCTGTTGTGATTTATCAGGTGTCCAGAGACTAACTGATGACACTGGGTTCAAGAATTGCTTCAGACTACCTCTGTGTTCGAGTCTCTTATAGCTTGATAGCTGAACTTGGTCCCTGTGGCTTCATACCCCACTTCCTTTCCATACCCTCCAGTCAGACCAGTTTGTGTTTCTGCTGAGATATCCAATTGTCCTTACAATTAAAGGGAATATCTTGATGGAAGAAGCCAGGATGAAGTAGATTCATTTGTCATGAAAAATTATTTCCAATATTTAAAATTACTTTATAGACCTTGGAGATGTTATCTTTGAAATTAGCTTTCTCTATCTCCCTGCTTTGCCCAGTCAAAGCCATCATGCTGAAAGGCAGGCACTGGCACAGTGCATTTTCTGTCTCATTTCTTTTCCTCTATTCATCTCAGGGGGAGAGGAAAGACTTGGCATTCATGATGCTCCCTTAATTGACTCTTTCTGCATGTGGAGATAGGCAGTCTTCCCTTGGACACTTTGATTGATTGGATGAGGCTATTATGTGATATAGAAAGGATATGCAGAAGCACAGCCATCACCACAAGCGTGCAAAGACCTCATTTGGTGGTGTATATTGGCTCCCCCCAATCTGCTTGGTTTGTCTGTCTTGTCTCAAACACAGTTATCTCACAGAGCAGCCCACAGGGTGGTCCTGCTGAATCCATTGCCACTAGGTACCAGACTCCAAGGCATGGCCCTCCAGAGGGAAACCCTTCTCACTCTCACTGCTAAGGCATCTGAGAATGTGTAAGGGAAAGATAATATTAATAATTTTTATTTTATTTCTTACTAGAATCCTCTTTTTTTTTTTTTCTAGGTAGTCGAGAACAAGAGGTTAAAATTGGGAGATAAGGTGCAGAAGAGGTGTGCTACATCCTGATGAATCAAATCTTAATACGAGTTTCAGAGTGACTTCCTGCTTTTTGATGATTATAGGTGGTTGGTAATAGATAAAACATAAAACTTAGGAGATATCCATCACATTAAGGCAAAAGTCCTCCCACTGAAGGGACAGAGCAGCAAGGAGGGTGTTCAAGAAAAACAGCTTCATAGCAAGTGCTGTTGGTCTCATGATGCTTCCATTTTTTATGTCCTACAGCTTTTGACTTCTGAAGTTCTGCCTGTTAGGGTGAGGTCCTCTTGTGGCAGCCCGGACCCTTTGGGTTACCTACCACACTAATCCTATGTTCTTGTGATCAACAGCATTTTTCTATTTCTGAACAAGGAGGAATTGTAATTCTTCATGTTGTGATAATGCTAAAGGGAGTGAAAGGACAGGGAAGGTTGAAGGAGGTTACTGTTAGAAGTTGTATCAAAGCACCAGAGTTTAGGATTCAAATGGAGTCATGTGGAATTAGTTAAGTCTGAGTGCCCCAATACCCACAGGCCCCATTTCACACTGCTGAGAAAGGAAAAACATGGTATTTTAAACAGTGATTTTTTTTTATCCACTACCTTTCATTAAATCAGTAAAATGGAAAATAACAATTCAGCCCTCAGTTGAAAAGCATGTTAGATTGACAGCTCTTGGAGCCCTAGGCTTGTACTTAGAATGAGAAATATATAGAGTAGCTCTCCTTTGTATACCTTAGTCATCTCTTGGAGAAGTATTTGCATTAGAGGTTAGGAAATAGGTCAGTCTTTCTGGCTTGCCTGGTTTTTGGTAGAGCTACAAAGTAGAACAGTGAAAGGAGGAACTCTTCTATAGCTCTGATTTCCTTTCCTTTGTGTGTGAAACTGCTGAAGAGAGAGAGCCACGAGGCAGCTTAGTGCACCCAGGCTGGGGAGCAGGGCAAGGATTGAACTAAGCAGAACAAAATGGGATTTGTGCTGCAGGTATCATCTGCCACGTGAGGAGAAGATCTCCCCCTGAACAGGTGACTGGCAAAAGGCACATGCTTGCTAAAGAGTGGGAAGGAACAAGAATACAGAAACAGTCTCAAACATTTTATCCTTCTGTTATTTTTTTTTAATCTCTATGTTGAGAATGTTTGTGACCGAAGAGGAAAAAGCAGATCAAAGGAAAGGTTTTTGGCATGCTAAGGAATTTCAAAATATCTAGAGTCTCTGCATGAATCTTACTGTACTGCTTCTGGTTCCTAGAGGTGGCAGCCTAACAGTTCAGTACCCCGTCATAGAAACATCCAGGTTTCCACCATTCTATTACCATGCCTTCAGTGAAGTTCTCTTCTGTTGCAATCTGGGTTTTTTTCATGCAAACCCCACAAATCACTGCTACCCCACTTCTGCTGGTCAACTCTCATGTCCAATTGGTGAAAATCTCCTTTATTCTGCATTTGATTATTCTGACCCCTTGGAGGACTGACCAGTGATGAATTTTAGCCTTTCTGTCCCTGTCAAGTGTTAGTGGAGGATGATTTAGCACTTCACCTAAGGTGCTTGGCTCAAAGCTGTGTTTTTAATAATTCCATCTTTTCTTCGTGTTAAACATGGGATTGGTCAACTGAGGGTTTGAATAAAGTAAGGTAAAGGTAATAGTTGGCAGTTCTCTTTTTACCAGTCCTAATCTGATGCTGGAAGCACCACTGTGGTGTGAAGGAGCTCCCTTTAGCCACCTTGGTGAAGGAGGTGGAGATGGACTCCTGTTCCAGTCTGTTGCCCTCCCTTTTACTGAGGCAACATCATGGTTCTGCATTGTGTTCAAATTCTTGTCTGCCATTCCCCTAAGCCTGCCAGATTCCTTCTGCCACCTTCCAGTTTGATCAAATCTCACATTGCTGTCTGGCACAGAAGAACTAACAATGTCATGAAAGATTTCTTGGGATGTGGGAAAAGAGGAGAAGGAAAGGAATGAATAGAGCTTTGTCGAACAAAAGGCTGGGGTTTTTTTTGTGGGGAGAGGTGGGGATCATTTTATAGCCTGCAAGCTTTTTGGGTAGAGTAATTATGGAAAACAAAAATGATTAAAATAAAGAGAAACATAAATGATTAATCATGACATTTTTAAATGCCTCACTGTTTTCACTTTATCTTTTCGTTTTTGTATTTAAGTCAAAGCACTTGGGCTGCTTTAAAAAATAATCAAAACATAAAGGGAGGCTACAAATAGCCATGTCGAAGAGTAATGAATCCAGCAGACAGAAGGACTTGTGTCCAAATAAAAAAGGCAGAAAAGTGTAGGCCGGAATTGGTATTGACTGTGCAATGTGCACAGTGCTAATGGACCTGAAGAAGAAACAGGAACATTGCAGCCATAAAGTGAAAACCTGGTCCACTGTGAATACAGATGAGGCTGGGGAAAACAGTGCTTTTATGGGGCTGCTTTTGCACACAGGGCCTCTTGGGCTCACCTGTTTATAAAGTCAGAGTGACAGGATGTAGATTAGCAATCAGCATCCTCATTTAGCCATTTCTCCCTGCCTGATTTACACTGCTGTGATTTCTTTTTTCTTTTGTCTTTTCCTTCTGGCTGGCGACGATTTGCTGAGCCCATCTATTCTCTTTTACACTGTTATTTTTTCTAGAAGCTGTAAAAATCAAAATGCAGATAATTTACCCTTTTTTTGTGTGTCTGTGTGTGTGCTGCCTACAGTTCCTACCCTAGTCTGTGCCACTGGGCTAGGCTCAGTCAGAAAATCTTCCAGGAGAAACAGCTTTGAAACAGCTGCCGTGTCTCTTTTGCTCTGAGTTGGTTTTCCTAGACACCTTTCACTCAGATTATGGAGAGATACTTGATCTATTTGCTCCATCAAAGTGTTGGTCAATAAAATCCTATTTAACTGGGTGGTTCCCATAATTTTATTTTCCCATGTTGATCCCTTAAAAGGCAGTATCCTGTTAGGCACTGAAGAGATTGTGCATGTCAAGAACTGTAGTTCAGCATCTGTTTGGGTGCCTGCAGGTAACTGTGCATTTTCCTGCTTCAGCACTGCTTCTAGATTACACACCTCAGCAGTTTCCTGGGGAAGGCTGCCTAGAGGAGCTTCAGGGCAGGAAGGAAGAAGACTCAGATACAACCAGGAGTGGGGGTCCTGGGCTTGTTTTTGTTTGGAAATGAGATGTTTTCTGTTCTGGCAGTGAACTGTAACCCATTTGAAACATGGGTTGGCAATGGACTTCAGGCTGTTCTCTGCCATAGTGTTGTGGGGCCTGCCAAATCTTACAGTATTACCTCTCTCTCTGTAAAAGAAATCCACGTTAAACTATTTATAAGGATGCAGATTGATAATCCTATACAAACAAGTGCCATTTTTTCCCACAGGCAGAGTATTTGAGATTGATATCATCATAATTTTATGTTTTGGGCAACTGTGATATAGAACTATTAAGGCACCTACACTTAGATTCAAGTTTACAAATGTAATTAGCCTGACTCTGAGGAGATTCCATTTACTTGGATTTAAGTGTCTGAATCTAAGATATTCCCTATTTTAGTCATTAGACTCTTAAGGCACTAAGCTACCGTTTCCACCTTGAAAATGCTATCTGATGTCTCTACTATAACGCTTGCAGATCTCTGCAGACAAGGTAATATAGTCCTAGAATATTTGGTTAACAGTTTTTAGAGATAAATACTTATATATTGTGATAGGATAGAGATAATTCATATCAGAACCGGAGTTCGTTCATCTTCTCCCCCTCTCCTTTTTTCCCACTCAGAAGAGCACTCATGAATCACTTTGGCCTTTCAGCAGCAGTAATGAAAAGCTGATTACCATAAAGCTCCCCAGGGGTCAGCCTCTCTCTTACCCAGCATTGCTCACTCAACTATCACTCCCTGTGTGTCTGGTCAGAATCCAGGGGTATCCAACTGACTAAAACTTGGAAGAAGTTAGTAGATGTGCTAATAAGGCAAATTGAAGTTGTTTAAGCCTTAATTTAAGGAACAAGTAAAGATTAAGAAAATGTTATCTGATAGTGAGAGCTAAAAACCAGTGATTTCCCATGGACCAGGGTAAAAGCACAACAAATGCTGTTGCTCAAAAATCTTCACAAAGCTGCCCTGCAGATGCTGTTCAGAAGGTGTGTTGCAGTGTATTGGGCAACAACCTGTAAAAGATTGCTTTGCTGTTTGTTTAGTGCCTTATAAAGGGCAATGAATAATTTGCTAGTCCTGTTTGCTTTGGAAGACCATCTGCTGACTGCTACCTGGCAGTACCTGCAGATGAGCCGTGCGTTGTGTCACGTCAATTCAGCATCTCTGCCAGGCTAGAGAGTAAATCTGACCAGGGCTTCTCACAAAACAAGCCTTGACATACATGGGACTTCACTAATTTGATGCTTCACAAACATATACACTGTTGACATGCCTTAGAATTCTATTTCTGCCTTATATAACTACAGGCAAGTTCATTTTTCTGTGCCTTATATTCTCCAGCTGCAAAAACACTCCCCAAAAAGCCAGATACTTAGGATTTCCCAAAATCATAAAAGGGTTGCAATGTGGAAACATTCATGAATCGCTAAGAGCTTCAGATTCTAGGATGAGAAAAGCTGAAGACCAGCAAAATCTGCATTTTTTGCTAATATTTGACCTTCTGTTTCACAGTTTTTCTTAATGGACATCCTGCCATGAGAACATGTAGAAACCTAACCTAATGAATGATAGTTATTTTTCTGTTATCTAACTAATTTTCCTGTTATTGCTACTTGACACAGAGTGTTTTATTCTTCATCGGTACCGAAATAGGGGCCACTCTTGGTGTTGTGTGTTAATAATTTGAGTTCATATCCCAAAAGAACAACATTGCCTAGACCCGCAATGTGTATTAAAATCTGTAAAGGTCAGAGATTTTACTTTAAAACAGCAGTAACTTTCTGTCTTCTCTACTTTTCCACACCTGCTGTGCTAGTGCAATCCTTGTGTGGTTGTCAAGACACAGCGCTGTATTTTTTTGAGATACACATGCAGCCTTTTATAGATAAAATGCTGTAGTACTTGAGCCACTCAAGGGGAAAAAACTTTCTTGTTTCTTTGGCACTGAAAAGGTAAAATTATTCATTGCCCTTTATAAGGCACTAAACAAATAATGAAATTTTGTGTGGCGCGTCAGCGATTGGCTGGATGTGTTTAACTCAATAGTGAGATGAGATTTACAGAGCACACAAGGAAGGAGCCTTGAATAGTGTTACCCATTGACCTTTGCCAAGATAATAAAGCCTGAATATCAACTCCTCACTACTTAACTTGTGTACTAATGAAGAGCCATTAGGTACTCAGCTACACCTGTGCTAGTTAGCATTGTTCCTAGTCACACAAGTAGAAATGTGTATTCAAGAAATACAAGTATAAAAGGTGTAAAGAAAGGACTGTTGTGCAGCTTAGAGTAAAATCCAACAATATGAAGGAAATTGGCAAAATAAGTTGAAATATAATCAAGAGGCTGGAGGGAGGAATTATGGAGAAAGATTAGAAGAGTTCAGTACATATTGATTGGTAAATGATAACCTGAGGAGAGGATGATGAATCAGCTCTGATGGAGGACTGCCTTCCCAAGGAAGGGGAATTGTTTAGGGAAGCTCACAGGACAGGAATACTGGGTTAAATTAAGAAAGGAAAATGGTGAATACCTTACCATCACAGCAATGAGCTTGGGGTTTGTTTGTTGTTTTTTTTTTTTTTTTTTTTTTTTTTGCTTTATTTTGCTACAGCAGGAATCACAGAAAAGGGTGGAAATTCCATCTGTTAGACATTGGGAACTAGGATGGCTAAAATGGCAGAGCAAGGCCAGGCTGCTCTACACTTCAATGAAATGTGCTTTATAAGAGGACAGGAAGGGAAGGGAGCTCCACGATCTACCCAGCTCTCTGCTTCTAGCTTGGATCAATCTGTGAAATGTATGCCTCAGAATCAAAACCTGGGAACGTCTTCCAACTTCAAAAGACCTATTTTCCTTTCTAAATCCTGTTAATGACTGGATATGTTTTCCTAATTAGCAAGTACATGAATAAATTTATACAACATGCAAGACACTGATTACCAAAGTAAGTTTTGTTTGATTCTTAATGTAATTACTCGTTATAAAAACTCATTCTGAATTAGAAAAGGTAGAATAGTTAATGGTGTAAAAATAACAACATTTTGACACTTCAGCTTCCTTGCTAGATCTCAAAGAATTGTGGAACAAACTCCATGTTTAGGCAAACTAGAAACAATTTATGTGGTGTGTGTTACAGTATCAGATGAGAAAAGATGGTTGCTAAGGAAGGTTTTGTCAAATGCACTGTAGCAAAAAGCTGTTGCCAAAAAACATTCAGATCCCAAGCTCCAATTTCAGTTAGAAGAAATATTCACAGACTCATGTGACAAAGAGAAGCATGGGATGTTGTTTCCAGTTTGCTGATGAGGAGAGCCTACTGTGAGGTTCATTCTTTCCAGCCAGGGCATCAGCAGAAGCAGCAAGTATGCTGCTAACTGCTCATCTTTGTGGCAGATGGAACACAGAGACTTTTCTGACTGACAAGCTGTCATCCGAAATATTGTTCATCTGCTTAAACCCCCAACACAGTCCACTATTGAGTTCACTTGCATTTAGTTCTGCTCTGTCATGGACTTTGTTTGATCTTTGGCAAATCAATTAGGTTTTGATGAATAAAAGCAGTAAATCCTGACAAACCCCAGTGTTGCCCCCTGTAGTGCTTAGGGGCCCGTCAGCTCTTAGAGTAAAATTCAGATACGTAAGTAGGGTGCTCAGGGTGTGAAGCAGCCTTTATTAGGTAAGGATGATGTTCAGGACAGGCAGTGGGCAGGGGAAGCAGGGACAGGCTTCAGGCAGCCAGTGGTGCATGCCAGGAGGAGGATGTGCCAGTCCCCTCTGTTGGGTGCAGGCTTGAGCTTGCTGCATCCTTGAGCTTGATGCCCGCAGAAATAAGAAATTTGCATTCTAAAAACCCACTTCAAGGCTGAGATGCCACATAGCTGTATGTGGTCATACAGCCTACAGTGTGTTATGAGGCCTTGGGTGCTCTGCCTAGTTGCATTGCTTTTACTTCCCCCTCTTCCCACTAAACAGGGGCTTCTTCATTGCCAGACTCTAAACTGCTTGCAGTTCTGTGCCTTCATCTCTCCACATGTCAGATTGCTCACAGGATGTCCTCTGCTCTGTCTTTCGGTTTTCAGGTGACTTTTCACTGAGATTCCTGTATTCTTTGTGTGAGCAACCTTGTATGTTGTGCAGGAAGTTTTAGTGCAACGTTTAAAAGCTATGGAAGCTTGGGAGCTTCTCACACTGGCAATCTATCACTGAAGGTTTTTTTTTAATTACATTGGTGGTGTTGTGTTGAGCTGTGTCAGGAGTGGGTGAGAAAAGCACTGTGATTTCCTCTTCCAGATGCAGATGAAATTAGGGAAGTATGACAGTCCCACAGCAATCCTGCTGGTTTTGGTGCCTTTGTTGGAGCACAGCTGTGCCCAGCAGCTGGTCTGGAATCAGAGAACCAGGAAATTTGCACAGTTAGCAGATATAAATAGAGGATCTGTAACTATGAGAGATGCTTAACTCTGCAGTAAATAAATCCTAGTCCAAAAAAAAGGCTAATTGAAATCTTAAAAAACTGTCTTGTGCCTCAATTCTTCCCCTTTTGAGTCTCTCTCTATCTGCAGAATTTGAAAGAAAAACAGGTGTTGCATCTATAGAGTCTTAGCATCTATGTTTCAAGTGATGTCAAGATCAGTCCCCTTTCCGTTACAGATTTAGATTATTTTTAGGCTTGTGGATTATTTTCCAGTTTCCAAAGGAATTACTGACCTCTTCATTATTTTGACTTGTTTGATATTCTGATAATTTTTCAGGGTTCATCTGATGAAAAGTACAACAAGGTAGCAGATGGCTCTTGGATCATGTAGAAAACAGGGGGCAGCAGCCCAGCTGTGGTGGACAGTGGGTTGTGTCCCTGCACAGTCCTGGCTTTGCAGTGTGATAGTGGATGAGCTGTCTTCTATTTCAGTCTCAGTTTCTGCTGTGAAAGTAGGCCAGTTCAAAAGACATTCCTAAGTGCATCTTAATGCTTTGAAATCATGTGGAGGACTTCAAATAACAGGAATCGAGGACAGGAAAACCATCCTATTAGGACACCTACTCTTTTTCCTCTTTGGTCAGAGTACGTCAGCTGCTTATTTTAGAAAACAGCTATTTGTGGTTGTATTGTGGTATAGAGCTGTGTCTCATTCTTTCCAGGTGTAAATTAGGGAAAGCTTCTTTTGAAATAGCCCTTGCTGATCCAGAACTTGTGCAGATGTGAGTGGATGCCTGGGACCTTGTTCAGCAAGTGACAGTGAGAGCTGTGGCAGTGACACTACACAGAAAACTGACTGGGATTTGCTATGTGTCTGCTTTCTCTTCTACTCCAGGAAGGAGCCACACTGCTGTCCCTTAATAAAAACAAGTAACAAGTACTTCTCAGCACTAGTGGCACAGGTGAGGAGACAATTAAGCCTCCTTCACTATCTAATGGCCTCAGGCAGCACTGCCATCCCCCCCTCCCTGTGCCCCCAAAGTGTATGAGCAAGTGCATCAGTCCCTGGGACCCATGGCCTCTGCATCCCCATCGCCTGCTCTGCTCACCCAGCAACTGGTGGCTCGCTTGATTTGCTATGTTCCTACTAGCAACCCTGTTGGGGAAAAGCTTGACCCTGTGTTTGTCTTCAGACAGACTTGAAATACATACTGAAGTGTATTAACTCCTCAATACACACAGCTTTTCCACCCTCTGGGCTTCCCCTGTACCCTTGCAGCCCTCCAGGAACCCTTAGGAGAAACAGAGCATGATGTCCAATACAGATGTTGTACTGAACTTTCAGTGTAAGGGACTGTGATTCACTTTATATTGAAAATAGGAATGTCTCTCTATGCTAAAGAAGCCACACGCCTGCTTTTGTGGGTGAAGAGCTTAACATCCCTTTTCTCCAGTGATATGGGGAATGATGGCTCATGTATTAAGCTCTGAGATTCTAAACTCTTGAATGACTTGGAGAGAGTTTTATGGAGGAGCCATTTGTTCTATATGTACCCTAGGTACTTATCTTTCATTATGAGTCTGACAGCATTCACTGGCCCTCACTTGCCCATTAAAAGGGGGAGTAAATTGAGCTGTCTTTGGTGATAGTATGGAATTAGATGTCAGAAGTGGATTCCAAATGTGTCTGTGCCTGACATATAGTACCTTCAATACAAGGGTTCATTAGGTTCTATTTTTCCATTGGCAACATCCTTTTAGTATATCTGGCTTACTTTGTAATGATTGCTCAAGTGAGAATCTAAAACATGTTGTGGAAGAGAGGCAAATGACATTCTTTCCTATTTTTAGATCATATAAGGAGAATCACAAAGTGACTTGTTGAGTAGATCTCAGGAGTCTTAATCTGTGCTCTCCTGCTTTAGATAATAGACCAACATTATTAGGCCAGGTTGGATGGGGCTCTGAGCAACCTCATCTAGTGGAAGGTGTCCCTCCCCAAGGTAGGGGGTTGGAACTAGATGATCTTTAAGGTCCCTTTCAACCCAAACCATTCTATGATTCTACATTTATTAGGGGATCAGTGGAAGCATAAAAAGAGGTACTATTAATTATAGTTTAAGCAAAGTGGAAAGGCTAGCTTCTGAACTAGCTTCCTTTGGTTTAGGTGCATAGCAAGGCCACAAATTCTACCCATACCTGAGTCACCAGGAAAGTTTTTTGGAACCTGTACCACCAGGTCATGAGATAAATGATAGAAGACTGACAGTGATTTGGTTCTGAAATAGCTGAAATGTCCAGTAAATCTATATCACTGGAATAATTTAGATGATTTAACTCAGCATTTCTGCATTTCTTCAGTGTTGGTAGGTTTTTCATCAGAAATTAAGATGACATTATCAGTCCTCAGAAGATCCAAGCCTGAACTTTGGCATTATTATATTCTTTGTTGTGCAGTCTCTTATCTGGGGCACAGAACTGGAAATCAAATCTGGCAGTTTGAGTCAGTAATCACATCCCTGATGAAAATATGTTTTGTCACTTAAAACATACACTTTTGCTTCACCAGCAGCTAGTGCTGTAGGAAGCAGCATATAATTAAATGTTGCTGAAAAAGGTGATTGTCAATCCAAATCTAAGAGCTGCAGGTCAAAGCAGCATTTGTTTCCTTGTGTGCTGTCTACTCTGCCCGCTTCCAAGTTACAGTTTCACCATTAGATGGTAGTTTTAGCACCACAGATCACAGAATCATAGAATATCCTGAGCTGTAAGGGACCCACAAGGATCATCAAGTCTAACTCCTAGCCCTGCTAAGCATACCCCAAAAATCATCCTATGTATCTGAGAGTATTGTCCAAATGTGTCTTGAGCTCTGGTTGCTCAGCACTTGACTTTGTTTTTGGGGCTTTGCCTGGCTTCCTTTGCTTATGTATTTTCTGCTGCATTCTCCCTCTGTGGTGCTCAGTCTGGCCAACACGGGAGGAGGTTTGTGCAGTGTAAAGAAGTGATGTGCTGTATAAGGCCAAGTGCTGTAGGTGTAACTGTGTGTTCCCCGGGGGAAAGGGGGCAATGTGTCTCAGTACAGCCCTTGGTGCTTTGATATTCTGCAGAATCTTCTTCTGACTCGAAATTGTTGTTAAGGATGAGTCAACCCTTAAGTGTCATTGAAGATTATGGTATTGTGTATTTGGAAGCACTGTGCATATTCTGATTTGTTTTGTTCCAAAGCTGGATGGAAATTGAAAGAAGGACAGGTTTGAAAAATATAATTAAATTTTCTTTCAGTTTACAGGAAGTAATTTTCTGATGTGCTTTGTTTATTTCCTGGTGCAGGTACCTTGCTGTTTTTGTTGTTCTTTGTATTGGCATTTTGCACAGTAAAAGGAGAAAGAAAAATATGAAAGGTAGGAAAAAAAGAAATACCATATTCTGATGCCATGAACAGTAGGAGGGGGAAATGTGACAGGTGAAGTACATACAGATAGTTTGGTTTAGATTATTTTTTGCAGTGTACTCAATTTTAAACTGAAGGTGTCCTAATAGGCAGCTGTTACAGTCAGGCTCAAACGGAGTCTGTTGTTACAAAATAATTCTTGTCTAAACAATTTCTGAAATTGTACAAGATTCTTTAGAATGTAGAAACTTCCAGAGAATGAGTTCTTTTCCCTTATATTTACTTGAATTCAACTTTACATCCCTTGTGGGAAGGCTTCTGGATGGTGTCCCAAATATTTTTCAAATTGGAGGCCATCTGGGACACCAAGCCTTTATAGCAGTTTCACAGGAGGTTCCACTGTTGTGCTTCAGCCACAGGTAGCAGCTGTTGGCTTCCCCTGCCACTCTGTCCTTGTGGAACTTGGAGTGCTTGTTATCTCCTGGGCTGGACGGTGTGACTCCTCTAAATGTGGGCAGATGTGAGGAGCACATCTGTGTGGCTGTTCAACTACTCCTGCTTGCCTGGGTGGCAGCCAGACTCCTCTCCCTGCAGCTGAAATCTGCATTTGCAGAATTGCAGCCCAGCTTTCTCAACCCCCTCCAGTGGATACAGGAACAGTAGGGGTGCAGATTGCAGACAGCCCAAGAGAGGGAGCTAGGAACAAGAAGTGGAAAAACTGAAAGAATGCCTTCAGATATAACTACTTTTTTTTCCTTTCCCCCAGTTTTAATTAGTAATGATTAATGGCTTTTACCTCTATAAGAGATACCATTTGAGAGTAGGAAATGTCAGACACTCTTCCCCACCACTTTTTTGTCCTTGTATTATGAGGGAAGAGACAATTTTCATCCTTGAAGTAAACACAATTTGCTGGTATAGACAGTTCTGGTCAGGCTTTCTCAGAGCCTGGAAAACCTCATGATGGATTTGCCACAGCTTTTATGCAAAGTTAATCTGATAGCCATGCTCCCATCTGCTTTACCATGCTTTGTAATTGTGTTGGACTCTGTTCTAATAATCTCGCTTCCTCTGATACACTTTCCAGATTTGGCCAAAAAATACATGTGAAAGCATTCTCCAGTCCTCAAAACATATATCTGAACTGGCCACCCCCCAGATTGACCTTGGCTTCCATCTTTGTTCTGATTAATTTCCTTCCTTTTGTTACCGAGGTAACTCTTACTAGGTACCTATTTCATATTCATATCAACAAGAGCTAATTGCTGTAAAAGTATTGTGTGTCTAATATCCTTTATGGGTAATTTTCAGCAAATAGGTAGTGATTAACTGCCCTGACCTTACCTGTGATCCCACTTATCTAAATGGGATGGGTTTTGCAATTTAGTCTCCTAGTTCCATCTCTTCTGCACTTAGGGGCCTAGGAGACATTTTAGGTGAAAGCAAACTGGTTTTTCCACTGTACAGAGTGTTAAGAGTGTGGCTGTTGATGTTTTTATCAAACATCTAAGTTTTTATTAGGATTCAGCATCCATTCTTAGAGATTTCATTTTCTGTCTGCCACCCAGATTAGCAGATATGTCATATTTGTGGTGGGTAGCTTTATTCCTCCCTTTGTCCCAGACTTCCTCACAGCACAGGCAGCCCTGCAGGTCATTCTAAACAGTGATTTTTGGATGTGGGAAACCCGGTGATAGTTTGAGATTACAGAATTCCTGTCTTTCTTTGTCTAAGGAATTTTTGAACTCTGGTCTTTAGGAATAAATGGTTGATGTTTGAATTTATTACCCCACCTTTGTGACAGAGATGTCAACTGTACCACCCTTAATGCTTTTCTGAACAGTACAAGGACTAACACTGATGTGGGTGGGGGCCCAATTATTCCTTGCTATTGCTATGTGAGTATTTCAGGTTGTCAATCTCATAAAGAGATTGTTCAAAAACCCGGAGAACCTGAGAAGGACACAGTGAAGTGGAACTTTTTATTACCTGCCCACTCATGGCAGAGTTCCTTCCCAGGAAGCTCCTTCTGCAGGTGCTGCCTGGCATTGAGTGAAGGTGTATGGAAAGTGATGTCAATCAGGAAGTGCACTCACTGATAAGCAGACACTGAATTTTACATTTGAGGCAGTTTACAGGTCTGAGGAGAGTCTGGAGAGTCTCTTCCCTACTAGGCTGCATTTAATCTGCTGCTAGCAATCCAGAGAGTAAATGTCCCTCTGTATTATAGTGGACAGAAGTGCTTTAGACAGGATAAATAGCCAGTTATTCACCACTGAAGCTCTCTTAACTTGGAGTTTTTCATTATGTCTAATATAAAGAGAACAACACAGAATGTGGGTACATTCTTACATCTTATCTGGAAGTGGATGCAAGTGCCTTGATATGGGGTGACAATGTGACAGCTTTCCAATTTCAGTTAGGAGCAGGAGAGATCCAGGCATTTCAATAAAACTCATAGCTACCATAGAAGATGATGTCAAAATCTTCTGCACATAAATTACATTTTCAGTCCAAGATACCTGGTGGTTTCAAGATTTCATTGGCCTTGTTTTGAATAGGAATAGTCTCAGGCCTCAGCAGCTCAATAAGTGCATGACAGAAGCAGCTGAAGAAAATCCAGTTTTGCTTGACTGTGACATCAGGCTGGTGCTTTTGGAGTATAACACTCTTCATTGCATTCTGACTGCCACCTTGAATTTCAAAGAGAATAAAATGGGTTGCACAATGGTGAATGTGAAAATTTTAGGGTCACAGCTGCTGTCATAATTTATACATCTACAGTTCTTTTGACTGGAGAATCTTACACGTTGCCAATGCTCGCTAAATCTTCACAGCTTCAACAAGAAGCAGGATTTATTATCATTTACAATTCCCATCAGGATCACTGGAGGCTCTTGGAGCTCAGAGAAGAAAAATATTAATGGAACTCTCTTCTCCATGAACCCAAATCTTTGTGTTTTGAACTGAGGGTTTGTACTGGCTACTGTTATTTATAAATGCATTCATTGAATGCCACTTAAGGCCATTGGATCAGTACCCAGTCCTGCCTTTGGCATTTGAGATAGGCTTGTAGGAGCTTAATAACTGTGTGATAATTATAACCAGTGTTGTGGACTGTGAGTTTCTAATTGGGTCATTACCAAAGGATACTAGTTTTGTAAGATAGAAACTGCACTTGGTCATGTTTGGAGTCAGAGAGGGACAGCTCAGGGACATTGCTGTAGTTGTCCAAAGACTGAAATTCTGTGTAATTTGGGTCATCATTAGTACGTAAACACCTTACATATCCATGGCAATTCTTTTTTTCTTCCTCTTTTATATAAAATTCTCTTTATTTTAAAAACATTTATCTGCAAGTACCAGAGCTGTAAAGTGCAATTTGGTCTGGGGTATAATCATGTTTTCATAAGGCAGCGTCTGTTACTTGAAAGTAGAACTAAATTTCTTTTATCTGTGAAATTTAAAGGCGTGAACATGTGCATCTAACTTCAGCCTTCATGATCCTGGCAATATCAACTGCCATGCCATGCCAGCTACTAGTTTCTGCTTCTCTTTGCCTTTTTATCATGGTTCCAATAATTGGACAGTGGTTGCAATTAGCTGGGTGAACAGATCTGGCTGTTGCATCTCTGCTGATGACTTCATTAGGAATGGACAGAGTCTGTGGCATGCCTGGAAATCAGTGTCATCATTTCAGCACTGGCTGTGCTGCACTGGCTGAGAGTTGCTCTCAGATGGGGACCACTCTCACATTAGTGGTTTTGAGAAAACTTTTAGGGAGGACAGCAGATCTGTGGCAGGAGAAGAAAAGGCTCTGAAGGGACCTTCCTCCAGATCCTGGAATTATAAACTCAGCCTGGTTTATCTTGTATTTTAAGCTTGGAAGTTGTAGCCTGAGCCCCCAAATTACATATCATCCTGTATTTTTCCACAGCACATATGCTGTTGTTACCCTCCTAATTGCTACCTGCTCCGCTGTATCAGGCTTCCCTTCAAAGATGATCTGTTTTTCATCCTTTGCAAATGTGACATTTTTGTTTCCATGAAGCTGCCTGCATTACATGAGTTTAATAAATAGTTACCTAGTTCCTCTGCTTACTGATTTTCAGCATGACAATGTCTCGCTTCTGGCCTTTCCTAAATCACTGATTGGCTTTAGAAATTTTTGCTTTTTCAAAACCAGTATGATATGGACAAGTTTGACCTACAGTTTTTAGACCAACGTTTTCCATTTGCTCCCTGTTCTGTAAAAATACCTCTTCCAGGAATTTACAAAGTTTAGGGATTTGCGGCTGTCAGATGAGGAAAAAGGAAGGAAATCAAATTGAGGGTTGTCTAATGCTGTGAACCTTCTTAAACCAACAGCCAGAGGCAATAGTACTTAGTTTTTCTTTGCCATATTGGAAAAACAGATCTGGAAGAAGTTGTTTATGGATTTAAAGAAGGTTATGAATGTACTTTACATTACAGCCTCACTTTTCAAAAATGATAGACTGATGATCACAGAATAAAAGAATCATCAAGGTTGAAAGAGACCTTCAAGATCATCTAATCCAACTCTCAACCCAGGAACACCATAACCACCCCTAAGCCATATTCCCAGGTGCCACATCCAGATGCCTCTTGAACACTTCCAGAGATGGTGACTTTGGAACCCTTTTCCATCTCCAATCACATCACAGTAGCAATTTGGAGGTGTAAGGTGATGTCTGTGAAAAGGTGCAATGTCCAGTGAAATCAGGGGATTCTGGCACTTGGCATAGAATAATCATGGTTGAAAGAGATCTCTGGAAGTTGTTGTCCCCACCACCTGCTTCAAGTGAGACTAACCTGAAGAGCCGTATTGATTGTTAAATTATTCGATTATTCGATTGAATTTTGAAAATTTCCAGGATTGGGGTTTCTACAGCTGTCCTGTTGCAGTGTGTTGCAACCCTCATTGTGTAATTTTTTCCTTACAATTTTCTTGGTTTTCCCTTGCTACAAATTGTGTTTGCTACCTCTTTTTCACTTTACACTGAGGTAAACCAAATATTTTTGCTGTCATCTCCCCTTCTTAGTGGACAATACTCAGCGGGCAGTGATCAAATGCTTCATGTAGCTTGACATGAAGAGGACTCAAAGATGTTTGAACTAAATGGAAGTTGCATCACTTTCCAAAGTGCTACCCATGGTAATGAAAACTCTCAAACTATCATTTCAGTATCATGTTTCCCCATTATGCTCCTTTACACTGAGGAGCAATTCTTCTTCTCCCCTTAGCCTCCTTGCCAGAGATTTCTTCCCAAATAGTTGTACACAGCTCTGTAAATGTTAGAGTGACATTTGGAGTAGATTTGAAAAGCACATGTGCTCCTTCGTGGTTCTCCTGAGTCTCTGCCAAGCTTTGGTATGGCAATATAACCTCACCCGTCACCTCCCAGGGCTAGCAATAACATTTACAAGCTACAGTTGCCTCTGTCTGCAAATATTTCCACTGTGGTACCCAGTGCTCTTACAGCTCCTCCCTAGGCCAGTTCTTCATGATTGCAGTCCAAAGAAAGGAGAAGCAAAGTTTATTTGCCTTTCATTGTGGAGTAAATACAGGAATTTAATTTTTTGGTAACTCCTCACTTGACAACACCCTTTGATTAACTCATACTCTTGTGTGTGGTGACAGCAGGAGTGTAGGAAGGGCACCCCAAGGCTGATGCTGATGGAAACTGGTACATACTACTTTGTAGGGTACACACAGATTATCCTGGGGAGTTGGAGAGTTGATTAAATACAGAAGTTAAGCAAGTCTAGAATCCAGGTGACAAATGTTAGAGAGGTTTATTAATGGAGAGAGATTTGGGAGCCATGTCCCTATTATGTCTTCCCGAGGTCAGTTTAAAATTTGGAGGCTCTCAATTTGAAGCTTTTGCTGCAGACAGGCAAAAATGCTGTGGGATTTTACCTTACAGTGGTAGAAGCCTCACAGTTTTAACTAGTTCCTTGAGATTTAGTCCACTTTAAGGTGAAAATTCTCAGGACAGCTTTACAGGATTTTGGTATAATATTGAAGCAGATGAGCAAGGTGTTAATTTTGGACTCAAAAAAGAAAATTAGTGCTGTTCTAAAAAGAAAAATCAGAATTACTTTTGTTCATAACTGAAGTAATTTCCAAGTCTAAACTGTATGAATCAAGATTTTTTTTTTTATTGTCTGAAGAACATTATGGTACTTGCACTGTGTGCTTAGGGCTCTTCATTTGCCTTCTTTACCTAGGTTTTTTATGTCTTCCATTTTGTGAATACTTAGTCAATAATATTATCTGCAGGCTTTGGCTGTGTGTTTGAGAAGACTTCAAAGTGATAGAAGATATCTATATACCTATAGAAAAGGTACTGGAATAGGGGGAGACAGTGGTATGGAAAGAAAATAGATGAATAGAGTATTTATTCTCTTCTGATTTTCTAGATAAATAAATAGATGTTGTTTGCAGTTCAGGTTTCTTCAGGAATTTTTCAGGCCCAGAAATTAAATGTTTTAATTAATGTTATGAAATAAAATATGCAAGGTTTTGAAAAAATGTTTTTGGTGAAGAATATTCATCTCGATATCATCTGGCCTCTGTAAACATCTGATAGCAATTTTCTTCTCTAGCAGGGGCATTATAAGTGACAATTATTACTGCTGTTCCACCAGTCTTCTTGCATCCCCGAAAATGTGATGAATGCCTTGGAGCTTGCTCTATTATGTCTCCTATTTGCTGTTCATTTGGAACTGTTTTGTGCACAGTGCACTGATAAGGATGTCTTATGTAATTATTCTAAGTGCTTGTTTGGTCTTAACTGACATATGCTATTCAAACTGGAAAACTTGAATTTAAGAAAATAGTATATATACCAGAAAGAAGCCAGAGATGAGAGGCAGGAGCAGCAGGTTTTAGAAAAATAAAAGGTAGGAGAAGCTGAGTAGAGAGGAGTTAACTTTGTCTAAAATAGAGTGAGGGAGCAGGAATAATGATTTACTGAGTTTCAGGATGTGAAGGTCCTTTTCTAAAGCAGCCACATACCCACTTGGGAGTGGAGAAGGAAGGCGTCATCTTAATTTGAAGCAAAGAAAAACCTGGATTGATGTTGAAAAAATACTTTGGTCTTTCAGAGAGATTAAGTACTAGCAAAACCAGTCTGATTTCTTTACTTTTCTGTAGCTGTATGTATCCAAAATTTTTTACTGTTTTATCTTCATGACTTTCCAGTGGATAACAACTCATAATAATACTAGTGACATCTTGTCAATTTGACATCTCTAAAGCAGAATAGCTTTGTTCTTACTAGCACAGTAAACCCTATCAGTGGCTTATTAGTGATATTTATTGTTTGCTAGACTAATAAATCCCATTCTTATTTCTAACATAATGCTTCAGTTTAGGCAGGTTTTTAAAGATGGTTTTATGTTTTCTGTTGTTGTCCCTCTCAGTGCTAATGAATTACATTTACATCCTTTCAGATTGCTCTTTCCTGTTTGGTGGGCTCAGTTTAAGGTGAAGTCCAATGACTGAGACTGGAGACATCCAGGGAAAATTCAGTTCACTACAGAAGGTGTCACAGCACATTTAGAAAACATGGACTTTCCTTACAGTTCAACGAGAAGCAGTCCCAGAGCACAGGACCACCAGGCACCCACAGGCCCTGCCTGGCCACGGGGGCTCCCCCACCCTGCTCATGGCCCAGGACCTGTGGCCATCAGCCCCCACGGTGATGCTGCACAGGGCCATCCCCAGGTCCTGCAGTGTGCCACCCATGGGTGCTGCCAGCCCAGGCCTGTGTTCAGCCCTGTCACTGTGGCTCTACCTGGCAATCACTCTTACTCCTGGCCAGCAGATTGACTTCCCAGCCTGAGCTTGGAGCTGCCTCATCACCTTGAGGTTTCCTGGTTCTTGCCTGGACCTGGCCCCCATTTGCACCTCTGTCCCACTCACCTTCCTGTGTGTGTGCAACACCCTGGGCAGCAAGGCACTGGCACAGGGAACTCCACAGCTTCTGGCACCCATCCTGCTGGATGATGTGCAAAGTCCTAACTGCTTGTGAGCACTTAAAGTTCCCATCATATCTTTTCCACCAAAACAGGAGCATTATTTCCTGGGTTATCATCAGATTCAGTCTGAGTGATTACATTCGGGCTTCCCAAATTACTTGTCAGGCTTCTTTTGTTGAAACTCACCTGTATGGAATCCACTCACACAGGAAAGAGGATTTATTGCTCCTTTTAAAAAAATATTTGGTTTTGTTTTGTTTTAAAGTGTAATTTTGGTTTTCAGAAAATCTATTTTTTATTTGGGGCCATGTGTCTGCTAGTGAATATGTGAGGGCAGGAGGTGAGCTGTGCAATCAATGCCTGCAGGAAAGTGTTTGGTTTGCAAATACAAAGCTTAGGCACTTTAGAGATATTTGAATTCACAAGAACATGGAAATCTTTGGTCTAAGTGTTTTGGTCTTGCAAATGTAGCCCGGGAAAATGTCCTGCACCCTGAACCGCTGTCAATGGGAACTTGAACTTTCATGAAGTGTGGATATTTTAAATTCTTTTTGCACTGTCAAATTTCTGACAATTTCAGTAAGAAACTACACTGTATTGTAGTCTAGGAGGCATAGGAAAATAACCACAGGGAAGAACAGAAGACTACAGAAAAACTAAAAGGGAGGAGAAAGCAAAGAGGTGAAGAATGGAGATTGATACAGGGGAGTGGTTTGAAAGTAGGAGAAAAAGCATTAAGAGGTCTTGAATAATTTTCTGTCTGTATGCTAAGAAAATGCCTGTTCCATCTCCCTAGGAGGTTTATGCAGAGCCTTGTGTGGAAGCAGCAATGAATTGCTCCTTTGGATGCTAAGTGTAAAATTAAAACTGGCAGGGTCTGAGAGCACAAGACTGGGAAGCTAATTGCTCCTAATAACATACTGATTTTCACAGATTTCTGGCATTCTGTCAGAGCAGTTTTGAACCAGCACCTGGTTTCTTCCTCTTCCCATCTCCAAGCTAATGGCAATGAAGCTTCTGGCACTGGGATTACAAATAAATGCCACTCAGTTTTTTTATCTGTACAAATCTGTGGGGGTCTCAAACATGATTTCACATATTGCTCCTATGCATCCAATATAATAGCTACTCTAAAAGTAGAAGGGTGGCAGAAATCTGCATGTATTTTAAACTTGGATAACTGTCCTGCTGCCTGTATTTATGGTGCTGAACAAAGCATGACAGTCCCATTGCTGCAGATGGCTGAGGACAATTGAATGGGTGCCTGTTTTCAGGCAGAAGTTGCCAGCACAGGTGTCTGGGAGGCTGAGGTCATGCACTTGTTGCCAGTTTACATTGAACCCTGAGCAGATTTGCTGTATGTGTTACTCAGCTGTAACATGCTTTTCTCAGGCTTTGGGGACTGACTGTCAGGGAAAGGAAATAGGTTTTACTTGTATGACTGCTACTGGGCAATACACTCCTCTGAAAGGTGTATTTGCATAGCTGGAGGGAACAGCTATGAAAAAGGGAGGGAACGTTTTCATGTTCTGCTTGCAAGATGTGCTGAAAGGTTCTCAGATACTCCAAACTGTGAAGGCTTGCAAAGTGAGAAATCACAAAATGGAACAAATCTGATTTAGAAAAAACTTATTAGGAAATTCATTTTTATACAGTTGTTTGTCTTTAAAGTGATATCAGTGAAATGAAATTCCTCTCTAAGTAAGGCACAGCAAGTGTATCAGAAATTAGAGCTCTAGTCACTCTAGTCATTACTGCTAGTCCTAGGGAAGGCTGGACTTCAGTGCACTGCAGGAGGTGTGAAAAACAAAGGCTTTGCAAGGTTATGATCACAAAGGGGCTCTGTCCTAACATGCTTGACCTTGAGAATTGTGTCCATGAGTACTGCTGTCACCAGTTGCAGTGAACACCTTATCTTTCTTTGCTGCTCATATGTGCCCCGCAGGGTTTCTGGATGCAGTTCAATGTTTGTTGCATTTTCCCCAGTTACATACCTTTCTGTGGCAACTGCTATGGTTTCTGTAGACACAGAGCTCTATGGTAGATGTGAGCATTCTTCAGAGGTGTAACTTCTCATTTTTTGCACTTGTTTGCTGATTGCTGCAGAGGCCTCTATCCTGAGCTATGATGGCAGCATGTACATGAAGATCATCATGTACCTGATTTAGGCTCCTGTGGGATGTCAGGTGAAACACTGTCCAGACTTTTATGTCATCTTCAGCAATTTTGAGTATTCTTTAGTAAGGATTGGGATTTCATGTCTAAGACAGTAATTATCTGGCAATGGGATCAGTACAGCTGAAGGATACAAGGTCTTACTGAAGGGAAGAGACTCGTTGTTACCATGCTTTTGGTTTGTTCTAGTCACTGCAGAAAAACTCATGTTCTCAAAGCACCTAATGCTTGGCACTGGGGAGAAGGAAGCAGCAGAGCTGGGACACTTTTGTCAGCTACTCCCACTCGTAGTCCTGATATCTTCCAACCCCCTTCTCCGAGCTATTCATGTGCTAGGGCCAGCAACAGTTTCATGCAAGGCACATCTGAGCTGAAGGCGTCAAAAGAGCCATTTCGTGCTTGACTGCATTTTCTAATACAATCTGCAGAGAGAGAGAGGAAAGAGAGGAAAGAGCAAGAAAGGTTTGTGTGTACATAGGCATTGCCTTTGAGTGTATGTATAATATACAGTACATTTAGTTCCAGCTTGCAGCTGTGGGTGGCAAGTGAGAGGTGCAGACGTGAGGGGGAAGAGAATTGCACTTTGAAAAGAAGAAACTATTCTTCCACCTTGAAAAAGCAGCTTTCTTTCCTTCTCTGTTTCTTGGCCAAATGAAGATGTGGGACCCCAGGGGAGCACTGGCAGCTGGTACCAGAGATGTGTGTAATGTAATGGCTGAGTGGGTGATGTGTGTAGAAAGCTTTTTGTGTACAGACCATGACAGTGTGTGGCAAACGCAGCTAAGAAAACTGGTGAGTAGGGATGTTGTTCATCTTAATGGTGCTCCCAGAAAAGTTTTCTTAATATGTTTGTGTGTCCTATGACTGCAGATGTGCTGCATACCAGCTATTAGTGTGGTGGGTTGCTGCACCAGTACAACTGTAGTGATCCCCACCAAATGTTTAGGAACCATATACATGTCTCCTCTGTCACTTTATCAGCTCAATATTTATATCTTTATTTATCACCTCATTTGCATACTTATTGCATTGCATTAACAGTTCTGTTACTGGCCATTTTGGAGCTTGCCATGGGTACTTTAAGGCATGGCCATTTGGCTGTTCCCCAGTTTCCCATCCATTTACCCTACTGTAGCATCTACCATTTAGACATTGAAGGCATATTAGGTTTGGCTCTGCCAAGCTTGCTGTTTCCTGATGAAAGTTCTGCTCTCATCAGCTGGGGAAAAAATGGGACAAAGGAAAACATAAGGAGAACATCTGCATGTCAAATACATGTTTTGCAGTTGGTTAAATTAGATGGGCTGTAAATTTTCTGGGGGTGGTGGGCTGGTGGTGCCTGGAGAGAATCCCAGTCAATCATTTGAGGAAACTTCAGCTGAACTGAACTGGATGAGGTACTGATAAGAGAGCTTTATGAAGCAATCCATCCATGTTTCTGGGAAGCTGAGCCATCTATTTTTTTTTTTAACTCTGGAATTTTTATATGTAGTTTTATGGTAGAAGCCCTATATGGAGCAATCTCTACAGCTCTGCCTTTGGTAGGGGTTGGGTGTGGGGAATAGAAGTGCTCTGGTTCATACATTAATGTATTTATGTAGATTTGTAAATTCTGCAGATAAAAATGCTTTTGAGCATATTCCGTGAAGAAACAATGATTGCCATGCTGTAGTGCTTGCTGCAGTTCTAACAGAAGACTTTAATTCTACCCCTTAGAGGAGAATATCACATTCTGCAGGCAAGACCCTGAACAAATAGAGAATGCTAAATTTAACTCTTTTCCTCAGCTGAAATTCCAATTTTCTTTGACATCTTCAGAGATGATAGAAAAATATAACTTCTTTCCTTACTTCTTTCTCCCTCCTACTGGCTTTCATTGTGCCTCTATCTTCTAACTTTTCCTGCATTTGAATGACATTTACAATGGAGTTTGGTTTGTTTCTTTCTTCCTTTGCATTGGTTGTGTCAGCAGAGCTCTACTAACACTGGTTGTTAGTAAGTAGTGGAAAAATATAAAATCACAAAATGGAACAAATCTGATTTAGAAAAAACTTATTAGGAAATTCATTTTTATACAGTTGTTTGTCTTTAAAGTGATATCAATGAAATGAAATTCCTCTCTAAGTAAGGCACAGCAAGTGTATCAGAAATTAGAGCTCTAGTCACTCTAGTCATTACTGCTAGTCCTAGGGAAGGCTGGACTTCAGTGCACTGCAGGAGGTGTGAAAAACAAAGGCTTTGCAAGGTTATGATCACAAAGGGGCTCTGTCCTAACATGCTTGACCTTGAGAATTATGTGTCCATGAGTACTGCTGTCACCAGTTGCAGTGAACACCTTATCTTTCTTTGCTGCTCATATTTACCCCGCAGGGTTTCTGGATGCAGTTCAATGTTTGTTGCATTTTCCCCAGTTACATACCTTTCTGTGGCAACTGCTATGGTTTCTGTAGACACAGAGCTCTATGGTAGATGTGAGCATTCTTCAGAGGTGTAACTTCTCATTTTTTGCACTTGTTTGCTGATTGCTTGCAGAGGCCTCTATCCTGAGCTATGATGGCAGCATGTACATGAAGATCATCATGCCTATGGTTATGCACACCGAAGCAGAAGATGTGTCCTTCCGTTTCATGTCGCAGCGTGCTTACGGGCTGCTGATGGCCACCACCTCCCGAGACTCCGCTGACACCCTGCGCCTGGAGCTGGACGGGGGCCGCGTCAAACTTATGGTCAATCTAGGTATCGTATGAACACCTCCCACTGCCCTCCTCACTATTAGTTTGGGCTTGTGATCAGTGGTTTTTAAAAAAATTATTTCATTTACTTTCTGTTGGTTTGATTGGATTGGATTGATTTCTAAAATAACTGCTGAAACTTTTATAATTATATTCTCTTGCGGAGAGAAATTCTCTTCTGCATTGCTGCATGAAGATTTGCTGTTAGTTCTTCGTTATGGACAGTGTTGGTTTTTAAGTCTTTAAGTTTTTAAGTTTCCTTTCTTGGTCTGGGACTGGTGAGCTCTGTGTGAAACATGCTACTTGGTCCATCTTTTGATCAGTTACATCCCTCATTCATCCAGCATCACTCAAAACAGTCAAAGCCAAACATGGAAAGGAAGCAAAATGGCTATGGTGGCAAGCAGAAGTCCTGTGAACCCCCTACCCTTTGCATAATTTGGCAGCATTTGATACAGCTTGCCATATTTTATATATCTAATAAAAAAGCCTGGTCTTTTTGTTGTGTTTTTATAAAAAAGAAATTAACAATAATAAAAGTGCATCCTCCCGTCCCAAAGGGCTGTGTTCTGTCTCCTCAGAGTTACACTTTCCCAGAAAATAATTTTAAAAGACAATTAAAAACAAGTCCAACAGTAACAACAATACAAAAACAATTGGGAGTGAATGTGCTATTAGATTAGCCTCAATTAATTTTCTTGCCAGTCTTTAGGTATTCTACAGAATGACAAAATTTTAAAGAATGTAAATACGTGAGTTGAAGGTTTCTTTCACTTTCAGTGATGCAACTTGTTGCTTCATGAAAAGAGCTTCTGACTCAGAGATAAAACTAAGATAATAGTGCATAACCGTATACCTCTTAATGTGTATGGTATTCTATATGAAAGTTTGTGTATGGTCTGTGAAAGCTCCTGTCATCTTTTAAAGTTCTAAGGCCCACTGGAACAAATACCACATTTTTTGAGCTAATAGTACCACCATCTTCAGAGCCCTGCTGTGGCTACCAGGAGCAAAGCATGTAGCAGCTTTGTTTGTAGAATATGTTGTCCTCTAGAACTAGCTTGCTTTTTAAATTTGCATCTAGTGGGTTTTTTTTTTTTTTGGGGCTTTGAAATTGTGAGCCAGACCCTATTATTTACTTCTTGCATAAGAAAGTGAAGAGAAGAAGATGCATCAAACAAGTTCAGATCTCTTAAAAGAAAAGTGTTCATCTAAAAGTCTATAGAAACTCTTGCCTTCTAGTAAATAAAAACAAATCACCAACCAAAAAAACCCCCATATATTTGCATATTTGGTCTGCTTAGCCTGACTGAAGAAGTGTAAAGCACTATTGAGTCCGTAGCTGCATAAGAGCAGTTGCTGCGCTATCCAGACTGGCCTATAGGACAGATGGAATTGATGAACCTCAGCTGTGACAGTAACTCCTCAAATAAAGAGAAGCAGCACTCTGATGATAGCCATCTCTGCCTATATGAACTCAAAGTGAAGGAAAATTTCATAGATTTGCAGGGTTTCTCTGGAGAACAGCTCAAAAGAATTGCTGTTGAGCCTCCTTACATGTGCAATGAGAATCTTCCACAAAACCCCAGAGCATTTGTGTATCTAATTAGTTGCTAATAATTAAGAAAAATGAGATTATACTTTCCCTGTTTCATTTCTTGAAAATCATGGCTAGCTGTTTTTTTTTCTCAGAAAATAAAATTAATCACTGAAAGACTGGTAGTGGCATGCTTCTGTTGGGGAAGTGATGGGGCAGCTGAGTATCTGCCCAACTGCAGTAGCCTCTTGTAGCCCAGAGCCAGTTCTTTTACTTTTCAAGCCCTAGTTCCTCTACTTGTTGAAAGGAGAATTCTTTGCACCCTGTGAGGGATGTGCTAGTATTTTAGTAAGGCTTTTATCACCTTTGATATTCCCACATGAGAAGTACTACAGCATTAAAATTGCCAGACTTCATAAAAAACTGACACTTTTTCTTCTGAGAAAGGTACCACTTGTTTGATTCTGTTATATCTTCTTAAAAATGAATGAGAATTAGGAGAATTGCTCATTTTGTGTGTTCGGGGCCTCCTTAGACTTAGGCCCTAAGTGGATATGAGGAGGGTATATTTGTATAACCCTGAATATACTTATTTTTTAAAGCTCACTTTTTCCTTTCCAATTTTCATTACATCATGCTGGCAGAAGATATTTTCCCTCAGGGCCTGTCAACATTGTAAGCCTAATTGGCATTGGCCACTTTTGGCACTCGCTGTTATGCCATCACCTAGCCTAGAGGTGGATTGTTCAGCTCTTACTGTCTCACACCTAAAAGATGTGGCTAAAGATTTGACAGATGGTCTAAATGTGTTTTGAAAAGATGTGTTATTGACAGCTTAATGCAGGGACAAAGTCTTTAAACAAACCCCTGTGTAAACTGAAGACTGTTTCTGTGTAGCAGCAGGGACTGAAGCAATGTGTATGCCACATTTTGCCAGCTTTTCCGCTGTAATTTTTTGTGAGGTTGAATCTTCCCCAAAGTGATTACAGGCTGGATCAATGGAAACCTGTTAGCACTCTCCTGTGTCTAACTCAACAGAGGGGTAGTTTAGACTTTGGGAACCCACCTTCACCTCTCCTTTATTCAAATTTATAAAACTGTCAGAAAATGTCTATGAAACACGACTTTCCTTCTACCAAAACAGCAGTTACCTTGCTGTTGAAGAACAGAATTTGAAGAGGAATCACCTTACCAGAGCCATTCATTTCCAGTTGTTTACTCTAAGTCACAATAACTCTGTACGGAGACCGCTCATGGCCCAAATGTCACAAACGAGAGCTAAATCTTTATCCGACCTTGCAAAAATCTCCTTACCGGTGAGAAACAGTCATCAACAGCACCTCTGAAGATCTGAGCATGCTTGGTGCTGACTAGCTATATGTCAGTGCCCCCCTCATAGATGTGTGTGAAAAAGGACTGTTTTGAGGGGTGAGTTATTTAATTGTGCTTTTCATACTCATTTAATACTATTACTAAGAGCTGTCTCTTTCTTCTCTCCTGTGGTCTATTCCATTTGATTACTTATTATCATTTGTGTCTTTATTAAGGTCTTTCCTATGTTTTTTTTTTTCTTTTCTATTCTTTCTTTTCCTTTCTTTCTTTTTTTGACTCTTCTGTGTGTATCAGCTGTAAAGCTTTCCCATGCCCCATCAGCCATGGTAAATCAAAAGATGGTATTCGACCCTTCAAAGGCCTGAAGCCTGCGGCCCGCACGGCAAACAGCCCTGAGAACAGAGCGTACGGAGCAGCCTGCAGGGGCTGGCATATCCCTCCCACCCCTCAGCACTCCGTGTCCAAACCTCTCAGGAAACAGAGATACAGTGGGGCTGGGTGGGCATGGGCAGCTCGTGCTTGCTCTGGAGCTGGGAGGCAAAGGAAGAGCAGCAATGGATAGTTCTCTAAGGAAGGGGGCAAGGAAATTGCTTCAGACCTTTCCAGTGTGGGTGCCTGAGGCCCTACAAATCTTCATGTTGACAGCATGAGTCCCCGTAGTTTGAGCTTTTGTTGTGTGAGGAATAGAAATCCAAGTGTAATACATATCTCCAGTGAGAAGGATTTCAGAGAAAAGCGTCTGGAGTGGAAGGAGAGAGAGAGAGAGAGAGAGAGAGATATTAGGCAAATCAGAGCTTGGAACATGCTTGGGAATAATTTTTGATCCTGAGATGATGTGCAGAAAGGGAAAAAATGGCTGGTCTGATAGAGAGATCCATGTTCACATTTTTCCTCCCATTGATAAGTGGCAGGGTTATAATGTTATACTGACTTTCATTAAAGACTATTTCAGGTTTTCTTCTTCCTGGCCTGGCATATCTTCAGGTCACTGGTGACTAGAGTAAATAGTTCCTGCCTCCTCTCATTTAAGGAAGTGTAATAATTTCTCTCACCTATCTTTTCCTAAGATAATTCCTGAAGGGTGTCAGAGCCATGTTTGCCCATCCAAAAGAGAAAGTTTCTTTAGTTATTTCTGCATAAAAATAGAGCAAGTAGAGGAGAGACAAGGAGCCTCAATATAACGTAGGGTAAGTGTGCACAGGACTTTATCTGGTTTTCCCATAGGAAAGAACTCAGAGTGAACTTAGAAACAGTTGGGCCCTGATTATCATTTTTTTTCCAATTCTTGCCCTAAAGTACTCTTCTATAGCCACATATGGCTGCTCATCTAAAGGAAAAACCATTTTGTCCTTACACAGTACAGGTGACTTTCTTTCTTGGTTCAAGGACTAAACAGCCTGAAGCCTTAGCAGCATCAAATTAATATTACTGTTTTCAGATGAAAAGATAAAAATGGTAAGAAACACAGGCCTAAATTGCAGATCTCTGCTGCTAAAGATACCTTCATTCAAGCAATGGATCCCTTGTGTTAGCCAACTGCAGTAGAGCTATTTAACCTTTTGGAAGGAGAGTATCTTTGGCCCATTTGCCAGGTGATATGCTCTGGAAAGCCTTTCATCTGAGCAATAAGGAAGGAACTTCTGGATTACATTAGACAATTAATTAAAAGAAAGTAACTACAGAGTGTCTTCCCAGCTAATCCTGTTCCCCATGCAGTAACAGACTCTATTTTCACTTCCCTACTATCCACCACATTCCTCATCCAGTTGCTGAACCAGCATGTGACTGGATTTACAGCTGTTCAGGCATACTCATCTCTAAAACCTATCTCAGAATTAAATACTGATAACAGGGCTGAGTGCCCCGTGATGATTACCAGAAGTCTTATTGCCCTGGTACTGTGCAGGAGGAATCCCAAGGAGTTTATTTAATTATTCCTGAATTAGCCAGATGCTGCTGTTGTGAACACAAAGAACAGACTACACCTGCATCCTCACCACCAGGAAAAATTTCCTCTGCTTTGGATTTGTAATGTTGTACTAGTTCAGAGGAACACGTTTTCTTCCTTTTCAAAACTCATTTAAGAGGGAGAGAACAACTTGCTGTATTAATGGTTGGAAAATTTTTTGACTGCTTTGGTCAAGGCTCAAAATTAAGGCAACCAAAAAACCCCTATGCACATTCTTTGATGGTAGTGTGGATGGCAAGGTGGTGCTGGGGTAACAATGCAAGCAGATACCCTCTCATAGCTGCCCTGCAGGATCCACACCAAGACAGTTAGATGAAACCTGGATGGGGAGCTGCTTCCTTTGGAATGCACCTGTGTGTTTCTGTCTGGCTCTCAATTGCATGGCATTGCAGCCTTTGTGCTCAGTCTGGAGATGTACTAGTGCTATGTCATGGCACTTGTCAGGGCAGCCCTCTCAGTGGCCTGGACTCTCATCCTTTGAAATAGGAACCTTGCAGGCAAGATAAGGGCTACACTGGTTTTCAGTTTGAAACATCTGTCCCTTTTTCTGGAGTAGTGTTTCAGTCTGAGGGCAAGCCCTAGGACAAATAGTTATTTTGGTATCACTGGAAAAAAAACCCACCAAAACTCTGCAGATATCCATAAGACGATAGTGATTTTAGTCTCTTTGATGAATGTTGCTGAGGACCAGCCATGTATGTTTCCCTTTCCAGCACACTTGCTCTTTAGTCCATAAGAAATTCCCATGTTCCAGCTGTAGCAACTCTCTTGGCCTCACTTGTCTGCAGTGAGACTTGGGTGTCTCTCTTGCTGTCACTCTCCATCAGGTCAGAGAGAGAAGTTCCCTGCATGTTCTTCAGAGCTCCCTTCACCCCACCCAGCTCCTGTAAGGGATATAGCCACCACTGTATGGTGATCGTAGCAGTTGCTCCAGGGCTGTTTGCTCCCACTTTTCTGTTGCGGTTGACGACACATGACAAACCTAATCGCACAAAACCAAACCCAGATTTTCTCAGGAGAAGTTCTGCTTGAAAACAGACTCTCTCTGGCTAGGTTACTTGTGATTGGTATGCCCCTGCTCATTACAACTATTTATTCATTATTTACAGACTCTTGTTCTTTCCCCTCCTTCATTTTTTAAGAACAGCGTTTAGCTGCTGTAATAACTTTCCTACATCTGTCTGAGCAAACATAAAATTGGTCCAGTTAAGAAGCAAACTGCATTACATTTCTCTGCCATTCTATATAATCTCCCTTACTGGGCCATATCTCTGTAACAAATACAACCATTCCTGGTTGTCTAGTTGTCCAGACAATGTGTCCACTGCATGGTGCTATTATTCATGGCCTTGATTTCCTGAGAGAAGGCCAGCATAGCCCAAGGTATGTAATAGCACTAATATGAAAGCTCTCACCCATGTTAGACACCACAGCAGTGGATGTTCACAAGGCTGTAAATAGGCATTTATAAATGAAAGATCCTCTTCTGGATCACATCCTGAGATATGCTGAGCATTAGTGTGTTAAAAGAGAGCAGCAATGCTCAGAAGCCCTCGAGCTCAGGCTCTCCTACCTCAACTTGCTTTCTTTGTGGAGACTCCTCCGTTACCATTTATTAGATTCCACAAGCATAACTCTGTTTTTCTCTCCTTATACCTCTCTTTGTCCCTCCCTTGCCTGTGACCTCTGAAGGAAGCAGGGCCAGCAAAGGTTCCCAGATCTGCCACTTCACTGCCCATTTCATCTTCTCCCTGA
This sequence comes from Dicaeum eximium, assembly GCA_013396995.1. Taxonomy (NCBI): domain Eukaryota; kingdom Metazoa; phylum Chordata; class Aves; order Passeriformes; family Dicaeidae; genus Dicaeum; species Dicaeum eximium. The sequence continues at coordinate 679,950 of VWZP01002893.1, forward strand.
ACGTTACGAACACCCCGTTCAGTCCTGGCGTTCAGACAGCGAGATGAGACTGGGCTCTGAGGAACTGGCAGGGCTGGGGACCTTTGAAAGAAATCCTCATTCTCCCTGCCAAGCCCCCCAAAAAAGCATTCCCAACCTCCAGAGCTAGCTGAAATCTGGGCTGGGCGTTCGTGCGGTTAGCTGTTTGCAAGTGGCCATTTTATGGTAGGACACAACTGGGCAGTATATTAACCCTTTCCTCGCCTGAGCAGACAGTGTCAGACGTGTCTGCGCACATATTCAAAAGTGTTTTGGGCTGGCTTTGGGGGAATTAGAAGAGGGTCTGTCTTTGGGAGAGCTGGAATGGGTTAAATATTGCACCAAAAATCTCATAGGCTGATTTTACAGGTATTTTCTGTTGACAGATGGTGTATTTATGCAATAACAATACAAATTAATTTAAAACAAACCAAGTGTAAAGGTTCACTTTGAGCTTCAAGCTTCTTGGAGAAATTGCTAAAGGTCTCTAAAAAGCAAAATGACACTTGAGTATGACTTGTGTCTTGAGGGAGATTTTTATGCCTTAATTATAATTTTTAAAATTGTAATTCATATCAGTTCATGGTCTGGAGTGGAAGATTCTCTTAGATTTGTAGGTTTCTATAAAAAGAAAATAACTCTGTGTCAACGTGTGGCTATGTATGTATATTGGTATATTTCTCTATACATATATGTATATATATATGTGTGTGTATATATATATATATATATGTGTAACACATATTTACATAGAATATACTGTACATATACACCCACTCCTGAACTTGTACAGACTGTGTATAAGTATAAAATGGCCACATCTCTTTGCGTGTGTCTGTCCCCGGAAGGGTGGACTGATTGTTTTTGGATGTCTGCAGCTGTTACCTTGAAGGATGCAATTTCATCTTTCATTTATTTTTCCCCATCTAGACTGTATCAGGATAAACTGTAACGCCAGTAAGTTTTCCCTCAAGTTTCATTTTGTTCTCTTTCTATATATATTAAAATAACTTTATTTTCTTTGCTGTTTTATAAGCTGTTTTTCTTTTATCTTTTTCTTTTTTTTCTTTTCTTTAAAAAAAAAAATCTTCTGAAATTGAAGGGTTTGGGTGGGATATGAAGCTGGAGAGGGAGGAGGGAGGACTTTAAGGTGATTGTATGTGGAAAATTTTCTATTAGGTTTCTCCAAGGAGGAGATGAACTGTTATTTCATAGCTTTGCAGAAGAGCACCTCAGGAACCTGATGAGCTGATATTATATTTCACTGGTAACCTGTTGTCTTTATGAAAACTTTTAAGGAACCACATGAGAATAACAACAGGTACTGTATGCACTTCTCCACTACAAAAAAGCAGGCATATTTAAAAACAAAGAAAACAAGCTTCAAACTCTTGGTTTATTATAGAATGGTGACAACATGATAGTTATTCAAAGTTATTTTTTATGTTTAGCTCCCAAGCGTGCTTTGAGGCTTGTCTTAACTTGTTACCAGATTCCTGAACAGGCAGGTCCTCTGTGTTAGCTTTTATGTAGAAGTATTTATGAAGGGCAAATGCCAGCTGATTGAGACCCTACTTTGCATGAAAGTGTGAGCAGTTAGTTTTTTGGACCTGGGAAGTGATCCCTGGGATCCTGTAGCTGGGGAGAAGCTCTGATATGCTACAGAAGCTTGTTCATTATAATTTACTTTATTTCAGTTTTTAAATTGTTATCTCAAGCCATGTGTTTTACCTTTTTCTGATTTTCCTCCTCATCCCAGGGATGGGAGGAGGGGTGTAAGCAAGCAGCTGCACGGTGCTTAGTTATTGTATGGGATTAAACTGTTACAAGTGGGATTAGTCAGTGTATGACTCAAATCTTGAAAGGTCTTGTTGCTTTCCTTTTGCTCTTCGAAGTTTTCACACTAAATTTCAAGGTAGAATGTGCAATAGGAAAAAGTGTCTTGAATGTAGTAGCTGAGATTGCCAGATTTTACACAGCAGTGGTGAGGACATTTACATAAAAATAGGATCTTTTGCTTCATAAGAATTCATATGCTCTTGCTGCTTAGCCACCTGTAACTCTATCAAAACACTTGCCCCATAGTTCTTGATGTTTTTCATCTGAGAATCCATTTCCTCTGGTACTGGACAACAATCTGATGTTGTCAACATTTTCAACTTTTAATGACACCTGCCTGTTAAAGGCTTAACTATGGAAGTTTATCTTCAGGTGGGAAGTCAGCTTTAGTAGCAAGTAGCAGTTGTCTGGTTTTTATGCAAATAAAAAGCTAGCACTAATTGGAAGAAACATAAAAAAAAAAAAAAACAAGAAAAAAAGAGAAGAAAAAGAGAATCCTATAATGAAAGCAATGGGGAGACAGTTTGAATTCCACGTTTTTGTTAGTTTCCCCATAAGCATCAAAACATCTTGTATAATTTTGCTACCATGCATTTCTAATAGTTGAGCATGTTGCATTTTTAAATACAGTCTTCCCCTGAAGGTTTAAATTTATTTCTTTATTTAAAACACACTGGGTCTTCCTAATTTATTTTTTATGATGCTTTGCTGAAAAGGAATATCTCTACTCTTAGTCCCTCCAATACCTCGGTCTTTTTGCTGCCTGTTGTAGTAACTCAGGCCAGCTGTCCTGTTTCCTAGAAGAGAACCTGCTGGGGATTGGTGAAAACTGTATCCTTGAATTAATAAAATATGGTTAGGCAGAAACAGACCAAATATTACTGTAAGCATTCCTGCAGGCACACTGACATTTACTTATGCAGAGGGAGTTATCCACATACAGGTAGGTCTGCCAGGGTCTGTTGAAATGAGCATAAGTGTTTTAAAGTAACTTGACAAATGGGCTTCCCAGCAGTTAAGGAGTTGCAGGTCAAGGAGTTGTCACTGGTAACTGAATAGAATGGATGCAGTGCATGATTTTAAAGGTAAACAGAGCTGTACTTTCGGGGTTTTGTGGATCATGTAGCTCAAGAGTCCACTACTTCAAGCAGTAGTCCACTTCTTCATGAGCAGCAGCACTACTCATGCTGTTTGAGGGGAGTCTTGCACATTGTCCCAGGTAAGCATTTGTACTTGCTCTTAATTTTCATTGAAAAGATTTAGGGCTTTTCTCTTACATATCTTTGGGCTATTGCATATCTAAATGCAAAATATTGTTTTCCATCATTTCATCTTACCTTCTCTCTGTGTTTCATCACTGTTGTACTTCACAATTTTTTACTGTCGCTGTACTTATTTTAATACTCATCTCATCCTTTCCTTTCACTCTTGATGACATTAAACTGATCTTTTCTGTTTCTGCACCTTTAGAAGACTCAAAAATGCTTTTGCTCACACGTATGTAGCTGTATAGGAACTCTCTTTTTCTCTTAGTGCTAAATCAACTGAAAGCAGGACCAGTATCTCCAAATAAACTGTGAAGGTGCATTGAACATGCACCTCAACATAATGCAGATATAATGGATAGCACAATTTTGTTGGTTGTATTCATGGGGAGAATAGGTATAGTCTAAATAGGTGTAGTCTAAATATAAATCTCTTGGATTTTTGCCTACAGGTATTTTATTTTTTTAAAATAGGATTTCCTAAGAAAATAGTCCCTCTCCTGTAAACTGTTTATTGAAATTCTTTGTTCATTTTGACGAAAGTAGAAGTTGTGATAGTTTTATAGTTTGTGTCATGTCTGGTGCTCTGATTTTTCTTCATTTTTTCAAAGGTGTCTAATCCTTAATTTTGTTATTCCATGTGACCCCACTTCATATCAGATTAGGCAGTGGAGAGTTTTCAGCATTCTACTCAGTTTTAAGTGTGGAGGACAGAGCTGTGTGTGCTGGAGATTTGTTAGATTTTGGAGGTGTTTTCACTCTGTCTTATTTTTAGGATACTACTCTTGGTCTAGTTCTCTCTCCTCAGAAGCCTTTTATGTGGTGTGTCAATATTGAGTCACATACTTTGACACTAATTCTATGAGAGATCTGCCAAAAGTAGCTCCTTGGGACAGTGAACACTTGTGTCTTACTGCTTGTTATTTCATAATAAGGCCATTTCTTCTCACTAAAACATGCCAGACAAGCCACCATCTCTTTTCATGTCACTTTTGATGCCTCAAAACTTCCATATATTTTTCTTTTACCTGCTGCTAAAAGCATAAATGGAAGAGGATAAAAAAATCAATCTAATAACTACTACACAGTTGATTCTGAGGTCTCACATTTAACATGTTTGAAATCCAATGATTTTTGACAATAATGACAGCTAGAATATGTTTGGTTCTCCTGTTTCAGTTGCTGTGCTTACTGTATTTAGTGCCTTATTCAATGCAGTGTTAATGTTTCATTTTATTAAGTGCCACTCTAACAACATAAAATATGAATCTATGATGTGTAAATTCTGGAGAGGTTTAAAGTTTTCTTTTTTCTGTATCATCATAAGTAAATAGGAAGCTGTGTTAACTCTCATCAAAATATTGTAAAACCAAATGCACTTATCCAATTCCTAGTTATATTGCTGTCATTTTAATAAAAGCTTAATAGTACTCTAACAAGAAAACATTCTTTTGAAAGTGAAGTGCTATGATTAAACATACACATCATATTTGTGACTGTAGTATCTCCTAGCTCCATTTAAATATAATCAGGCAGAAATGAATACTTATGCAGCTTGAAAAGTGTCAAGTCAATAGTATGTCATATTGCAGAGGTGAAAGCAAAGCTGGTGTGTGTCTGTGGCATCTGCACAGCCCAGCTGAGAATGATTTCACCTTTGAGCAGTCTCACAGTTGGGATGCTGGTCTGGCCTTGTGCTGCTGCTGCACCACAGTGCAGGACAAAAGAAGGGGGCGAGCCTGTCTTTGGAAGACTTCTTCTGTTAGGGGATCAAAAGCAGTCCCCCCAGATATTTGTCAGATGGCAAGATAAGAACTCTGTTAGAGGAGAACCTGCCCTGCTAGATCCAGCAGCCCAGGAGAGGTGAGCACTGCTTGCTCCCGGGTTCTGTTTGTAGAAAGCTGAAGATGTGTTCCTGGCAGGCCCATTCCTAGAGCTCACACGCTTGTCTCTGGCACCATGAGCATCTGGGCCTTTTGACCCCATGGTCTGACTCCAGTTCCAGCACTCATAGCCCCATACACCCTCATGCACAGAGAATAAAGGGCTCTCACCCAGGAAAGACACAGAAAGGAATTTAATAAGAAGACAGGACAGGCTGCACTGATCAGATAAAAATACGGATCAGCAACTATTTACATGTCCAGCCCTTTTTATACCTTTACCCCTCTATTTATTTTACCACTCTTGCTCTTCCCAAAATCACCTAAACTTCTCCCTTTTTGTGCCTCTGGTTTCTCCCCTAAACATCATCCCATAGTAAGTCTGTCTGACCCTGAACTGCTTTTCCCCAGCATCGGATACGTCCCACCCTATGCAGCAATCCCCTTAATCCAAAAGGTGATCTCAAGAGCTGGTCCAGCTGTCATATAGGGAGCAGTGTCATGCTTGGACACTGGAACCAGTGGCTCTGCTGGAACAGCCCTGGGAGAGACGTGGAAAAGTTTTCATTGCTCAGGAGTCCGTGATTTGTGCTCCCACCTGCTGCTGTGCCCCATGCTCCTCTGGGCTTGTGCAGATGGGTCTCTGGTGGGCTGATGGCCCTGGATATAACCCAGGATGATATTATTTATGCTCCCCCTCCTGTTGTTTCTCTGAGCTCCTTTATGGATGTGGAGATGAGTTTTATTTCATAATACAACAAATTCATCTTCCCTGTGGCAGCAACTAAGGGTGACCTCTTTTGTCTCAGACTTTCTTGATTCAAGCCCATTCCAAGTCTCCTGAGGCAAAAATACCCTCTTGACTTAATGTCGTAGTTTAGGAATGGTATTCTCCAATTTAGTACTCCCACTGAAAAGAAAACCATGAGCTGCACCCCTCCCTCCCTTTCAGTGGTAGACAAAAGGCAGAGATAAGTTCAGAACCATTTATTGGAATCATCTATGAGATAAGAAAATGAAAGCAGCAATACCAATAATGAAAAATATACAAAGAAAGGGTGATTTACGTGCTAAATGCCCACCAAGCTTGGGACAATGAAAAAGAATGGTGGGCAGACCCTCCACCCACCACGCTTTCCCCATGACCAGAAAGAAATACTCTTTCTTCCCAAAAGGGAGAGAAAGAGAGTCACTTTCCCTGCCCAGGCAATGACATGAAGTAGTATTGAATAATATTAGGACCCTGGTCATGCCCACACAGCTCCAGGCTCCCCACTCTCATGGCTACTGGAAAAAATTAACCCTGTCCTTAACCCAAAGCAGGACCCATTTTCAGCTCAGCAGTTGTTTGGTACCCCTGCAAAGTGAAACAGTGCTTCTGAGCTTGTTTTACAAAGATAGCAGCAGAACCCATGCAGTTATCAGTTGCAGTGCAGAGGATAAGTCCTTTTTTAGGCTGGGTTCCGCATGGACATCTTCCATCTGGGTGAGAGAGAAAATGTAAAGCACATATGAGAAACTGCTCCACTTTGCTGATGTCTAGACAATATGTCTTCTGTAGATTACATTGTGTAATTAGTTGCCGGAACATTCACTTATTTTTTTATTCCAAGAACATTGGCACAAAACAGAAAAGTCATGCCTCAAGATCTAGGAGGAAGCGAGTATTTAATATATTGTTAATTTTGTTTGCGAACAACCCAGAGAGAGCATCTGTAATGAGGCTTTAAATAGTTATAAAGAAAAAGACAAAAATCAATCAGCACAAGCACTGCTTGCTATGTTGGGTGCCACCTGTTCTGTAAATTTAAGGCCAACTCAGTGAGCTTTAAGGATCAGTGGGTATTGGATAAGGAGTGACTACTAAAGAGGTACTAGTGATTGCCATTAATGGGGGCAGAACATTGGTTTTAATGAGCGCAGGCTTTTCACAGTGTCTTTAATCCTCCTCATTCAGACAGTGCAATGAACATTAAGGTTTTGTTGTGGTGTAATTGGTTTGAGCAATCCTAAACTGCAGTTTGCTATATCACAAGGTCCCTGAATCCAGAATATTTCATCAGGGGCCACAGATCTAGGCTACAAACATAACTTTGTGTTTGCTAGAATTAAGTTAGGCCCAGCTGTTAGTTAACAGCAGTCAGCCTTCATCTTCCAGGTAATACTGTCCCATCCTTTGAAAATCTCAATTCTGAATCTTCAGTTCCAGTACTCAGGGAGAGACAGGTTATCAGTATGGAGAGCTGGCAATGATGAAAGCAGAGCTTGGCAGGATGTGTTCTGCATTATTTTTACCTAAATTGCTGTGGTGAGACCTAACAAGAAAGAAAACTAACCTTGGAAACTCAGCAGTCATCTGTCAGGAATCAGTGACCCACTTTTGGAAAACAGCTCTTCTGGTTTACTGGCTATCATTCCTACCCCAGCAGCTTTTCTTGATTCCTTTTGACGTTTGAAAATATTGTCTTTATGTTAGTTGTACATTTATATATATAATTTTCAATTCCTGTAGCCTCTCACCCCTTCTGTGGGATTATAACTAAAAAAGAGAACTGTTTTGAAGGTCAAAACAAACCATATCCACCATCGTGTCAGTCACTAAGATGGATACCCATTACTTAATGTTAGAAGTGCTAAATAAGGATTGGGATCCTGGATGCTATAACAAAGATTATGAAATATGAAAAGTTTGAGGTAGGTTTTTAAAATTTTTTAATTAAAAAAAAAATTTTTTTTTTTTTTTGAGGAGAAAGATAATGTTGGTGAAGCTTGGAGTAACCCAGGAAGAAGGCTTGTGATGTTGGGTTTTGTTTAATGATACATTGAATTAACTAATTGTGCTCAGCAACATTTCTCTCTTATCCACAGTTGTTGTATTATCAGCTTCCTTTCTTGTGTCTGGGGAAAACAGTCTTCTTTCCTTTTTTCCTTTGCTATTGCAATATTTGCAGGATCTCACCCAGGATGCCTGGGGAAAAAAAAAGGCTTTGATAGAAAAACATGTAAGCACCACAGTTTGTTATTTTGGCCACTTTCCTTGTATAAACTGATTTGTGTTCTTTTCAGATCAGCTGTCATCACTTGCACTTTCCTCAGTGTTTTGGTTTAACCCCTGTAGGTGGTTAAGAAGCACACAGCTGCTCTCTCATTCTCTGCCTGCCTGTGTATTATCAACACTGTTTTGCTCACAAATCCTAAACATGGCACCATGTGTGTTGTTCTGAAGAAAATTAACTCCCTCTCAGCCAGATCCAGTACACTCAGGAAAAGAACATACCCTTGAAAGCTTGTGAACATTTTGATATAGAACTTAAAAAGGCAATGCTTTTGCTGCCATACAGTAAAATAAAGGGCTGAAGGTAGACTGAAACAATGTCATTTATGGTGTCCAGCCATCAAGTATTTGGTAATTTCTTTTCCATTTGACTGATTTTCTTTTTGTACACAAGGCACTAAGTTTGAGCAAACTTGCTGTGTGAGAGGTAGCACCACAGAGCTGTGTAGGAGTATGAAAAGATGTTTCCAGGATTAAGACATCAAGCTGTTGACTATCTTAAAATCAAATAGTGACTGTATTAGGACTTTAGTATTGGCTACTGTTCCCATGAATGCTGAGAGGGTTGATAATAGAGAATAATTGCCTTTCACAGCTGAGAGGTTTTTTTTCAGGTTTAACAATCCTCACACTCCCCACCTCCTTCAGCAGTGACTGCTACTGTGATCCATCACATTGCTTGTGTTTTCCACTGCTAGGCTGGTTTGTCTGGCAAAAGGCACTGCTACTACTAGAAAATTTCTCTCTGGCAGCAGAGAACTGCCATTGTGCAAAGGAGTAAGAAATTCGCTTTAAAATATCCATTGATGCTTCTGTGCCTAAATATTGGTCTGAAGAAGTGAGCTGGGGAAAGGTGGGCTGCAGATTTGTGGTCTGCCTCTGGAAGAAGCAGCTTAGAAATGTTTACTGTTAGTGCAGGGACAAAATGAGTCATGGAGAACAAGAACCCTTTTTCTCCCAGAGAGGGTCTTGCTTCGTCAAGCTGGTGCACACTGGTGTGTGATGCAAATGGCAACTTGTATTGCTGCTGCATCTCTGCAAATGTGCTCTTAGCAAACATCTCAGCAGTAATCTTTTCTATTCTCATGTCTTACCTTCTCCTCCTTTCAAAAAAGGGTGATTCTTGAGATTTCAGGGACAAGAAGAGAGTTGTTGCCTTTTTGCTTCTTTTGTGCAAAGGGAGTACAATATGTGGGAAGCCTTGGTGGCAGAAGAAACCTGACCAAGATGCCACAGATGTGTCTGATCAATGGTGAAAATTCATTATATCATCATAAATCATTTTCTACCTAGTAGAAAATGCAGTATGCTGAGCATTTTCATTCTGAATGTGAAAAGTTAGAAATCCTGAGAGAAGTTATCAAGTAATTTCCCAATTAAATTTCTTTTTGATTTGGGTCACTTCAGTGATTGCTATATTAAACAGTCATGTGAGCTCATTTATGGAAAAATAACTTCCTTTTGGTGGATATCTCAGTGTCTAGGCCTGACTATGAACTGGAAATCAAATCCCCAGGTAGAGTTTTAATAATCTAAGGATATTTTATTATTTTTGTTAAAATGTTACAAAAAAAGGTTTTTTTTGTTAAAATGAAACAATAAACTCATGAAATTGTAGTACAGAATCACCAGAAAACTTGAAACAAAACGGGGAAGTTATTATGCTAATTACCTGTTAATGCAGGAGTAGGTTCAGGTAAGGGTTTAATTGTATATTAATAAACTGCTAGCATGCTGACATCATTTGGATTAGTGTATTTTCTGTTCCCCTTTTTCTTGTAGGGGAATCTTATTTGAAATTATTCAGACCACTGTTTTGAACTAGTAGAGAAAAGAAGAAACATGACTGGTGTTGCTTTTGACTCACATGAGCATCTTTCAGGTTTCAAGCTGTTGCTACTCTACCAAGCTGTTAAACAAAGCACTTAAAGTTGCAGTCTTCCATCTAGCATGGTTCTCCTCCTGAATTTGAGGAGTTTAGTTCCTAGCTTCAAGAGGAGGGGCAGTATTGGCCAAATTGTTCTGCTGCAAGCAAAACCACAAGCCTCTGTTACCTGAGTTAGGGAAAGGTGTCATATATTTGATATTTCATGGTCCCAAAACCCAAGCCCATTTGCATTTATGTGAAGAGTTCTAGATACTCAACAGATTCCCTACATTGCAGTTGACATGTGTAGAGTTTATAATAGTACAGTGTAGAGTTTATAATAGGTTGGAATTTGAACAAAGTGGGTTTGCACATTCAGTGCATGAGAAGAAACTGCCTGGTGCAAATGTTTCTGGAATTTCATCATTCGTTTTTAAAGACAGAAATAATATAAAAATATTTTAATGCAAAGAGGCTCCTGGTGATAGCTATAGATACGTGGGAGGTTTTTTCCTTGTAGGCTAGTCAGGAGTGTTTGCTTAGTAGGATAGTGAATGAAGCCAGGAGTTCATAAGGGATCTTACAGATTAAATATTCATTGCTGCTAATATGTAGCCAGTTCTACTGTGAAAGATGGCATCAAACATCACATGACAACTCTGAACTTCAATGCAAGATGGTAGAAGCACATTTTGTAGAGGACTACAGAGATTTTTAGAGGTCAGTACCCAGTTGGCCAAATCATACAGTAGTAGTTACTATTACACTTTAATTGCATATACCCCAGTCACATTGTTACCATAGCCTATTCTGCCACCAAATTGCATTCTCCCATGAAAATACCTATCATAGTCCTAGAATTGCCAAAATATTGATGCCACAAGTGTGGATAATATCACCTTTTTTCTTTTTTTTGTGGTGGACAGAAACTGCCCTCATTTAGTTCTGTGCTTTCTTATATCAGAAAGAATGAAAGATTTTTACTTACAATTTATTGTATTATGATATTTTTCTGCTTAGATTAAAGGAAACTTGCTTCTTAAATTATCATTGCCACTGAAAGCAGCACCAATAAAAGTGACCACTTCTTGTTGGAAAAAAGGCTTATAATATTTCACTCACTAGTCGCACTTCGGTTTATTTCAAGCATAATAAAATACAACAGAGAAGGTGGAGCAGCATAAAAACATTTAAAAATGCAGAACCTTTATTTTTTCTCCATCTCTTTTTTTTTTTCCTGCAGCACAAGGGTATTTTTCAGGGAATGCTGTATCCAGCAGGGCTGCGTAGAAAGAATCGTTTGTAAGCCCAGCTGTCCATGTGTGCTTATGCTAGGAATGCCAGCACCCAGTTGAAGCAAACTTTGCTGACTCTGGTGTACTCCATGCGTGTCTTAGAGAAGGGGCTGAGCACCATCTTGTGGTGCAGCTGAAGATTTTGTAGTCTCCTCTCAATTCATGTGCTAAGAAGCTTAAACACATCTCCAAAGTGATATGATAATTTTGTGTTTGCTATGTTGCTGTTTTCTGCTCGTGAAAAGGTTGAAGGTATGTTCACAGTGCTTTGTAGAAAGCAGCAAAGATGAAGATTCTGTTCACTGGCAGAGCTGTGTGAGACCTGAATGCAAAAAGGTGCTTGACAGTAGCACTGGGCTACCACAGCTTTTATGCTCTATAGGAAGCAAGTAACTCTGGCTAAGTATGAACTGTACCATAGGCCAGCACTGATCAGCACAGCACATAACTATGTACTCTGCTTCCTTGGAGTTACTCCTTCTTGCCTCAGATGAAAACAACTGATGCCATGCAGCTGAAGCTTTGTGCCTTAAATGCTATAAACATAAAAATGGAGACTGAAGGGACTGCCAGGCCATAGCAGAAACTACTGTTCTGTGTCTCTGACAGCTGCACCAAATCAAGTTATCCTAACTTCAGTATTCTTTCCTAGAGCTTATATCCACATACTGTGGATACTGTACTGCATTTAAAACATTTGTTTCTGCCATCTGCGTCTGATTCCAAAAGTAGGGTTCAGGAAAGCCAGTGATAACTAAGGTCAGGCTTGATGTAGTAAGAAGAGTATGCATGTATAAGTATGTACAGAACATACTTAATAAAATATATCAGTTGGAATACCTACAGATATGTTTAACACCTCCTGAGATGGGAAATTTTGTAGAATACTTATGGAGCTGAAGTGTTTTATAATAATTCATACTGAAATGTGGACAATCCTTCATAATAGCAACAGCCAAGAGTGGATGTGGGGCAGCTAGGCTAAGAAGGTACAGAAAATATTTGTTAAATATTTGTTAAACCCATGGTTATATTGTCATAGCTGTCATTCCTAACTAGTCATGAATTCAAAAAAGAGTTTCATTGATTGAGGCTGTAGAAACCCAGGGCAGCACGTGGAAGACATGATGTTGCTTTAAAGTCAAATCCTCGGCTGAAGCAGCTGGAACCTCCCTGAGAACTCTGAGTAGGAGTAATTAAACAAATACATATGAAACCCATTTTAAGCTAATAATGGAACTGCATCTGATGTTCATTTCATAGCAAAACCCCATGACTTGAAATTTCTACAAGATCTTGTGCTTTTCTTTACCATAAATTCAGTCTGATACTTTTTGGGCTGAGCCAAGGTAAACTTGAGAAATAAGTGTGTTTTGCCACTGCACAAAGAGTGACTCTGGCAAGGGAGCTGTTGAAAAACAGGATGGAGAACTTGGGCTCTGAAATTTGTTTAGGGAGCCAAGGGGCTGGAGAATGTTTCCTATCAAATTGTAAAGTGTGAATGTGGAAGATGGAGTGTGGGAAAATGTTACTCTGAATGAGTGCCAGCCACCTCCCTCACTATGGGTAATAGAAAAGTAAAAGATACTTTCCTGTTTCAGGTAAACTTGGATGCGTCATAAGGAAATATTTCTTCCTTATTTTGAGAGAGATACTTTTCTGCTTTGCCCTTCCAAGCAAAGCCTTTTTGTCCAATTCATTCAAATGGAGTTAAAATACAAATATTTTCCTCTTCCTTGCGCTGCTTTTTATAGTTTTCCAATATCAATTACTTCTGTATTTTAAGGGGAAAAAGCCAGCTTTCTGTCATTCTGATTGCTGAAAGTATGGTTTTCAGTATTCCATTAGGAGGTTATTAAGGTATTTGACTACTTTAGCTCTATTTTGCAGAGGTACTGGGCATAGTCAGCCCCTAGGATTTTAGATGCTTAGCATTTATGAAGAATCAGATCTTAAGGCCTTAAGAGATCTACTCCCAAATATTATGGGGAAAATTTCAGAACTGAAAGCATGACAAATGAGAGGCTGTGTATATTTTTTCCTGTCGTGAGGTAAATGAAGTAAATCCAAGTTCTTGGTACAGGTATGTCTTCATGTTAGGAGAGTTGTTGCCTAATTCAAACACCATGATCTGAATGATTTAGGTCTGAGAAGACTGAGGATCTCAGTCACTTAGCTTTGAATGCAAAACTGTGTGTTTTAGTGTATTACAGATTTACCTCTGGGGACCCATATCATGTTGAGACTCCATGGGTAAACATGAACATGTTTTCATGTAAGATTTCTGCTTTTGCTTTTTCTGACTGGACCAGAAATGTAACAGAAGCATCACTTTCCTGAGAGCTTTGGGAATATAGAAAAACTTAGAGATACCTGTAGAACTGCAGTTCTGATAAAATAAAGAAGGGATGTGTAGTAAAATATTTTAACCCACTTCCCATTTTTAAAATTTTTTTGTGGAGGAACAGTAACTTAATCTGAAAATGGGCAAAGGCATTGAAAGAATATTTGATTCTGTTTCATAGTGAGTTAAGAGAAAATGAAAAACCCTAAAATGAAAAGCCCTTTCTGAAGAGTTCTTAAGCATATTTTTTTCTTTAGGCTATTATAGTGATGCTGATGATTTAACACTTACAAGGCTGCAGTAGTGGTGGAATTACTGTCACCATGGAATTAGCAAAGAACAGAATGTGCAGAAGCAGTAGCAGTGATATTGTGGGCTTTCAAACCTGCCCTAGTATGCTACCATTCTTCAAGCACTTCTGACAGTGACGGAAAGCTTTGTTGCAGCCATTCAACCCTGGTGCTACACTACAAGTTTTACTAGAGAGGGAAGTATAACCAAAAAGAAAGATTATGCATTCTTACCCACTCTTGTTTCCTTACTGCACCAATAGTATATGGAGGATGGAGGGATCCAACTTCTACTTTTGTAAGAAGGATATGTGGCTGAATTTATTGCCAGTGCACATTTTGGAAACCTGCAGGCTGCATACTGATTGAAAGAAAAGTGCTTAGCTGCTAACTACAAGTACACCTGAAATGGATCAGTTAGGGATAAAACACTACCCACGAAATGTGAACACAGTTAATTGCATCAGTATTGAAAAAAATCCCTCACATTCAGTCTCATGTGACAGTAGTTTCAGACATTTTGCTTCTAAGTAGCAGCAAGTCTTCTGAAACTGCAGTAGATCCAGTGTAAAAATTTTGCAAGGGCGGAGGAAAATCTAGGAAGAAACTTCCCAGGAGCATTGAAACCACATTTCAAAATCAGCACTTTCTGAAGAAAATAATCTGAAGTGCTAACAAAATCACTGGCATACAATTTCTCTGACTGCAAACACAGAGGTGAAACAAACGCAAACCCTAATTTCTAAGTATCAGAGAGTGCAGGGAAGTTTGAGTCAGTTCTTATTGAATGTAGAAATGGAAAATCAGGTGGTGTTTAGTGTTGTACATTGTTGCTGTTGGTTTATAAGAATACTATTAGTGAAAAGGTCATAAAGGTTCATTGTGCTATGGAACTGTTGATCTGAAGAGACAGATGTTTCTAAATCACTTCAATCACCAGTCCACTGCCCCAGTTCTGTTCCTGTTTGGTTGATCCATACTTCAAACTTATTTTCTTTGAGTACTGAAAATTCTATCTATAGCTTCTAGTATTTCCACAGTGGGTAGAAACGGAGCCTAGCATCCCCCTTCCTGCCTCACTTCCACAGTCTTCTACTGTGGCCAGCTCTTGTGTGTTCACAGGCAAGAGAGGCCAGAATTCTTGTATTTGAAAAGGATAAGGCAGTTTTGGTAGGTGAAGTAATTTACATCCATAACCTGATTGCTGCCTAATATCAGAGAATAGCAGTCTGTTGACATAGTAGACAGGTAGTCTATCCTTTCTTTGATAAAAACATTATATTGGTGCCCTCAGAGCAAAGGGTAGTACTGTTTCTGTTTTGATATTAAGTGCTGTGGGTCTGTATGAAAAAAAGCCTAGTTTCAGTTCTTGCTGATAGGAATAATATCTATGTATAGATAGCCATATATTTTTACAGGATAGCTTAGAGACAGAATCTGCTCTGAAGATTTTATTGTCCAAAGGTGTTCAAGGATAAAAGGCACAGAGGGAGTGTATGGACACTCACATTTAGACTAATGATTAAATTAAGCAGTGTTTAGTTTGTTGACACTAGTCTCTCTTTAGTCAGTGAACAGGACTAAGATCTTCCAGAGAATGGTTTGAAGCTGGAACCTAAGTCAGCCTCCTCCAGTGGGCAATTTGGAGCCACCTGCACCTCCTGGTGATTGTCAGGAGCATTGCCTGATTGAGGCTTCTTAAATCAACAGCACGGCACAGTCCCATAATAATAGTAATAATAACAACAACAACAACAACAACAACAACAACAACAACAACAACAATAATAATCTCTACATAACTCTGCAGTATCAAGACTCTGGGCAAGTCATTTATTTACCAGAATTTCATCTTTCCAGTGGTATGCAGCCCATAATAGTCACCTTCTTGCCAGAAGGCTTTAGGAACTGAAGTCGTGAATGTCTGTAATGGCTTTAATATAATAAGTACAAAGGTATTGTGCAGACATATTTAGTGCCTGTGGAAGAATTGTGAATTTCTGTTTATTACCCACAACATTGCAGTAAGAGGAAATGTTTTTCAAAATGTTAAAGGCCAGATTGTCCGGCTGGTTCATGTTGGTGGAATCACAGATTTTTTCTCTTCTATGTGCGGCAATTAGTTTCCTGGGAGAAATCAAAGAAATCAAATGCATGGCATATTTGTAATTTTAGATGTAGTTATTTAGATAGATATACCATTAATTCAATGAAAAATGCCACACCAATGGGAATAAAAAAGGCAGATTGAACTCCAGTAAAGAAAATGAACTTAAATGAGCAGGAAGATATGGGCATATTTACAAAAATAAGTGTGTGCAATGTTCTCTCCATACATGATCAAATCTTACAATGAAATTTGAAAGTGTTATTAGCAGTTCTCTCTCTCCTCTGCTTTGATTTTTCTGTATTTGTTGAGAAAAGCACATTGAGGGAGACAACTGTGTTTCTTACACCAGTGCCTTCATTTTCAAAAACAGTGTGAAATTATGAACCTCATCCTTAAACAACAATGAAACAAATGCTCAGTCTCTGCATCAGCAATAACTGGACTGCTGTAAATGTGGTTAGTATGAAAGGGTTTTTAGGCTTGGTATTTATGCACTGTACTTCAGATTCAGTTGTAATTTCCATAAAAAATGACAGAATAATCAGACCAGAATGATGAGGTTGACATTAAGAAATTATACTGGCTTACACATAATTGCATCTCTCTCTCTGGATGACTGTAATATCTGCAGACTGGGTAACAGGTTACTTTGTGATACTCTCCATATATGATATTTTGCCTCTTTCATTACCATACACCAGAACTACCTTACAGACTTGGCAGTCTCTTAGTTGCTGTAGGAAGAAATACTAAAGCTAAAATTTGCTTGTGTGCTAAAAAATGATGAATTCTTTAGGTAAAAAGAAAGAGATGATGCTGACCCTGTGCCATGGCAGTATGATCTGTTTACCCTGTTAGATGTTAATGTGATGAGTTTTATGTCAGTGTGGTTTCCCTTTGGCCCATGCACTGGGAAATGTCATTACAGCTGTGACTGAAGCTGTGCCTGCTCAGGTGGCTTTCTCTTTGCACTCACGGAAATGTCTGGAGTTGTGGCTCCTGTGGCTTACCTTGGTAAGTGGCAGGAGGTCAATGAAACGCTGCTGGCATTAAACTTCACAGCTTTGATGAGATTCTTGTTTTGGAATCTGAGATGAAACTGAACTGCATTGTTACTGAATTTTTTTCTAATTATGTAATTATAGCATAGGCATCTTCATGTTATACAGGAGTGTTCATGTGATTATCAACTCTATACATATGATCAGAATTTTTCTGTTTTTAACTCTGTCTCCTGGCATTTCATTTCAAATAAAGTTACAGAAGGAGAGAGTTTTACGTACCTACAAGGCCTAGTGACACCCTTGCAATTGGAATATGATTCTGTTTCTTACTGAAGTAAGAAGACAATATTCCTTTGAATTTGAGGCAGAAGTACAAAAAAGGGATTATCAGGAAAAGAATTGTAATGTGCATCCCATATAAAAGAATGAAATAAGTTCTTGGATGAGGTTTGAAAAGATGTGGTATGTTAAGTATAAAAGGCATGGAGGAAATGCAGAGGAAGAATACTTTTTATCTGAAGAGACTAAATTATGTGTGAGGAGATAGAAAGAGATTGAAAAGAGACCAGTTTGAAATAACAAGTGAAGGTGAAAGATCCAAAAATAAAGAAAGAAATTGTACTTTTGACAAGGTCGATTTTAGATGTCTAAAAGTAAAGTGCAGTCATTTTTTCACTCTGAGGAATCATGAGAAATATATGAGAAGGGAGGGTCATCTGCCCTCATGTCAACATGAGAATAGAATGTTAATTCTATTTTTTTAAGTGAAAAAGTATTCTCAAGTCAAAGCAGAGAGAGAATGAGGACTTGAACTTCTGATCTCTGTACATAATATGTAATGTGACAAATTGGCTTCTAAATTCTTTCAGCTTGGTCTTAACCTGTTTGTTTTGGAGCTCTCATGTACCTTGAGAATAATTGTTCTCTGCCCTTCTATAAATAATGCCAAACAATGCCAGAGCTCTGACAGCTGCTGCTTTGATCTGAACATACAAAGCAACGTCCAAGCCTTGGAATATAACAGAGGAAATCATGCTCAAAAACACAGCTTGTGTGTGCATGTAATTTTTTTGTTATAGATTGGAGCCATTTTTCTTCACCTCCTGACTTCTGGGAGAGCCTCTGTCTTTAGAATTTCTCTGCTGCAATTGCTGAACACTTGAACAGTGTATGTTCACTGAGTGTATCAATCATTTGGTGTATGGGCCTTAATGGTTCTGCATGTTTTTGTGTCTTTACAGAATCTATTTATCTTGCAAGTCAGTCAGTCATTTGTTCTTTCTTTTTATGTTTTTTATTGATTTGTTCATGCCAAGGGTAGAGAAGAAAGAAGCCATTTTAACTGCTTTGTAAATAGCTAGAACAAGCCAGCTGAGCTTGCATGTCCTGTCTTTTCAAGGCAGCTCTAAGACTGTTTCTACTTCCACTGAAACCACTGCAAAAAAATGTGAGTGCTAATGCAGAGAGATTTTCAACAGGAGCAAGTATTTTTTTGCTTAGATATAAATAAGCACCAGGTTTAAAAATCCATGCCTAGCATTGCTCATTAAATTTTTTTCTTTCTCCATGGAACTCTGCATCTTCCATGGCTTCAGCTGATTTTTCATGAGGGAAAGATATAAATTCAGACAACTTCAGACAAAAGTTGGGGTGCCAATGCAGACAACTAAATGCGAGTACAGGAGGCACATCAAGTCACATGAAAAGAGCTTTGGATTTCCAGTAAAGAGAAGGGCAAATGTGACTCCACCAGCTGAGTTATCCAGGATCCTTGCTGTTCTCCATAGCCTGTCATCAGCAGTGCAATGACTGCTGCTGTCCAGTGCCCTTTCCCCAAGCCTTTGCTTTCAGTCATCTCAAAGGAGATTCTCCTCCTTAGTACTAACAAGCAAGGACTTCACTTGCTTAACAGAAGGGACTTAGGAGTCCATTTAATTTTTCTGTTCTTTCCCATGTTATTCCTCCACTGGCCATAGGGCTGGCACACCCCTGCAGAGAGCCAGCACTCACACCCTAACTCAGGCTGCCCTAACTCAAGCTGAACCCTGTGTCTTCAGAAATACCACTTTGTCTCTGCTCCACTTCCTTTTTTCAAGCAGCTTTATCCTGGACCAGTAACACCATCAAGACTGTGCCTGCTGGGTTGTGGTTCTGGCCACTATTTTTTTGTTACTGGACTGTTCTGGAGGATTTTAATTGTGGGAAGTACAGACTTTATGAGCAGAATTGCCTGCTCAATCTTTATGACCTGCTGAAGTCAAACCTGAAGTGTGAGACAGAAAACTGTCCTTGATATTTTTTCAGATAGGCTTGGAATTTTGAAACTGGTATTTAACTTTTGACATATGGATTTAAAAAGGCAAGAAGAAAGAATATAGAAGTATCCTCTTAGGCAAAAGCTCTTCACTTCCCTCCAACCTCCCCACGAAGAGAATTAGTTCCCTCAAAATACTGCATGTTTTTGATCCTACTGTCAAATTCCTGATCTTTGAGTCATGAGAGATGAATTCTATGAATTAGGTTAATTTTGATCCAAAAGGGATCCGGTTGGGAAAGTACAATTTTGCTGCTAATTGTTTTTGTGTTGCTATTTCTTCCAAGCCAAGAATTCTCAAGGGTGTTTTGGCCAGAAAGTTTCAGAGCAGGTAGTGCTAAATTGAACCAGTTGTCTACCTGCTGCAGAGCAAAAGCCCACAAGCATCCCCTTCCCACTTGACAGATCTAGCATTTATTTCTTCACTCATTATAATAGTTCATCTGGTGACAATTCTTGGCACTCTGTTGCTTGCTAAACAGTGAACTGTGATATCTGCTAGCATCTTCCCCTTTATATTAACGTGGAAAAATAATCCACAGGCTGAGCTACTGCTGCTAAGAAATATTTATTTTCAGAAGGAATCTGGCTCTTTGTTATGTACTGACACTGAATATTTAAATTACAACCTTATAATCTTTCATTTACACCACCTAGAGGATGTTGAATAAATTAAAAATAAAATGCAACAATATTCCACCTAGAGAGGGGATCTGACAGGGAATCAACACTTTCCAAAATGTGGGGTTGGTTTTCCAGCTCCCATCTTTGTCAGGAGATGTTCTGTGTTCAATACTCCTAAGGCTATATATGTGAAAAACTAAATACCAGGTTTAATAATCTAAGCTTGTCTGAAGAAGCATTGAGGACAGTCTGCTGTCTCACACTGCAGACTTGGCTGTGTCCCTGTCTTAGAAGGGCATACAAATTGAGTAGGCAATTTTGCTTGTAAGCCTGTACTTCAATATTTCAGTGTTAGTCACAAACTGAGAAAGACTAGGAAGGATGTGAATCACTGCTAGTGGGATTCTATGAAAAGTAGTGCTAGAAAGAAACCTTGCAGGTTTGGTAATTGAATTGTTAACTGTCACCCTGATGGGAGTATGTGACTAATAGCAAACCTCCAATTCAGATGTTATGCTTCAGAGCTAGTCTTAAATGCTAAGTTGAAGACTTACTGTTATTTGAAAATCATGGAAATGGCAGACAGTGTGGTACAAGACACTGGAGCAAGTAAGGTGCCCTATTAAGTGCTGGGACAGTGACCTCAGAAGTCATAGAATCCACATTAGTACACACAGCCCATGAACAACAAATTTAAATACTCCACAGAGTCACCCATCTTCTGCAAAACACACAGACCTTGAATTGTCTATGATTATCTGTTTTCAGGAGTTCAGCTTTATTGGTACATCTTTAGGCATTATCATTTGCTTTACATGATGTATTTTGAGGCCTGAAGATGCTATTATAATCTATTCTGACCTCCCATATGACACAGGACTGATTTCTGGGTTTAAATGCCTTTTGAACTATGAAACATCTGTGTAGAAACATTTTGTATCTGGATCCATCACTATGTAGTACATTTGTCTTAAAATTTGTGTCTACACTAAGGATTTACAAGTCTTTTAAAATCATAAGGGACATTTGCCAGTTATACATGAAATATATGTAGTAAAACCGTAAGTTAAGTCCAAGTTATTAAAATCCTGTATATGTACCTTTTTTCAGAACCAGTAATCACTGAACCCCATTCCCAGTGCTCAAAGTCAGGCTCATCCCATTTGGCATTATTTGGATCCTCTGGCAGTATTACTGGACTAGAAGTGCCCTGGATTGTACCACTGGGGTTTGATATGTCAGAGACTTGACATCAGACACTGACTTTTTATAGACCATCTCAGTGCCATTTTTAAATTAGAGTTTGCAAAAAGCTGTACGGCCTTCAGCTTGCACCAGTCTGTCCCATACTATGTGCATCCTCAGCAGATAGAGACTTTGCTGGGTTCTCCCTGAGGTTCTTGATAAAACTTTGGGCCCTCTGCAGGAATGTGGGAGTTGGTTTGCGCCTAAGATGTTGCCAAGGTATGAAGAAAGTAGCTTGAATCCTGAATGTAGTTGGAATCTCCTGAGAGAGGAAACCAGTGCTGGTATAGCTCTTCTGAGTAAATGGGGATATGCCTTGACACCAAGGTGGGACAGATGGGACCTGGTACCATTTTTGCATGGCTAGACCATGCAGAGAGTAGCCCTACTCAGTAGTGATAGGGACAGAAGCTGAGTAGGCATTTCTTTTCCCAAAGGTGTGACCCCAACAGCTGGGAAAGTGAGATTGAATTCCTGTGACTGCCCAGCCAAGGGCCTTCGTCTCATGGCATGGAACCCTTCTTCTGTCCTCAGCCATTGAGGGGCTGGCTTTGCTTTGGAGGTGACTGGCTCTGTGTCTTGTGGGAGCTTCTACCAGTCTCTGCATTGTGATATTCTGTCTTTCCCCCTCCTCACCTTCAACAGCAGTAATACCTCACCACTGTCTAGCATGTGCCATTGCCACTGCTTTTACAGACTGAGGACTTTTCATCCAGGTCCTTGGCTCATTGTATCTCTGCTGTTAAAAGCCCAAGAAAATAATACATTTGAAATGTCTTCTCACCTGTTAAGTAACAGATGGAGTGGGCCAACACGTGCAGCCACTGAAGTGCTGAAGCTCAGCTGCTGTGGGGCCATTTGAGGCACCTGGGGAGGTGCTGGGGGCTGCAGCTGGGGAGAGAGCTGTGCTGAGAGCTGTGCTGAGAGCTGTGCTAAAGCTGCTGCTGCCTGCGGGAGGTTCGGGGCTGTGCCTTGGGGCTGCGCCTTGGGGCTGCCTCCTCCTGGGGTCTGCTCTTCTCTCCAGGAGCAAGACAGACAGGCTCTGTACAGCTGCAGGTCAGTGGGGCTGGAGGACACAGGCATGGCTTGTGCAATGTGCTGGGAATGTGTGGGTTTTTTCTCTTGTGCACAGCTCTTCCTCTCCTCTGTTTTTTTTTCCCCACAGAATTTAAACTGTAGTAAAAGTAAGTCTGTGAGGAAGGTATGCTGATAATTTCTGGTTTGGACAGGATAAATCAGCTGCCTTAGTTAGAATTTTCCCTTTTTTTGCCTTCTAGACTGGAAATTTTGCCATCCATTGTGTGTTTATAGAAAGGCTGGGACAGAAGGGCTTTCCAAAAGCAGTGACAAAACTGGGTGTGAAAGTGGGGCTTTAAAGCCTTCTTGTATTTAGAGCTTTAGCCTATGCTAATATTTCTTGTGATGCAACTTTTAAGAAACATTTAATAACCTAGGATGCCAGATGGATGAAACCTGGTGTTTGCTTTTAATGTCTAATGCTACTTACTTTCATTAAACTCCAGTGCTGCACTTCTGAGACTTATTTGTGGTTGCTTGTCCTGAATATAACTGAATTTACTATTCCAGCCCTCTCAATTGAACTTATAAAAAATTCCTAGTCAGTTTAAGGCTCTCTGGGTCCCTTCTGCTTTTCTGGCTCAATGTTTTGTTGCTATCTGCTCTCTCATTTATATAACTTTTACTTAGCAGAGAGGATTTTCTCCACACTGGTGTGGGAGGGCAGCACAGCTGGGCTTGTGCTCAGAGCTCTGCATTCCTTGTGTCCCAGGGCACAGACTGGCACCACTGGAGCTGTCCCAGCACACATGAAGTTTTCTGATTTACTTGAGGCACACAGATGAAACAGTATTTTTTTTGTATTACACCTGAAATGGCATATTTCAGTGGGCTGTTTTAGAAGATGCAGCCCTACCTGAGAGCATGAAGTCTAAACTGCCTCTTCCTCCTTCCTTTTCATGTGTTATTCATTTCATTGGGACAGACAGTAGCCTGCGAGACTCCTGTGGCATGTTATAAGTGGAAGTATTTTTTTTTTTACCAGCCCTGCTGACTCACAGGGTTTCTGAAGATAGGCACTTTTCCTTCCTCTGCTTTTCCCATCGTCTGCTAAGTAGCAGATGGGGATGAAAAGAGTCCAAAGAAAGGCTCTTGATAGTGAGAAAGGTGGTTGAACACAAAGGAGATGAAGGCAGGAAGATAAGGAGGGAGAAGGAAAGAGAAGATGACCAAGAAGCAGGTAAAGCAGTATTTAACACAGGGAGGGAAGAAAACAAGCAGAATAAAATTTGTAAGCTATGAGCATTTTAAGATATTGCTAAATATAAAAGGTCAATATTACTGGATCAGTTCAGCTTTCTAAAAGGGAGAGAAAATGAAACATGGATTTCATCCATGTCTGTGGGGGATGCCCCTCCTCTTCAGTATGTAAACAGCATTTGTGGTTGTGAACCTATGTTCAGAAATTGTAAAGCCAGCAGGAATCATTATGACACTGTAGCCTAAACTCTGGTATATCATAGGCCATCACAGTTCAGAATTGCTCTGTTTGCTTTAAAGCTTATCCTGAAGGAAATAAGATAACCTGGTCTCAGAAAGTCTCCTTGAGTTTAAAAACGTGTCTTAAATGTGAACTCCAATGTGAATCTGTTTGCTGCCAAAGGTACACCTTTTCCTGGTGGTAAGCTGCTGTTCTTGTTTAGTGTTTTCTCATTTACTGCAAATAATGGGCCTAATAATTAGATTCTGTTCTGGGAGTTCTTCCTGTAGAGCTTAACTGGGCCCTACCATCAGGGAGCAAGGGTTTTTTCTCTTCTGCAGGTCCTGTGGCTACAGCAGCCTAATGCAAAACATGATAGTGGGTTTGGATGTGGAAGTCAAAACCAAAGTACTTCCTGTAGCTCTCTTGGGTATTTAATGGGGGTAACTTGAAGTTTCTTAATTGTTGTATTGAGGCTGGTGATCTGTTGTTAACTGAACCTGTATCCCAGCTATTTTTGTTTTAGAGTTTTTTTTTGATAATGTTATTAAGGTTTTTAATCCATAGGCATGAAGTAGTTAAAACTTGATAGCATTTGGAGAAAATCTTCCTAAGAGGAAGATTTTGTATGTGCATTAGTAGCTGGCTGTGCAGCATTTGGGCCAACAGTTTCCCTGGGTCTCTTTCTTGGAAGCTGAAGGATTTCTTTCTGGACAAAACTAAGTAACATGTAATGTTGCATTTGTCAGTATTGAGTTCTGAACCAAATATATCTTGCCTATGTATGATCTTTCTTATTATATTGAAGGAATATATTTGTAAAAATAATTTGCATTTCCTTTATTTTATATGGCTGGGACATTCAAGGGTGATGAAATACAATGTTATTTGAGACTGATGGTGCATAGTGAAATGTATGAAAGTCCTTGTGGCTTTCTGTGTGGTGGGTGTTTAAATGGGCTGTGATGGAGTATGGTCTTTTTTGGGTTGAAGGGAAGGAAATAGAAATTGGGAGACTGAGTGTAAGCAATTGAAAAAGAAAACTATATGAATTACATGTGTATTTGTTTGAAACAAAAAAAGGCACAACAAAATAAAACAAACACAATAAAAATACTTCACCATGAACTTGGCTATGGTGAATAAGTTTAAATTTTGAAAGATTTATTTAATTAAAAAAGGATTCTATTATGGAGTGTAAATGAAGAATAATTGAGATGATCACTTGTGGTGCAGAGAAAGGAATGGGAGTCAGCAAATACCTTACTCTGTATTTGGAAAAATGCCAGTTATGATCTCAAAATAGTTCAGTGGTAGTGATCATAGAGTATCCTGCATGTGTAATGTGTGCTGTATATGTGGGTCTTAAGCCTCTGAGACCTAAATATTTATTAGAAAAAAAAATAAATTTAAAGGTGAAACAATTGATCTGTACAGTATCAGTTCTGATTTCTAGTGAAGTCTAGACTATGGAAAATAAAGGGCAGTGTCTGTTAATAGCTGTGGCAGTGACACCCTTGAGGAAGGGGAAAGATGGCACCGTGGATGATGTGTGCTGTACATTCACCACTTTATTTCATCAAGAGCATGGAAAAGGTGATGGGTGTAATGTTAGGAGCATATAAAGGACACAGCTGTTAAAATTACCAAAAAGGTAATGAAGAGACAAATACTGGTGTGGGAAAATCAATCAGCCTAGATTTTTTTTCGAATAGCTGGTGAGGTGGGCTCATTTGAGTAATTGATTTATTAACACAGCCTGTGGCAAATTCCTGTTTCTAGTAACAAAGAGCATTTCTTGCCTTGGAAGCAGTAGTTGTGAAAAGGGAGCTGAGGAACTTTTAGCCAGTTAAGGATATGCTCCCTCTAATTCTGTAGATGAGAAAACTGGGCTGTACAAGTAGAGGAATATTCATGTATTGGAATTGCCTTGGATGTGACATTGGAGATGATTAACAAAGTAAGGATTTAAGGTTTTGTCCTTTGCATCAAAAGTAGCATTTCCTAGTAAACTTGCAAGTGTTGAGAAGGAGGCTGTAAAAAGGATGTGATATGTTACTTCCTAAAGATGTGTACTTTAGGAGTGTCACAACTTGAGTTGAGAGACAAGGAAACTCACTTTACAGAGTTTATAGAAGTGAAGGTTAAGAGGGAAATTGAAGACAGCCTACAGATACTTGTTCAGGGAAGAGATCTCTGATTGTAGACTGCTCCTTAATCTTTTTGGAGCAGAAGATGTGTAATGAGGATTGATGACTGGAAGTGAAAGCTAGGCAAATTGAGACTTAAAATAAGGAACCCATCTCTAAGTGTGGGTAATTAATCACTGGAACAATTCTTTTAGTTGGATGGAGGATTTCCCTTCACCTGGAGTCTCTAAATCAGGGCTCAATGTCTCTCTAAAAGATAAGCTCTAGCTCAAACTGAAGTTATGGTCTGAGTGTTGAAATTGCTGGCTGAAGTGCTGTGGCCTGCTTTGTGCAGGAGGTCAGTGCATATGATTGTAATACTTGTTCTGCCCAGAAAAATGTATTAATCCATTCCTGGCTCTTCTAGAACTGACCTTGTTCAAAGTTGGTGATTTTACATGTGAATGAATGAACGATATTTACCTCCCTGAAGTTAGAAGACTTTGACTGATAATAAAGGCTGTGAAGGCTGCAGAAATACTGCCAGGAAATATATGGAACTAGAAATGGTGGTCTCTTTACTAGTATGGCTGTATGTATAGCTTCCCTGAAAATCGTGTGAGAACTTTTCTCCTGGTCTGCCCCTGCCCAGCAATGCCAGGAGCTTCTGCAGCAAAGACTGAAGGGAAGGTGGGAACATGGGCATCACTTGGTGGGACACCTGCTGCTTGCTGCTCTCTCTGAACTAGATACTTGCCAGCTCTAATTACAGTTTAGCAGAATTAATGATAGATGTGAGTACTGTTATGGGTTTGTTAACAAGAAGCTTGCATAGCTTCTTTTAGAAGAACCTTTTAGATATAAAAGGGCAGGTCAACCTAATTCCCTGCATTCAGTCACTTTTAACTTTCTTATCACTTCAGTAGTGTAGCTGTAATGGTAAGTACCTGGAAATCACATTTTCTGTCAGGGTTCAGGGTTTGCTGACAGAAAGAAAGGTTGTAATTCTTTTTGATGATGGTATTAAACTATAATTTGTGATCTTTGAGTAACAGTGAATGAATAAGTGAATCCTGGGTTATGAGTGGTGTGCCCTTCTGGTGTTTAGACACTGCTCATGTCTTGCAAGAAGCAAATTTTCTTGTCAGGAAGTGCTTTAAGTCAGGCTGTGTCATCCTGTAATGTTCAAGATAATTCTGACAAGTCAGAGAGGGCTTTATAGACTCAGGCACAGAACTCACCAGCTTCTGTAACTGCTGCTGGTTCTTTCTCTAAAATTTCACCCACAGTGTATGAGGTATAGAAAACAACTGTTAGTTTTAGGTAGTACCTTTCTGTATTCTGCAGGTCCAGAATGTCCTGGGGAGACAGTTTTCATAATGCTGGAAAAAAACCCATAGTGTTTTGACTTTTAGCAGGTTTATAATATATACAATCATTATACTTCTCTCTACATGACACATAACAGAAACAAGACTTTCACCAAGTTGAGAAACAGTTCAGTTTATATCCACAAATTAAAACCTAGTCCCACCTGTGCAAAAATTAAATTACCTGCACAAGAAAGACAATTTTATGTGTTGAAGAGAGAAACCTATGTCTGTTTGCTGCTCTGGTGCTTCTGTAAGCCCTGACTGCCATTTTGGAGTCAACACCTAGGAGCCTCTGTGGTCCATCCTCTCCAGTGGATGATCCTTTGTAGAACTGGCACTTCTTATTTCAGTATTGAATGCACCAGTGTCCAAAACTTACTGACCAGTACTGCCACCACCCTTGCATTTTGCTGTGGGCAACTGTGAGGTCTAAGGCCTAAATGAGGTCAAAAAGGCACAGTACAGAATTAAATTAATTTACATTTTCTTTAATTGAGGTTGCTTAAAATGAGAGAGTTCTTGCTGAAGGTGCAGGATTGACCATTTGTATTGTGCTTACTCTTAGAGCAGTTGGGATGTGTGCAGGACGGACAGGGGTTTTCCATACTGCTGGGCTGCTTTCTTCTTGAACTGCAGGAGTGTTTGCAGAACAGTGGCACCCTCATGACACTTTGATGTCTTGCCCCCTTCTCAGGCAGTGGAGAAAGAATCCATCATAGCCATGTTCCTACTGCCAAACGGAGTGAACAGACACAAAAGTTAAAATAGTTTTTCCTCAGGACATTTGACTAAAGGTGAAGCATACTGGATTTTATATTTAGAGCAGAATTGCCTAAAATAAAGGTTGGAATGATGGATGGTTTTGATGTATTTTATTGCTTTGACTATTAGGCCTACCTTATCCTTTCTCTACAATGTTGTCAACACTCAACTAGCTTTATTTTATGCTTTTTTGACATTTGGACAAAGCTTCCTTTTGCTGGAGTTTATCTAAACCAGATGGGAGTTTTCTGATGTCAGCACCCTGATAATTAGTAAATGAACAACTCTTTGTGGTGACATCTTGTAGTTTTGCAGGTAGCACACTTTGCTCATTCATTTGAGGTACCCCTCCTCCAAGAGACTAATCTAAGTCAGCTGTTTATAAGTACAAGTGGTCCTTGATCTTCTCAGTGTTCTCTAGGGTACAACACTACCTCTTCAAGCCTCTGCCTGATTAGCCATTTATTTTCCTATTGATGCCAGGAACTTCTCACAAAAATTGGATGATACATTTCTGGTATAGATTGAGGATGTGGCTACAACATTCTGGTGTGACAGACAGTGCTAAATGGAACAGACACTGGATGAGAGCTTGTACGTAAAAATGTACTTTTCCAGCAGGCAACTAATGTCTGAATGACCATATGACATGAAAATGGAGCTAATAGATGTGCTAGGCTGAAGGAATAAGCAGCTGCTCCAGGTCTGATAGAGAGGAAGCAATCATTTTCAACTGGAGCAAAAGAATTAATAACCAAAACATCCCAAAAGCCAATCAGGTGGAAAACTGAGGAGTAGGATTGGCTCATATGAAGTCCATCTTCTCCCCAACACTATTGCATTGTTTGCAAAAAATTTGGTACTTAAAGCCAGTTTTTCTTTATTTGGAAATTGAAGTCTTGATATTCTGCTGCACCTCCTCACCAGATATGTAGTTTAGCCAAGTTAGTTTACTGAGTGTCTTACAGGTGTTGAGTTTGCATTTCTGGGGAATAAAAGCCATTAGAGGGTAAAAAACTCTCAACTTTCTTTTTATAAACAGGTGTTCAGTACAGTCACATTTCTAGTTTTTTGTAGTGTTCACCTTCAGTGCTATTTCATTGCTATCTTGTAATGCCTTTACTGGGTGATGTAGCTGGTACTGTAAATGCTTGAAGTGTTTCCTTTTGAACACAACTAGTAATAGTGAGAATGAGCATTTTTTAAGGTATTGACTTCAGCAGGTGTGGTTGGGGAACAGTATTGAAGGGGATTGTCTTGATTTGAACATTTTCGTGATGCCAGGTAATTGGCCTTGTCATCTATGCTTTGGTTGTTTTCAATTTTTGTCCTTCCCACCAGGCTTCTCCAAAGGTGGTTACATTATCATGTGGTGCAACTTCTTTTGGCACTTGGAACTTCTTTGTCATAGTGATTTGTGCTCTGTAATTCTCGTTGTTTTGCAGTGTTCGGACTGCAGATCCCTCTTTTTGATCAGACTTTGATCCCTCTTTTACTCTTTTACTGTAGTGTAACATGCAGGTCCTCTTATCTGCCCTCCCTTTATTTTAAATTAATAAAATTAATCTCAGCTGGCACTTTTCTGAGATTTGATTAATTTCTGTCCTTTTGTCCCATTCATTCTAATCCAACTGAATGCGTCTTCCTATAGCTGAGAGTCACAGTGGCTTTGGTTTCAGTCTTCACCAATAGATAGTTTCTTATAGTTGGTAATTTTGTAGTTGTTTTCCTTTGTTCCTGCTTATTCCCTTTTCTTCCAAGTGTGTCCCAATGAAGAGCTGTTGATTTAGCTCAGCAGGCTGATGTGCATGATCTTCTGAATGGCTTCCATAGACTGGGCACAGCTTTCTCATTATGTTCCGTATTCTTCTAAGCATTCATGTGACTTAATTCTCATTGTTAGTAAACAATCCACAAGTATTACTTGTTCTTTCCTAAACCTGTTTCCTAGATGCATAAACAGTGTCCTCGTTTCTGTGGAAAAATGAAGTTTTGGATAGCTCTTTTCTCTTTCAGAAAAGCAGAGTCATCTGGGAGAGCTCTGAGAATTACACTCTCAGAGGAGTACACACATTGATGGTTGGGGACAAGGGTCACAAAACAAAGCAGCTGAGTTCAGTTTAGCTCAGGCAGTATTTTGTGGTTTACATGCACCTTAACACTTCTCAGTTTCCTGTTTCATAAAATGAAGACAGTTAAATTTTTTTTGTTAGTGTTTTTTGAATTTTTCTAAAAGAAAAATTTATAAAGTTACAAAATTTTATTGATATGTTTTGAGTATTAGTAAATAACTGAGTGGAAATTAACTGAAACTAATCTTTGCTTCTAAGCATGTTTATAATTTTAAAGCTGAGATGAATGCTACTGATGTGAGATTTCATGGTGGCAGGGGGTAGATAGTTCTCTTCAAAGAACTTTGATTTTTCTTTTATGCAGTTGTCCCTGAAGTGTTTCAGTAACATGTGACTGATGCTCTCTGTTACAAATACTGCTGTATGTCTCTGTGGATTGATAACTTTTACAGCAATATATCTTCTTATTGAAAAAAAAATGATGCAAAGGATCATCCTGTCCTGTAGAGACATGAGGGACACTCCCCTGCTAGACACTGGATTTTTGGTTGTTTGTGTGAAGGTGTATAAACACCAACATGTGTTCTTAACAGCATAGAGAAGTATCATGCACTGATCTTGCTGAAAAAGAGTTCAAGTGCTTCTGTAGGCTTAGGGATTCAGTCAGGTTGTGTTTGTCATGCAGAAAGCAAGGGGTACTGCTTTGTTAGTCAACATCTGGTCTGAAGCTGTCATAAAATGGGAACTTGGAGTTACTCAGGAAAACTTTAAACCAACTAAGTAAAAAAAGCCTGGAGATTTGAGATTATTGTCTTTATGATATTTTGGATAGCTGATGAGAAAAAAATCAAGAAATTAAAGTTTCCTGCTTCAATCAGTTCATTTGCTGTCTAAATGGAGCACACATCTTGGCTTTTGTGTGTGTATTTAGCCATAACTAGTAGTAGAAGAACAGGCTATCTATGTCTGCTCTAGTTTTACTTACAGCCTTACTACTTTTTCTGATTGCCTTTGTTTCATTCATACCACAAAATTCTAGGACAAGTTTAAAATGATGAACATCTATGTATATGTGGCCTAGGAGTTTTGAATTAGTATTTCCTGAACTTACATAGGAGAGCCTGTAGATGCTGTTGATGGTATTTTTATGCTTTTGTCTGTGGCCCATCAAATCTCTAATTACAGAAGAAAGCAGCATGCTTATGCAGGGTAGATTCACTTGCTGTATTGGGCTTTTTAAAAGTATACTGCTTTTGTATTAGACAGTCAGCATTGCCAATTTGCTTTTACACAGTAGTATATGGAATTTTATGGACCCTGTCTAGTGCTGCTTCTTGTGTCTTTGCTCATTTCTTATGTCAGTGGCACAGTGTAGGATTGTAATGTTGGACGTATCTTCTGGTGGTTGAGGATGCTGCCCATAAACTATCCACCTAACTACCCAAAACATTTTTGAAAGCTTTAAAAAAAAACCCAAAGCCTTTTCTGTTTGTTTGTTTGTTTGTTTGTTTGTTTGTTTGTTTTTTGTTTTTTTTTTTAAGATAGTTGAGGAAAATGTCAGAGTTAGTTCTACTATATGGTCCTTACATTTTTATATAGTTCTAATTTATAGATTTGCTGTTAAAAGAGTATGTACTTCTGAGCCACAGCTTCTCAATTTTATTTTACTCTGCTTGTAAACTGCTAGGGACAAACAATTTAATATAAAAATGGTAAAAATTGATCTATGAGTTTGAATGTCACAGTTCTAAGACTTCCATGCAAAGCCTTGAGAATTGCCAGGAATGTGGATTTCAGTGACACAATAAGGTGATGGGCACTGCTGAACATCAGGAAGACCCCTTGAAATCAAGTAATGAAAAGCTTGACAAAGCATTAGAAAATTAATCCATCTTTTTCTTATTTTTTCTGGCTGTAGAACAATGGATTTTTTGAGGAAATGATGTGTCTCCACCTAATATTCTTAAACAGAAGGTTCAATGCATATGCAAACTGACTCTGCATTAAAATAAACAGAGCTTCTACTGCAAATGTGCACTTGATAACCAAGACTGTAATGCATGGAGAGCAGCTTATTTCACTAGTATGAGTAGCTCTCATGAGAGGTTAAGACAGAGGCAGGTGGAAATGTTGGTTTGACTTTTGATATTGTCCTGATCTAGCTGGGGTAGAGTCAATTTTCTTCCTAGTAATTGGTACAGAGCTGTGTTTTGGATTTGGTACGAGAATGGTGTCAGTAACACTGATGGTTTTAGCTGTTGTTGAGCAGAGTTTTGAGTTGTTACAGTCAAGGACTTCTCAGTTTCCTGGTCTCTGCCAGCGAGGGCAGTGCACAAGAAGCCAGGACATGTTCAGGACAGCTGACCTGAGCTGCCCAAAGGAATGTTCCATACCATGGATCATCACACTCAGTGTATAAATTGGGGATACCTGGCTGTGAGGGGCCAGACACTGCTGGGGGGCCTGGTTGGACATCGGTCAGTGGGTGGTGAGCAGTGGGTTAGGGTTGTGAACCCAAATGATATTGGGGCTTTGAGGGTTTTGGTCCTCTCTATCTTTTCCCTTTTACCATAGTATTTTACTTTAGTAAATTATTAAACTGTTCTTACCTCCACCCATGCACTTTACCTTTTTCTCACTCTCTTCCCCATCCCACAAAATGAGGACAAGAGTGAGCAAGCAGCTTGTGGTACTTAGTTGTTGGCTGGTATTTAACTGCAACAGGATTTACCTGCTCCAGTGCTGGATAGATAAATTTGATTTTGAGTAAGTTATATTACATTAGAAAAGGTCTGAAGTATATCTTAGGTTGAATACTAAGTAGGAAAAATGAGCTATCCTTACTCTGTACAGTTAAAAGTACCTAAAAAAAGAGAGAGTCAAAAAGAAATCTCTTGAGAAATAGTTGTTTGAAAGTTTATACGTATGGAAGAGCTGATAGCTTTGGAACCTTTTTTCTTTGTGTATGGAAGATGCTGTCTCCTCTCTGCATTCTTCCATGCTTATTATAGGCTATTGCATTGATATGAATCCTCCACCTGGTCTCATCATTTAACCTGTTGAGTTTCATTATCTAGAGTGATGCATTTATTATTTATATGGGACACAGGTGGCTTTTTCCCCCGATGTTCTTCATTGGATGCTTTACCTGTATTTATAAGAGATTTTTTTTCCACATGGTGTCACAGTTTACGCACAGATGTGTATGTAACTAGAGACACATTAGACTGCAGAGCTACTTTCCTCTTTCCAACCTGTAACACCAGTTCAAAGTCCATGTATGTGGCTGAGAGATAGGATTAAAATATTTACTAGTAAAATCTGTTGTCATTTAGGATTTTTGGAGCCTTCCTAAACAGCAGTCCCCTCTGAGAGAAAACCTTCAGTATGTTGTTATTCATTGCTTCCCTTATGGTTTTGCTGATGCTAATACATACCTAAGGAAGTGGAGTTTTCTGTGATTCACATTCACTGATGCTGTTTTCCCCTGCTCTGATCCATCAAAGATCTGCAGGTGAAAGATTTTGTTCTTTTGAAAGAAAGGAGAAAAATACAGCTATGCATATTTTCCCTAGTGGTTTCTTTTTGTCTTCATCTTTAATCCCATAAACATTCATTACCTGTTTGTGTATCATCTCTGCTCTGATCTGAACCCATTTAACCAAAAGGAAGTGGCAAAGTTTTTGGTTTTTTTTTCAGTGTCTGCCTGAGGTTTAAATTATGCATTTTGAAGTTTAAAACTTTGAAGCAGTTGTTTTCTTTACATCTACAAGTTAAAAGGATCCAGCAAGGAATGTTATATTCTTGTTTTAGAATTTCAAAAGCTCTGTTTACTTTTAACATGCTTGAGTTTACAGCACAACACTATGTGGTGGAGAAATGCATACAAGTAATTATGTCAATTACCATCAGCTCTATGCAATTCTTCTGTGATGCTATGTGATTTAAATGTCATTATGTGTCTGGAAAAGGATGGGAAATTGTTGTTGTTAGCTTCTGTTTGCTGCTAGCAGCTGTTTTTATGACTGGTTTTGCTCATAAACAGGTGTTTAGAACATTCCTTTGACTAAGTGGTACAGCTTGTGCTGCTGTGAATTAAATTGTCTTGCTTGTCTATGTAGCTTCGATTTCTTTTGTTTTCACTTCTTTAAAGAAAAGAAAAATATAAAAGCAGGAAGGCTCCCAGCATCTGAGGTTTTGGTAAGTCATGCTTGGAGACACTGGAAGTTTATGATGAGAAAGAATGTGTCCTTGAAGAAAAAGATGTTTTGCTATGGGTATCTGTGGGCATGGCCTCCCAATTATATCTCATTTTATGCTGGTTCCTGTCTACTCCTGTTAAAGGAGCTTTCTGGTACTTTCTCTGCTTTGGTTAGAATTCCTGTTCCTGGTGCTTTTTAGTGCCTGAAGTGTATCTATGGTGGGTGATGAAGGATTGGACATAGACACTAAAAGTAAGTATGTATTAAGTAATATTCCATGGTGAAAACTTAACTCTGTATAAAATGCTTTTGAAAAGTATCATCAGATGGTGCTTCTGAAAAAGGTAAGGTGAATTCTTCCCCTGCCCCCCATTCTCATGTCTAACACCTGAAAGCAAGGAAGGTGCATTATTTGTAATTTGTGGACTTGACAGTACTTACAGGTGAATGAAAGCCTCAAAAGATCTTGTCGGGTCCTGTTTTTAAGGCATTTTCTGTATGTATTTTGTTCAAAAAATTATTGATCTCCATTCCTTGCTAGTTAATCAGGGATTAGAAGAGCAGAGTTTTCAACTGAATTGGTCATTGTCATTTAATATATGATCCAGTATGCTTAATTTCTATTACAAAAGAAACCCCAGCCAGGATCTGCTCAGCCATCTAAAACATGCAGGGGCCATCTGCAGCACTCAGATTGATGCCTGAGTGGTGGGGACCATCTCCTGTTTCAGTTGCATGTGTTGTGCTATTTATTTCTGACATGGCTATTGTTGACACTTTTCTGGTGCATGGAATAATGGTATTTCATGACAGAGCGACAGTATTGTCTCAGTTAATAGATTAAGGATGAATAGAGCTTTAAAGGGAAGCTGGGGAAGATCTTAGAAAGAACCTGGACTGTATTTGTGTCTCAATCCACTACCTAATCCATATGACCATTTTTAAAAATGGTAATTTGAACAGAAATAGCAGTTCACCACTACCTCATGGTCACACAGTGAAAGCCTCTGCCTTTCTCTGGATCCTTACCAAGAAAACAGTGAGAATATTTACTTATAAGGTAGGCAGCCCAGTTTCCCCATGCCAGCCTTGGAGTTTCACAGGCTTCCCTTCAGAAATGGTTCTTATATGGGAAGCAACTTTTACCGCTGAGTCAAAGTGTGTGTGAAAGACCTGAAGAAATGGTGGGGAGGCTTTGGTTGAAGGGATGTTTTCACCTCGAAATGGAGTGTGGTGGAGACACACAGGAGTTGTATAGAACCAAGTCACATCCCCCATCCATGTAGCTGAGTTATGGGGTTATACAGACATTGGTTGTGATTTTTTGAAGTGGTTTTGTGTCTGCTTGGTTGGTGATACGTTGACAATCTGTACACTGCATAGCTTTGGGAGATGTACATCTCTCTGGAACCCTCATCTGCTCATATATGCCTGAATTGGTATTGTCTATGATTTTACTAAGCATACCATGTACTTTTCTTTAGACAGTGTTTGGGTGTTTAACCATGATTTTCTTCCAGATAGAAGAGGAGATTGCATTGTGCTCTCTTTTGTTGCCTCTTGTTTGGTTTAAATTTTATTTGGGAGCAAAAAAGAAACTCCTTCTTCTTATTTATTAATATATTTTTATGTTTTATCTTTTTAATTGTTAGTAACAAAACCAAAGATCCTTAGAGCTGTTCATTAATTTGAAGTGAGAATAGCAGGAAAAGAATACAGCTAAATTAATATTTCTACAAGCCAGTAAAACTTAGCAGTGGCAGTGTAGTATGTGGAGATTTCAGTCTCTGGTACATCAGTAAATAACCTGTTACAGTTATCTGGATTTTTGCCTTTGCACACATGTTCTGCAAGATGAGGTAGTAAACTCCAATTTATGTCTTGTCTTTCATAGTTTGGATGTTGTTAGAACCATGTCCTTGTTTTGGCTCTAGGATCTTAGAGACTTTAAAATTACTCCTCCTGAGATGTGTAAAAGACTTGAAAACTTTGTTTCTAACAGTTCAGCTCTTTTTTGTGACAAGAATGATAGTATAAAGTCCATCTTTGGCCCTCAGGATGGTTAAATATCCCCGTTTAGGCAGATTCCTGTCTACCAGTCCCATTATCATCTAAGTAGCTTTTGATGGTACCCATGCATGCAGCGATCTCTGGACTCAAGGTGAACTCTTTTGTGAGTAGTTGTCAACAAAATACTGCTCTTGGAAAACTGGATGAAGAATCTGTGTTGCAGGCAGGAGAATTTATTGCATCTTAGTACTTATGGAGAAGTGAACTCTCCTATGGAGTAGAGAACTCCTATCTTCAGATTAGACTTCAAAAAAGAGATGGGGAAAGTTGAAAGTGCAAAGGCTGAAATGCTATAAGTTTGTGCTTGTTTTCAGACTGGTGCTGATAAAAACTAAACTTTAATTTGCATTTTGACTGGCTAAAGGAATTTACATCAAAACAATTTTAAAAAATCAACTCTTAATAAATACAGGAAATTCTGTAGAAATACTGTTCCACTAGGATTGCAAAGGTGTGGATTGGATGCTATCAACTAATCTTGCCTGTGGTTTTATAAGTCTTTCTCACCTTAGTACAAGTGTATAGGTGTAGGGATATTGAAATTCACTGTGATTCCTTCCAAGCCAGTTATTTAGAGTGGAAACCTGCATATTTTTACCCATTAAATTATTTACAGCTCTTCCTGCTGTAGGTGTGATCTTGTCAGACTGGGTAGTCTGGGATCATGGCAGGGATGATTCAAAATTTGCATTTCTTACAAGTTGCAGGGCTGCTGCTGAAAGCTTCTGGTGATGCTGCTGCTGCTGACTGCTTTCCATTCAGCTGTGGAGGCCTGGGTTGTCAGTGTTTCATACTACCAGTGCTAAAATCCATTGCACTATCATCAAGTTAAATTTCATCACCAGAATCTGGAGTTCTGGTCAAGATGAAAAGTGCTACCTTTCAGCCCGTGGGCAGACCTCTTGGGCACCAGTGGATTTCACGTGTTGGAAGCTTGTTTCTGGGGTGCTTTGCCAGATTGAAGGATGGATAGGAGGACCCAGTTCATCTCTCCTAGGGTTCCCCCTCTCAAAAGCAAGAGTTAACACCAGCAGTCTCTTTGGACCATCCCCCACCACGAGATGCATTCCCAAAGCCCAGTTTTATCTCACTTGCTCAGCAGCAATTTTTCTCAGCAGTGCTTTACTGGGAGAAGAGCTGCTGGCTGGGGGAGCAGAGGAGGGGAGTGCAGGCTGCCTCCAGCCTCTCCAGACTGTTGGGCTGGGATATCTGAATAGGGATGGGATTCAACTGACTGTAGGGTGGTGTACAGTGTAATTTTAAATACCCTTAGGTAGCTAGCCTGGCCTGTAGTTGGCACTCCAGGAAAGCACAGCTTTCCTTGTCATATTTGCCAGTGCTGTGTAGATGTCTTGGATAATGCTGCTGTGTTTTAAGTGGTGCAGTCATGTGCTTAGGCAGCAATACCTTGTGCTAACTAAAATTTTATGAGCCTGTCAAGACTAGGGCAGACAGGAGATAAATAGCAGGGCTGTAGCTGATGGTGAGAAGAACATGTGATTGTCGAGGATTCTTCAGAAATCTAGGTAGTAATAGCATCTTGTAATTTTAATGATGTTTTTAGTATGGTTTGATATGGTGTATGGTGATATCCCATGTGACTGTCTTCTGATTCAATAGCAAACTGTGTATCTTGAGAAGGCAAACCTGGCTCTGTTCAACTGGCATTTGCTAAGGATGGGAATGTTAAGTGGTACCCTATATTTCCAAATTTTAAGTTTTTTTCTTTTTCAGCTACCCTTATCAGTGACAGTCTTTACTTGCTATGCTCTAGCATTGCTTTATGCTTCACTTAGGAATTAAATGCAGTTTAGTACTATGTGAAACAATTTGTGTATTTAACCAGTAGAGTATAAGTATTTTGGAATTCATTTAATGTCTAGTGATACCTGTTCATGGTTAATACAGCAGTTAATTTTGATGGAAATAAAGCTTTTACCTAGATCCGTGGCTTTAGTTTCAAGTAATTGAGTTTGTAGTGAGCTTCTCATCTAAATGGACCCTTTTCTGGAAGAGGGAATGCTGTGGGATGAGCTGGTCAGGAAGTCCTCCTTGCACTCTGCTGCTAAAGAATCTGATGTCCAGCGTGGAAAAGCTGTCACATGGAGCCCTGAATGCAGGCTGAGGACTGAGAACCTAGTCTAGAAATTATCTTGTGATTTACAGCAGGAATATTGCTCTTCTTGTGCCTCTGACATAGAATGAGACAGGTTATGGGAGAAAGGAAACTGAACAATAGACTGAAAAGCAGTAATGTTACAATTTTACTTAAGTTTCAAATGTCCTATTTCCTGCGTGTGTTGATGCTGGATAGTTGCCAACAGGACTGTGAGGGTTTTTTACTGCCTCACTTCAATGTTTATTTTTTTCCCCCCTCCATTTCACAGCACTCTAGAGTCTTCTATTAATTTTCTCTTTTTTGAGTTGAAACAAAGCCCAAGAAAGGCTGTTTTATTCTCTGCCCTTTATTTCCCTGGAGGATAACGAAATAGAAGGGAAAAAATATCCATTGGGGCTGGAGTAATCAAAATTGTTTGTTGGGAAAGCTTTACAGGTTTCAGTTTAAACATGAAAGGGGAAAAGACAGGGAAAAAAATCTTATTCAAGACTCCATCTAGTTAAATATATGCAGCACTTCAGGCTTTGATTTTAAATCTTGCAGAGTTTGAGAGATGCAAAGCATTTAAAAGCATAATATTCCTTGTTAAATCTTTAGTGCTAGTTTCTTTGCTCTAGTTAGCTGCAAACTAACTCTGTTCTAGTTAATTGCATCCAGCTTCTTAAAATGCTTACTTTGTGAGCAAAGGATTCTCTAATTTTAGAGCTATGTGAACTTATTTGCTTCTACAAATACTTGATTCTCAGTTCCTAAAAAATTTGAGATTGTCTTTCTAGGTAAAAAAAAAAGAGCTTTTGTGTAGTGGAGCTGTGTGAAGATAAGATGTGAGAAATATTTTTTAAATTTTAAAACTCTCTTTTTCAGCAGAAAGTAAGGAAGGACCAAAATACTTAAAATAATAAATGACAGAGGATATATAGTTTTATGAAACTCATTAAACACTAAGAAAATCCTGTTAGAAATGAAAGGATAGAAAATGCAAGATTACTACAAGAAAACACTTTTCAACCAATTGATAAACTGTTGTAATCATTCAGATGGGTGCTTTCAAAACCTCAATAAATTCTCAGTTTTCTGTATAGATGATTGGATTCTATTTTACTGCTTGTGATAGATGTTTGAGGGGACTTATATAGCTCAATTTCACAGTCAACTTCTAACAAGACAAAATTTGAGAAAAAATGTGATGCAGAGAGCAGTGTCCCACTCTCGTTCTTCCTTAGAGCTGTGCCATTGCCCCTGGCAAGGACCACGGTTGAAAATAGAAACGTGGATTAAGTGGATTAGAGCTTGTTTGTTTTTTAGCTTCAAGTTCACTGTAAGATATAGACTCTCACTGTACTTAAGATTTGATTGTAGTTTGTTATTCACTGTTTGCATACTTCCCAGTGAGGCATTTCCTTCTGTTTGATGTTACAAGGCTTCCTCTTTTTTCATCTGAAGTATTCTGTGCTTCTAAATATATTTACCTTTTTAAGTAAAATTTAGCTGTAATAGGAAAATTCCCTCTGAGACTGTAATTTGTTTCTTTTTTTTCTTTTCACAAGCAAGTGATAAAAAGTTGGCAACAAAGTCGTACTCCTAGGAGAAATCAAGAATATATCAGTTAGATATGGTGTGAGTGGCAGACAATGGCAGAGATACTCAGTCATGAATGGTGATAAGATGCATGGATTGCTCTTTTTTCTTCAAGTAACAGAAGAACCTAAATCATGGAACTAAAACTGAAAGGCAGCAAATTTAACAGTAATTGATAAAATCAAATAGTTTTGACATGTTTTGTAACTAAGCAGTGAAACTCATTACTGCAAGATACCATCAAGGCAAAGAGCTTAACTGCAGCTCTTTAATAGAAAATTCATCTGGATAAAAGTACATCTAGGATTAGGTTATAATTTTCTTTTCATGGATTAGAATATACATAGGGGACAGTGAGACTTGCACTCATTTAGTTTTTATTTCAGTTTTTCCATCCTAGGGTCTTGGAAGATAATTCTCACATACCGAGATTGCTCTTTTACTGATCAGACTCCTCTATGATTCCTTACTGCTATTTTCCTTTGTACCTGCACTGGGACTCTGTTTTGGATGTTCTTAGGCACAGGGTACCATGAGCAGACAAACCAGATCAAGAGAGGGGTCCACTGTTGAAGATTTTTTGAGTTTTGTTCACCCTTCTTCTCTTAACTGCTCAAAGCCAGTTCTGTCAGAAATTTTCTGTGTGAAAATCTTTCAGGTTTTGAGAAGAGGCACCTATGTTTCTAGCACCATTGATAATATGTTTTGCAGTTTGGGGAATGTTTTGCTATGAAAGTGATGCATGGGGAATAAAGACATTGCTGCCTTCTTGCACTGTGTGTCTTTTCCACTTTAAGTCACTAGAGAAGACGTGTGCAAACTGCAAGTGAGGCCATGTAAGCATTTGCAAAGCTGTCCATTATCCAAAGAATGCTGTTTGCAAACCTTTCTGACAGCATCAACTTGTTAAGCAAAGTCATCTTATTTTAGAAATCTCTCTGCTCTTGGCACTTCTGTTTCTTTGCAGTCCCCAATAGCAGAAATACCTTTTTTCAGCTGTCTTTCTCCAAACACCCACTAATAAAGAACATACTGAGGGGAGATGAAGCTCTGGTTTTCAAAAGTCTTGCTACACTGTATCCTGGTCTTTTAAGAGTAGATATGGGTTGTTTTTATTTTTTTTTGTTTTGTTTTGTTTTGTTGTTTTTTTCCATGAGCCATTTATCATTGTTATTATTAGGAAAATGTCTCTTTGATTTAGGCAAAGAACTGTAAACCTGGATCTTTTTGCAAGACTAGCAAAGCTATAAAATTCAGGCAGATCATTAGGTTTCAATCCTCAAAGGTTATTAATATTTGGTCATCGGGGAAATTGATGGGAATTTGTAAATTTGTTTTAATTGGTGTACTGAGATTTAATCTTTGTAGGACATGAAAGTGTTGTAGTTTGAGCTCAAGCTTGGAGTATATTAAATATATACTGCAACTATAGAATTGATTCAAAATGGTTTCAAATTTTATGTTTAGCCCTGAGCTTTCTAGATTTCAGTTTTCTCATCTAGTAAAGTAGGATTTTTAATTTGGATTTGCCTCAGGGGGAAAGATAATCCCTAGAAACAAGCAGTTATTAAGGCATGAGTTCCTTTGCATGGGGAGCAGTAAACTGTGGGGTTTGTATGTATAAACTAGAATGTGCAGAGAACAGAGTCTTAGCTTGTGCCTCCTTTACTTCTCGTTGTGTCACATCAGTCTGCTGAGATTTATGATTAAGAATGCACAGAACCATTTAGAAAAATGAAAACAAGAAAGCAAGGCGACTAAATAGGTTGCCTGCACATAAATTTGGTTGATTGACAATGTTTCTCCAGCTCCCGCTTTGTTAGGCTCGCGTGCGGTGTGTGGCTTTGGTGGGCGGTGAGCTCCATCTAGTGACACTGGGAGCGGCGAGCCCGACTCACGGCGTGTCTGCCCCCCTGGCCATCGGCTGCTCGCCACTGCCTCTGGTTTGAAAGCACACACAGTGGGCAGTGCCATGGCACCCACAGCAGAAAAGCACAGGAAAAAATGAAATGGTTCTCTGAAGGCATTACATATATATATATACATATATATATACACACATATAGATACACATATATATACATAGACACATACACATATATATACATAGACACATACACATATATATACATAGACACATACACATATATATACATAGACACATACACATATATATACATAGACACATACACATATATATACATAGACACATACACATATATATACATAGACACATACACATATATATACATAGACACATACACATATATATACATAGACACATACACATATATATACATAGACACATACACATATATATACATATATATGTGTGTGTATATATATGTGTATCTATATGTGTGTATATATATTTAGATACATATTTAGATATCTATTTAGATATCGTGTATGCTTAAAAAATTGCTTTTGTTAAGAGATGAAAAATAATCGATGTTGAGTCTTAATTCGGCTTCATATGTATGTGTATACCATCTATACAAAAACTAATACTGATGATCACTTGGAAGTTCAGAATCCCTTGGAGCTTTTCCCTCTAGTTTGCTGTACCATCGTGTTACTGTTATAATGAACTTCAGCAGAAACTGCAGTTTGCCTTTCCTAGTAGCGATTCAGGGGGTTTACTGTTGCAAGGCTGCAAGCACTACGGTGTGTAAATATCAGAGAGGTCCAGTGCTTTCATGTGTATACTCTCTTGGGCAGCTCTACTGTGAGTTCCTGGCTGTACATTATTCATAATTAATAGAGCATATCTTTTAGCTCATTAACTGAAACCTGTACTTGCAGAGCAGAAACGTGAGGTCTGTGCTGGCTGCTGCTCCCACAAAGGGGAAGGTTATTATGTGAGAGTAATGTGGGCTGACTTCACTGTGCCTCTTAGCAAGAATACACAACACCAGGTTGGTTTTCAAAGACATTCCTGCACATTGGTTATGTTAGAAACTAAGCTAGCAAAAGAGTATGGCTCCTTTCCCAGGTAAGGAGCTGGGGTTCCACAGTGCTGAGCCTTCAGACTTCACCTGGCTGGCAGAGGAAAAGCATGGAGCCCTGGCTGTAGCAGGATGCCTTTCTGTACCTCATACCCCTGAATATCATCTGGGGAAGCCCACAGACTGCTCAGAAAATGCCTTGCTGATTAGTTGGAGAAGCTGTGGGGCTAAATTGGCGAGGTGGTCTCCTTGTAGCAGTTGCTATGGGAATAGTAGGGGTAGCAAAGCTCAGTAGCTTCTTAGTGGCAAAGACCCTCCCAGCCCCTGTGGATATAGATTTCCTGAGGTTCCCAAACTAGATTTAGACTAGCTCAAATCAGGTTAGCTTGGATATTGCTG
This sequence comes from Dicaeum eximium, assembly GCA_013396995.1. Classification (NCBI taxonomy): domain Eukaryota; kingdom Metazoa; phylum Chordata; class Aves; order Passeriformes; family Dicaeidae; genus Dicaeum; species Dicaeum eximium. The sequence goes on from VWZP01002893.1 coordinate 723,252, forward strand.
GCATACCAATATGGATGGACATGGTAGTGGGCTACTTCTACAGCAGCAGAGACTTAATGTAGGCTCCAGAATGGTCCTAAGATGCAAGGCAGGCACTATCCAGGGTTGTGGTCTATGGCAAACAGCCTTCTGCTGAGTATTACCAGTACCTGGGCAATGGTCATGACCCTGATGTGATGACCAGAGCACAAATTGCAGACTCAACATAACCTCAAGAGTGAGAGAGGAAAGCTTTTGATAAGGAAAACGAAACTTCCTGTTTTAAGAAATGTTTTCTGATGTACAGCCCATTGTGCAGTGTAAGAGCCATTCCCTAGGCATTCTGCATGGAACTGACATCAGAGATCAGACAGTAGAGGAGGATACAGTTAAATAATTCTTCAGAATGTAACAATCAAGCACAACTTTTCCTCTTTCTCTTTTATTGCACTTTAAATATTGTGTGTGGAAGACAGCTTATTTATATCCCATACACCATATGCTATAAGAGAAGAATCCAGCTATCCTGTTCAAGTTGACAATTTTTATGTTGTCCTTTAATGGATTTTCTTCAATATTCCTTGGAGATAAAAACAGAGGTCTGCTCTTGCAGAAGGGCAGCAGAAAGTCCTCTTGTGTTCTGTGTTTTACTGACTCACTTTAACAGGGAACATGTACAAACACCCACCCAAATCTGTACAGTTCTTTTTTGTCTGTTAGAAGAGGAAGAAAGCTTCCCTGAACTGTCTTAACATCTTGTCACATCTCTTGCATAAACCAAATATTTTAACTGTTTTCCCTCACACATACTCATGTTTGACTGAGGAGTATATTTTATGTTATCACTTTTTTGCTAAGCTTTAGGTCTCATCTTTCTTCATTTCATCATCTTGTCTTATTGCCTTTTTTTTCTGCTTTGGAATTTGTCAGATTCTTCTATTTATAGGTGCTAGCAACCATTAGTAATACATGCTTTAGTTTTTTTGGTATGTTTCTGACTGAGCCAGTAGCTTGTGGAAGGGAATATTTCTTTTGCAATTCTGCTGAAATCATTGACTACTGACATGCTTATTGATGTCATATGGGGCCATCAATGCAAGTTGTGCATCCAAGTGTCTTGCAGCTTCTCGGGGAGGTGTGGAGAGCTTCTGTGATGTAGCATATTTGCTTGAGAGCAAAAGGAGGGGTTACAAGTCCTTGAGCAGTAGCAGGGCTGTGACCTCCCCAGGGTTGTGGAGGCATGGTGGGATGGCCTATGTGATGAAGGGCTATAATCAAGAGAGACAGCATTTTTAAGAAGGACAGGCTGGGAAGGCAAGGAGAGGGAGTTGCCCTTGATGTGTGAGCAGCTGTATGCATGGGTGCTGCTTTGAGACCAGTGAGTGGTCAGACTGACAGGATGGTGCTGGAATTGGTGTCTGTAATTGAAAACAGAGCTTAGGCTGCCTTCCAACAACTGAAGAAGAATTTCATTCACAGGCTCTGGTTCTCAGGGAGCATGAACCACTGTGTTTTTTGGGAGGACAACTGTATGGCTCAAAGAGATTTCTTGAGTGTGTTCATGATAATTTGCAGAAAATCAGGGAGGCAGCAAGGAAGTTTTTTCTGCTGGACTTGGTACTTTCAAACAAGGCTGAAGTGGCCACGGTTTTGCAGGTTGAAGGCAGGCTTGGCTGCAGTGACCATGAACTGGGGCAGTTCAGGATCCTAAGTGGAGGGAGTAGAACAAAAAGCAGGACACATCCCTGAACTTGAGTGAAGCACGCTTCACCCACTTCATTGATTTGCTTGGAAGGAATCCCGTGGGATACAGCCCTGAAAAGAGGGCTGTAGGAGAGCTGGTGGAGATGCTAAAGTGACCTCCTCCAAGCAAGGTCTGTCCCAACAAGTAGGAAATGTAGCAAATCCAAGCAGGAGGCTTGGACAAATTAGCAGACATGTCCTAAGTGAGCTCAGGATTTGGGGAAGGAAGAAGAGCTCAAGAGAGTCAGGACTTAGGAGGGACTAAAAAAGCAAGGCTTTCCTCAGCAGTGCCCAGAAATCGAAAAAATATAAAACTTCCATGGGAACACCAGATGAAAAACATTTTTTTTTTTCTCACTGAGAGGGTGTTTAAACATGGAAGCAATTTGCCCAAAGAGCTTGTGGAGTCTTTGCATTTAGAGATATCAAAAACCTGACTGGACATCCTCCTGAGCAACCTGTTGTGGGTCACCTTGATTGAGGCAAAACTATTGGACTAGATAAGCTCAAGAGGTCCCTCCTGACCTAAATATTTCTGTGAAAAAGTGTTCCACAAAAATGGGTACTAATGCACAAACTGTGATCCTCCCCAGTGCTGTCACTCCCTGTCTGTACATCTGAGGGGTTATGGTTGGTAGGGGACAAACTTGTGCTGGAACTGCTGCAGACTTTTTGTGGTGCTGCTTCCCTAGAATTATTATTCAATCTTGCTTTTAGTGGTAATTTTTTTTGTCCTTTCACTACTTTTTAATTTAGTGCTTTCTCTTTGAAATTACATTTAGTTTTAAGAAGCTATTTCTTTTGATCTTATCTAAATTTACTCTTGTGTAGTTTTAAGGCTATTAGCTTTTTTGTTATGTTAATATACTTAATCAGTCTCTAATTAAGGTTTGTTTATTTCAAAGTTCCTTGCTAAGCTACTTTTGGAATTTGGAAAAAAAACAACCTGTGGAATATATCCTTTAGAAATGAAAGGTGTGCCAGCTTTCCAGAGCCATCTTCTTCCTCCAACAATGCACCTTTTGACAAATGAAATGAGGATGAGAACGAGACAGAAACTTTTTGCTTTTGTGGAGATATTTCACGATTGCAGCTTCCTAAGATCAGAGCTTGGGTGCATATAGACTATGGTACCAAAACCAAAAGAAATGACGAGAACAATAAGCCACTAATACATCTAAATTCTTAAAAAATACACTAAATTGGCTGGACATTGTGTATTTGCTGTTTTTTGTAGGTGTGGTAAAAATAGTTGAGCAGAGAAAGGAGACAAAGGAAATTGGAGTTTAGGTATGATAAGTGGAGCTAATGATTTAATTATCTATGCATTTTTGTTTTGTAGACTTTTTAACACAGTGTTTAGTTTTCCTCATACCTGAAAGAACAGTCTGAAAGGCATTTTAGTAATGCAGACTGATCTCAGTTTAATATTGATGGGGCTTGGACTATTCTGCTTTTTTTTTTTAAGTGTTCCAGTGCCTCACTAACTTAATTTTGCTTTCTAGATGTATGAATAGATAAGTGCTTTGAGGGTAAAAGCAGAGGCAACAAGTGCTGTCATGTCCTGGCATAATGGTAAGCTGGAGTTATTGACAGAAATCAGAGAGTGTCCACATTGTACTGAGTCTGAATAGTCTGAAGAAAACCATGAATGCAGGTTATGAAAAGCAGACAAAGGGACTGGACGGCAAGTACTGTTCTAGCCTCCTCTAAGTTTCATTTTTATACAAGGATGAATAGACATAACAATAAATGTTTGCTTTGGAAGGCTGAAGAGGGAAGAAGTAATTGTCTGTATATATGGGTTTCATGACCATTTAAAGAAGACTTAAATTATGAGGCCTGATGGGAACAGGTTCAAACTGACTGTTGAATGCAATAATTGAGGTACTTGTTAGAGAAATGGGCTAATAAAGGGTTAGGGCTATTATTTTTTTCCTTCTCTTTTATTATTCACTGCTTTTCAGGGATATGTGCCCTTTTTGTGGTGTCTGCATAGGCAAATGGAAAGAAAATGCTTAGGTTGGATTAAATAAAGGAAAGTGAGTTTAGTTTTTGGATAAACAACTTGAACCCTGAAAAGGAGGCCTTTGCAGACATTTCAAATGCTGAGCTGGATAATGACACATTTTTATGGTAGATGCATTAAGTGATACTGGTATATAGGAAAGATGTTTTGTTGTCTGTATGAAAATGTGAGCAGCTTGCAGGTTTGTAGAGAAAAAGTGAAAATTGTGTTTATGGTACACATCATGCTGTGATGAATTTTTTACTTGCACTGGATAGCTTGGCTCAGGTAAAGCATTTGTTTATTTCTCCCTCTCCTCACCTATCAAAATTTTACTTTTTTCATTATTTTGAGTGCTTTTGGTTAGTTGGTGGGTTTTGTTTATTTTGTCCAGTGTTTTACTTGATTTGATGAATAGTATAAAGGTGGTGACTTCTTCAAAGTAATGAAACCTGCTGCTGGTGTTTCATCCACTGGGCCCCATCCATTGGGATACTAAAATGTTGATGGATATGATTTTTTTGTCCATCAGCAGTGGTGTTGCTCCCATTGTTGGTGATATTCCAATACTTGATTGAATTTACGCATTCTCTGTAGACTGCTTAGGTGATTGCAAGGAGTAACTGTGAGCAGTTTGGGGATTTAGAAAGCTGTCATGAATACTTAGAGCTTTTATAAAATACCCCTGAAGAAAATTGAAGCGTGAGAGCAGGAGGTTACAAAATACTGATGAAGAGCTACTGTAATGAAATGCATCTTGGTAGCATTGGAGTAAAGGAGAGAGCAGTTGCACAGATGGTCAATTAGGAAACAATTTCCACTTGTAGCTACTGAAATCAGTTGATATTGATGGTAATAAAGCTTGAGTCTCACAACAGTGCTTGTTTTTTGTGTGTCTGCCATATTGTTATGTTAGATTGTTTGGTCATATTCTGATTTTCTGTGTTCTTCTAAAGCATGCTGTATATGGCTGGTTGTTGAGAAGCAGATTGTGCAATGACTCAGTTAATTTCAGGGCTGAAGTTGGGGAGGGAAAAGGCAAGATGAAGTCTGTGCTAACTTTCTGCAGTATTTTCTTAACTGGCAGGCTGGCATAATTCACTCTAGTGAAAATGTTGCACCCAGGTTAAGTGAGCATGAAATGCACATCTGGAAATAACACTCATGTTCCTCCATGCATGTAAGCCTTATACATGGCACCTTGCCCAGTGGGTATTCATCATGTTTATTTTTCTAGAAGTTTGCTATTGGCAAGTGAACCAATAAAACAGTTGATACACCAAATGCTGGTGTCTTCTAAGTCCTTTTCTCACATTCCTGAGGCGTCAGCAGCTTCTAGAAGCTGTTAGAAAACCTTCTGGAATCCTAGGGAGATGGTGTAAAATTATGTAGAGCTTTCAGAAGTTTCTAAAAACTGATAGGACTTAGAAAGTGATCTTTAAAATAAACATGTATGAATCTCTCAGCAGGGCAGTGTTCTGTTTGAGTAGCAAAAATGCTAGTGTAGAAAATCTGATCAATCTATGGTGAGATAATGTGTTTTGGAAACTACTGTGAATGTTTAAACAGCTTCAAAACTTGCTTCAAGTTCTCTGACTAATCTGCTGAAGTTTTATTTTCTCAGTATTTGCAATAGGTACTAGCTCACAAGAAGTCTCTACACAGATATAAGGTTCCATCCCCAGAACAACTGAAGAAGTACAGTTGAATGTTTATTGAAATTGTGGTAAGAATACAAAAAGTAGATGTGTGTGTGTGTACACACACTGCTAGCTGCACTTTTATGTAGAATATACTGTCTGAAGGGAGTGAGAAGCTTCTAACAGAGTTGAGATCCTAGGTATGGTGTTTAAGTTGTTCACAGAGAGTCGGATAAAATGTTGCTTGTGGCCTGTTCAGGCCAAGTGCTTTTTGTGATTTGCACATCAGAAGTGCTATCTGTAGGTCTGTTGAGAAAGTCACAGAGGAAATCAGCTGTAAATGACAAGAAAGATGTAGTCTGCAGTGTGACTGACTGTTCTGTTGTGATGTGACCCATCTGAGTGGTTGCTTTATTTACCAAAAGATCTTTGCACATCATCCTCATCTAATTATCTTCAGATGTATGATGACAATATCTTGTAAAAAGTAGATTTTTTTTTTTTGGTCATCCATAGGTCATTATTCCCAAGTAACTGGCATTCTTTCACCTGATATGGAGTTGCATTATATCCCTGTCTTGAAGATTGTGGTGTATTTGCATACAGACAAACATTGAACTTAGTTTTGGTCACAAAGTAGTAAAGGATCATCTGTCAATACTTCTTATATAGATTGAAGAACAGAATGTCTTTACATTTAACTAATGGCACTGTGCAATGCTAGAGAAGTAATGGCATAAAATATTTCCCTGCAATGCACGGAAACTAGTCTGGGGCAGTTTCCTTTTCTGGCAGTCATAAACTCATTACAAATGCTTCTAAATATTCTCATGTTGGACTGCTGTTGATAATAACCACTGATACTATCCCCTGTGTTTGTTGATTGGGTTTTTTTCTTTTTCTTTTTTTTCTTTTCTTTATGGTGATTGCCTGTGCAAGCAAAGCTTGTAAGCTGTGTTGCTTTTGTGTGTGATGCCTGGCTTCTCCTGTTCACCAACCCTACTGCAGGAAACCAGTCAGTGAAAGCTGCAGTCCCATCAGAACCCAGCACAGGCAAGCTGGGGAAAAGCATAGGGCACTAAAGTGGGACATGGGAGCTCAACTGAGTTCCACTTTGTAGGGGTGTTGTTAACTCAGAGGGGAGATGGTCAAGTGTAGCTGAGAATTTTATTTACAAAGTAGGAAGAAAGAGATAGTGGAATGACTCAAGAAGTCTAGTATTTAGTGATAAGACAAATTATCATTCTCATCAAAGAAGAATGATATGGGTTTTCAAAAGTGTGTTAGTTTGTTCGCTATCAAGAAGTAGGAAAATTTTCCTTATTAAAATACAGATATAAACCAGAATCTTATGTGAAAGCCAATTTTCATTAAGAAAGAGGTTACAAACCCTTTCAGTTAGGAATGGGTAGTGACCAGTTTGAGGTTTTTGTAACAGTTCAGTTATACTGTCAAGATATTAGGACACTTGATCTGCTTTATACTCTGAGGAAGGAAAATTGTTAGCTGTCAATGGAAAGAAGTTGCTTTTCCTTTTTTCTGTCATTATATGTTACATTGGCAGACAGGGGTTAAGTGGAGAAGTGATTCTGTGTTGATCTTTTTAAAGCAGAGTCATGGAATGGTAAATATTTGCCATAATTGGCTACAGCTCTTGTCCCTCTAATTGCATAGCTTTTTAAACAAAAGGTGGCACCAATGGTAGAAATTCAGACTGCTTTTGTTTGGAAGTCATACATGCTAATTTATTGATAGGAATTGCACATTGCTATTTTCTGCTATAGCCCAGTTTGATCAAATCACCATTTAAACATATTCTAAACAAAATATTCAACCTCAGGCACATTGCTTGTGTGAACTGACAATTGAAAAGTTTCCCTTGAGAAAAACTGAGTTTCCAGTATTTCCCCCAAGCATATCAAACATCAGTGTGAGCTGTCAAAGTTGAAGTAGCACTACATCAGGATAACTTTGAAAAAAAACCAAACAATCATGTTATGTTTCTGTTCCACGGTATCAGATGTCATGGATACTGGGGGTGGGTATCATGATGCCCTGGATAATGCTAGATTGTGTGGGACATTAAGTGGCACTCAGTAGCTGAGCTGAAGGCAGGCAGTCAGGCACACTAGGCTGGACACCCAATACCCATGAGCATGCTCCAAGACAAGTTTCTCAACCCTGAGGTGCCCACTGATATCTTACTGAAGAAACTTGTTTGATAAAGGAAGCCTACATCTTTCTTGATTTAGATTTCCAAATGCTGTGACAAAAAAGAAAAGAAGTCTCTTTTACAGTGTAATCAAAAGTTGTGATGTAGATTTGTGGTGATGGGACTTACCTAATTGTGACTTAGAGAGATGGTGAAAGGAATTAACGTTTCTGGTACACTTTATAGAGCTGTGGAAGGATCATATAGGCTGTGGCTTTGCTTTTCTTTCATTATTTACAGAACAGCCCAAAGACAATAACTGTTAAGCATACAGTCAATATGCAGTCTTTTTATTTAAAAAAAAAATTGCTACTGCGTCTGTTTTGAAATTGAAATAAAATCAATTAATAATATTACTTCCTTTCAATCATGGTATACAAGCTGATGTTAACTCCTTTGGGATCCTTAAGCAGCTCAATAGTAATTTTGATAATACTACAATCTATCACTGCTACAATTTTTAGTATTGTTGGAGCTCTATGAATAGCAGAAAGTTAATCAAAGAGACAATAATGCTAATTAACTTGGTATATTCCCCATACTATATTTGTGAATAGTCTCTCCAGTATCACAGCCTCAGTGGTGAGCTGGGGAGTTGCCTTAGAACTAAGCTCATTTGCAAGTAAGCAAAGGAGGTTTTATTGGTTATTCACACAGGGAATCACCATGTACAAGTAGCCCACCTTTCTTCAAAGATTTGTGTTCTGCCATTCTGCCTTTCCCAAACTAAACAAGTCTTGGCATGTCCCTCTTTTCTTTCTCCTTGAAGAGTTTATATACACTGAATACATGTTGGACTAGACTGTTCAAAGAATGACCATCCAAGGGTTGGTGGGATTGTGTGTAAATGCACATGGAAAGTCCTTTAATTTCTCTATTAAATTGTCAATGTTGTCAATATGTTATTACTAAACAAACATTAAAATTGATAGGAATAAAGACTTTATTCCTTTGGTAAGGAAGTATGTAATACTTAAAGGGCTTCCCTTATGTTTTATCCCAAAATAGCTTGGGCTTTTAACTTTCAAAGCACTGTCTCTTTTTCTCTTTTTTTTTTTTTTTTTGGTGCAAGAATCAAATTGTATAACAAAGACACTTGGATTTACATTTAATAGATTATACAAAAAAAAAATAGGATTTTGAAACTTGCTTGTTACTTCTCTGACATGGCACACTAAGAGTATTTATACAATCATGTAAGGGTCTTCTGATGCTTTATGAGGAATTTCTGGCTTTGCTGCTGCAAGAAATTTAAGAAAAAAAAGCCCACAAAGAAAACCAAAGGAAAAAACATAGCTCAAGTATAGGATGGTTTAACTTCCTTCCTTCAGCTTATATGCTACGTAATATAGTTATTTATATAGCAACTTCTTCGATTTTAAAAAGGAAAACTATAAGTGGCCCTGGTTATGCTCCTTTGTAGGGGCTTTTCTCCTGAAACTCTCATTTCTTCATGTGTAGGAAGGGGGTGGTACTTTATCATGGTTTGCTTCTGTTTGTAATTGCTTGCCGATTCTTGAATTCATTCTTGTTCTCTCATGAAGTTGACAGATACATTTCTGTCCTGCTTATTTTCTCAAAACTGTTATAACTTACAGTCGTGACTTGAGGCTGTTACATTTCTTATACTTAAGAGTAATAGTTACATTTCATTCAGTGACTGTGTTTCAAAGGCGTTTAGGAAGAGCTCTTCAGTGTCCCATAATGCCTCAATTATATTTTCATCAGTTGTTCAGCTTGCAGGCAATCCTTTGAATTGATCTAACCAGCCCCAAACTAGCAGTTGTGCTATGAACTGTCTCTTTCTGACAGTCTCAGCTGTTATTAACACACTGTTCTTTGCTTGTTTCTCTGTTTCCCAGGGTATGAGGGTTTTTCAGAACCTCTCAATTTCCTCACACTGTATTCAGAAGGCCCAAAAATGATTCCCATCCACTGTGTGGAGTAAGTGTTGTAGAAACAGAGACTAACGTGTCAAATCCCCTATTTCCTACGAGTGGTGGTGGTCAATGTGTTGGGGAGGGTATTTTTGTGTTGTGTTTTTTTTGTTTGTTGTATTTTGTTTTTTATTATACCACCAATTTAGCTTAAACCAGCCCCTTTTCCTCCAAAAACATACAATGGTATCAGGTAGGGTTACTAGGTACCATGGAGAGCAGTCTTATAACTAATTATGAAGCTTGGGATGTATTCAATACCCCCAGGAGCTGGATGCTTGCTCAGTGTGCAGTTGAATGTGTTGCTTTTGAGATGTCTCATGAGAACTCCAGGGATAGGGAGGCTGACAGGTAAATGAGGTTTGCAGGATGAAGTGCTGAAGAGCTCTCAAAGTGAACGTGAGAGTTGCATGGAGAGTTGTGTAAAGCCCAGAGGTTTGTACTGCTCAGGCTCTTCAATCCTATTGACTTTTGAGGCAGTGCATGTAATGAAGCACCTGCTGTGAAGGACTCCTGGGTCCGAAGATACGAACATGAAGCAACTTGCTTTGTGCAATGCTTTTTTCCTTTTTTTCTTCATCACTAGTGTCTCTCTTTGAGCTGTCTCTCTGTGCCAGTAATTTCTTTGGAAAGTGAGACAGTTGCCTTTAAGTCCTGAAAGGGATGCTGTCATGTGGGTGTCAAAACTCCTCACTTTTAGCTTCCATTATAGCGTGGTTGTCCTTTTGGATTTGGAGCTCCATGGGAAAATGTTCTGGTGCATTGTGGAGAGGGGATAGGTCCTTTTTCTACTCTTCTTGAGAGCGTTTTAGTATCTCTAATACAGTACTGTAATCCTTTCTGGATGCAGTTCTGTATCATGTAGATGATTAGCTGCAAGACCTAGAAGAACTGATGTTGAACAAGTGCTGGGAATGATTGATATTAAAGACAAGACCAGATCAGCTTTGCACAAAATCCGAAATAGTCCCTACTTAGCATCTCAAAATGCAAGATACAAAGGAACTAGTCACTGAGTCAGCTTCATGGCATTCCCAAGGTGTTTGCCTGACTTGAAAGCTTTGGGTGCTGAAGGGTCTTCAGAATTAAAATCAACTTATTTGTTCAATTTCAAACAGCATTCTATTGTCACTCCTCTTCAATAATATGGTAGCAGTTCAACACTTAATTTCAATTTCAATATTGTTGGTTTTATGTTAATTTTGTAGTAGTCCCAAAGTGTGACTTATTATTTATTTTTGTCTGCTAAACTGCAATCCAATTTATGTTGTTATTATTCTACCTCCATATATAATAACTCAGTGCTCTAAAGGAAGCCTCTTAATGGTTTCTTACTGGAGTAAATTAAGTAAGCATGCTGTCTGTTCTTTGTAAGTTATCTGTGCCATGGTGAGTCCATTCATATTCTGAAATTCATTCAATATAGTTTCCATGCGGCAAATATTAAAAAATAGCAATACTGGGATATTTAATAGTGGGGAAAATTCATTGCTATTTTTCCCCAGTTATTTTTATTGCATAGATCTTTGTGGCCCAACAAATCAGCACATCTATGTTTCTGTTAGAGAACCCATGGAATCTGCATGAACATCACTAACAGGACAGATGAGTTCTGGGCAAGGTATTTCCTTCATGGTTCTCTGCAGCATTGTACTACAGTGACTGTAGATGCTGTGTCATTTCATCATGTTTAGGAGAGAAATTACTGAGCCAAATTAATCCTGAATGCAACTTCACTGAAATTGGAGTTTGATTCCAACTCCTATATGATATTTTTGCTTAGCCTGCTGTGTAGAGGCCTCCTGTGTTTCAGGAGGGTTCAGTAAAATGACTTATGTTTTTCAGACCTAGTGCTCAAGAGGAGTTAATGACTGGGTAGTTTGTGGAAAAAGAACAGGAGTTCTAGGTGTTTTAAATATATTTTTCATCTAGCACTTTTGTGAAAGAGATAAAAGGAAATTACCACCCCAGCAAAATCTGCAGTTGCTTTACTTCTGTTGAGCTTTCTCAAGTGTGTACCTAGGAAAGCAAGTTGGCCTGTCTACAATTTTCATGAAAATATCCAAATATATAAATCCCTGCAAGTATTGTTAAATGCATCAGTTAATACAGGATTATAACTCCATGTTAGTCTTCTTAGCACAACCTTCCCTTTCATTCCTCATTCCAATAAAATGTGTGCTTCTGGTAATGCAGTATTTAGTTTTTCTTTGGCTGCTCCTGTACATGTGAGAAGGTTACAGTGACTTGGCTGTACTTGTATGTGTTACGTGAGTGTGAGGGCAGAATTTCCATCTGAGAGCTGATTCAACTTTAAGCTGTGCTTTGTGGACCTGCCTCGAAATGCCCAGGATGCTGCTTGCCATACTCTCCTTTGTTGTTTGGCACTTTGAAACATTTTCCTTTAGAAGAAAAGCTGGAGGTTACTTGCAAATGCTATTTCCAGCATGAAGGCCTGCAGTTTGTTGTTCTTCCTCAGCTTTGTGCTTTAAAATGCTTTAAAAAAAGAGATTTTCTACCTCTTTGTGTTTGTATTTTTTTTTTCTTCCTCTTCAAATATCATGTTTGGACCATGTATCTAGCAAGCCATTATTTTTAGCAGTCTCTCAGCTGCTTTATTCCCTAGGGTCTTTTCAAATTATGTAGTCTTTTTTCCTGTCACCTATTTATCCTGTCACCTATGTATTTCTTTTGTACCTCAAAGCCTATCTTTATTGTTTCTTACAGTGATTGTTCCTGCTGTGGGCATGTTCTCCTTTGTTCTAGTTTAGTACATCATTCTACACCATTTTCTATTTCAGTGTATCATCTCACCTTTTATCTGTCCATCTGCTAATTTTTTGTGTCTCTCTTGATTTCCAGCTTCTCATTAGTCTTCCAGATTATCTTTATTTTTTAAAAAAATATTTTAGTGTACAGGTCTTGGGTGACTGGGAGTTGTGTGCTGGCCAGGCCAAGTAATTCTTCCAAGTGCATGGTGCTGTACCCTGGGCTAGGGCAAACCCCAATATCAACAGTTTGAGGATGAGCAGATCGAGATCAGCCCTGCTGAGGATGTGAGGTGCTGGTGAGTGAGAGGCTGGACATGACCCAGCAATGTCTGCTCACACCCCAGAAAGCCAAACTGGGCTGCATCCAAAGCAGCCTGGACAGCAGGGCCACTCTGTTCTGCTCTGTAGAGATCCCAGTTTTATGGGAGTTGTGTGTCCAACTCTTAGAGCCCCAGCACAGGAAGGACATGCACTTGTTGGGAGCAAATCCAGAGGAGGGTCATGAAGATGGTTACAGGGCTGGAGCACCTGTCTTGTGAGAAAAGGCTGAGAGAATTGGGTCTGGTTCACTCTAGAGAAGAGAAGGCTTAGGGGTGACCTAATTGTGACCTTCCAGTGCCTGAAGGAGCCTGGGGATGGGGAAGGACTTTTTACAAGGGCACATAGTGATAGGACAAGGGAGAAGGGCTTTAAGCTGAAACACAATAGATTTAGATTGGATATTAGGAGGAAATTGTTTACTGTGAGGGCGGTGAGAGACTGGAATAGGTTGCCCAGAGAAGTTGTAGATGCCTCATCCCTGGAAGTGTTCAAGGCCAGGAATGATTGGGCTCTGAGCAGTCTGGTCTAGGGGAAGGTGTCCCTGCCCATGCCAGGGAGGTTGGAACTGGATGATTTTTAAGGCCCCTTCCAACCAAACTATTCTATGATTCTGGGAGACAAGATAAGAGAATTTTGAATAATTTAACTTGAAAGGGATATCCTGAGCCATTCATCTGGGATGTTATGTGGAGTAGGTTTAATTAGGTCAGTCTGCAGAGCCTTATCCAAGAAAGTTTTGAATATCACTAAAAAGCTCACCAACTTGTGATTTCCACCTTTATGTCATCAAAAGACTATTCAACACCTTGAAGACAGATACCAAAGTTCTCTCTCTTGACAGCATCACTGTCAGGTGCTATGGTGTGAGATCAAGTGCTACACACAGGCAGCTTTGTGAGAAGTGGCAGAGCCTTGCAAGCAGAATCCTCCACAGCATTGAGATGATTACCTGTGGAATTGGAGATAAGCAGCTGAGAGAACATGCCTTGCAGCTCCAGTAAAATTATACAGTTTTGCTTTCTCATAAGGAACTCATCACATTTATACAACAGTTATGTAAGTACCTTGCTATTACTATTGGAGAAAAATCTAATCAAAGTAGAACATAATGGTAATGTAAGAGATTAAATTTAGAGGACTGGATGTAAACATCACATAAACATGATTAAAGGATGCTGGGAGCTGTCAAGGAGCATATCTTGAAACAGGGTTGGCAGTCACAGTTCTAGAATCAACTGGAAATTTTGTGCTTTGGCTGTTCTGTGAGAAAGTCTTTGGTAATAGCACACAATTCTGCTCTTATGTTTGTTGGGATCAAACATACCAGAGGCAAGCTTTGCTTTTCTAAGGTTATGCAACATTGTTAGGACAAAAAAGTGTGATATAGCAGAAGTGTGAAAAGGTATTGAATAAAAGTGAAGACATCAGAAGAAAAATGCCTGAAACAAACAAACAAACAAAAAAAATCCCCAAAACCAGAACAAAAAAATAATTGAAAAGTTATCTTCCTCAGTGAAGGTTTAAGCGTTTCAAGCATTTTTAGATCTGCAAATCCAACGCTTATTGACAAGGTTATTCAAACAATAAATGAGTGAAAAATACTGCATTTTCTACTGTTTGTTATGCTGCTATGTTTATTATAAATGTTGAAAGTGAATTGTTGTGAATTTTGGTCAAAGTAAACAGTTTCAGTAATTTCCTCTTTGCAAGTCTTCATTTGTGTGTAGTCAATCACAGACTTGTCCAAATTGCAAGCATTTTTCTTTATCAGTGATTTTGTGAAATCCCTAAATAAACTGATATGCATTTAGTTAACATGAACTGTGGACAATAATGCCTGATCATATGTGTCAGTCTTACCAGACTTATTTGCTACGATTGAATGAATTTCTAAATTGTTATGCAAAGCACCACAATGACGTCAGTTTAGTATACAAGTCTTGACAGAACTCTCCAGGTTTTACATAAATTTTCAATTTGTGTTGGTGTAGTAGGTAGTAGGCAGCTTTCATTCCTGTGTCCTGACAAAATCAGATGCTAAGCAAAGGAGTTTTACTTGAATTTTATCAAGCTGGGGAGGATACTTGGAGAAAAGACACCTTCTTAATAGATAGATTTGGCTGTTAGAAACTTTTTCTTCAGCTTGTAACTTCTCAGTTCCTCCTGGCTGCCCATGTAGTGCATGTAAATCACCTATGTTTAGTCAAAATGTTGAAGCCTTTCTATTTGCTCTGGGTCATTTCAACTGTAACTTGTACCAGTGGCTTCTTCAGGTTGCAGAATTGCCTCTGAACTTCATAGTGGTACCCATCTCCTTTTACTTTCAAAGTGTATTCCAAAATGCAATCCTCAAACTTGTGCAATTGTTACATCCTGGCTCTATAAGACTATATCTCTTCCTTTAGGACCCTGTGGAGGTGTCTGAGATTGTACTGCCAGGCTTGAATGCAAGGGATCTGTGGACACAGCATCTTCTGGCTATTGGGGTTGCATTTTTTTATCTTTGTCATATCATTAATTTCTGAGTTCTCTTAACTAGCAGATAGATCTTTCATAACTTACTCTACATGCAGACTTTCTCTGGGGGAAGAAGAGAGGCATTGAGTGGGGTAGCAGAAGGCTTTTCATTTTCCAGATAATTTTCTAGTTACTCAGAACGTTCTAATAGAAGTTTATATTGTACTTTTTTCTTTGTGTATGTATTTTTGAACTGCTTATGAATACAACATGTTTGGGCTGCATTTACTGCTGAGCCCACACTACTTGTAATTTTTGTCAGGGAGATCTCCCATTATCTACAGAGGCTAGGGTAAGGCTGGCTGACTACAGCTCTAGTAAGTGTCTGAAGAATGCTTAATAAGAAGCACAGCAATCTAGGGAACATCAGGTGTCTTGAGTACTATTTACCACCAGCTCACTTGAGTTGCTTGTAGAGTAGGCTTGTCTAGGAATTACTTTCATTTAAACTTTCTTGTGTTTCCTAGCTAATTCACTCATTCCTGACAAGGTTGGTACTCCTGGATCAAAAAGATACCATGGATGGGATTAATTTAGTTGCAGCAACTGGAACTAAACTGAGGATGGACTGGCTCTTGCAGATCTACATGGGCTCCCAGAGCTGCATGTGTGCCCTAAGCTTATGTTTGCACCATTGCAAGTAGTTGGTTTCCTAGTCAGGCTTTCTTAGCAGGGTAGAACTTGTGATTCCTTGGGAGTCTTGCAGGGAAAGAGTCAGATACTTAGAAAGGGAAGTGGCACAGAGTCAAAGAGAGAAATAATTTTTGAACCAGATTTCTCCTTGTTTTCCCCAATGACTGTCAGGGATTAGAGGAGAAGTCAAGAAAGAGATAATTCAGATCAATCAACTCTGAAGAATGTGCTGGAACCTCCCAACAGGTTTATGAATTATTTCTTTGCCATGATAGTTATAATGTTGCCTAAACATACCTTGAGGTTACCAGCCATTATCTGTGGAGAAAAATAACACTGTTGGCACTTGAGAAATAAGCTACTTGTGCTTAGACTGATAAACAGCCATTTACTTCTGATAAACACCCATTATAGAGAGGCATAATATTTTGCAAGATGTCTCTAAATATTGCTGTAATGTAGGAAAAAACTGTTAATCTGTTGTATCCAGAGAAATATGAGGGTGAGGACTTCACTCTTCTACCTCTCAGTTCTGTAATGCTTCTGTAAGAAAAAGATAAATGCCTCTGATGTAGTCTGTGGCTGTTTAAGTATAAAGCTCTTTGAGGTCATTTCTTCTTATATATGTTATATATCTGTTGTGACAGGATAGTGTGAGGTGTCAGCTGGAAATAACTCTGGGTGTTTGTTCAGTTTTGCAAGTTTGAATACATTTTGAATGTTCCCAAGGGCTCTTGCAGTCTATTCGTAATGCTGAGGTTTTTCCCCTCTAAGCCTTTAGAAATACATCTTTTCCCTCTTATTATTCAATGCATTTAATTCTTTTGACAGGATAGGTGAGTGGAGAAAGTGGAAAGAAAATGGTAAAATAATTTGACACAATAATTCCATGTTAACAACTAGCAGAATCTACCAATCACTAAGTAATTGACAGATTCTGATAGTTGTTAACATGGAGTATAATTGATGGTGATTAATTTCTTAGCATTGGTATACTTAGGAGGTAATTAGAAAGCAGTTTAAGTGGCTAACATCAAGCTGATTGATATTCTGTATAGGATTGGCTCAGTGTCATTCCACATGAAAGTATAAGTGAAAGCAAAAATTCTTACTCGTATATTTTTAAGGTATTCCTTTGTCCTAGTTACTGTCTGCATTTCTTTGCAAGAAATTCTTGACCTGTTTTTCCATTGTAAGACTATCTGTGGTTAAGTTTGACAGGTATCTAAGTTGTTCTATGCAATGCAAATATTGTTCCCAAATATTTCTAATATTTTAAAGGTTCATAAGGGAATCGAAGCCTCTCTCAGCCTTGCCAATCTGTAGTCATTTGCTGAGGTGTTTTACTGCTTCCGTCTGGTCTCAGTTGTTTCTGAATGAGAGGGGCTGCAAGGCAGGACTTTTCTGGCCTGTTGTGGTTCTGTTCCACATCCAGTGTATTGCCCATATGGTCTGGTATGCAAACACCAGAGAAGGAGGGGATGGTAGAGAAATTTTCAGGATCAGCACATTGGGAAAATAAACTTTCTTTGCTTTGCATCTCCTCAGCGTGCCTTCCCACACCCGTGCACATGCTTCCTTCTTCAGATGGTGGCTAGCAGAAATGTTTGTATTAATGAACACCAGACTGCCAGCCTTACAATACAATTTCACCACAAAGGCCAGTGACAAAAGGTGGTGCTAGTCCTATTCTGAGAATAAGTTTAGCTGTAGATCTTGCCCTTCTCAAACTGGATGTTAACTGAGTATATGATGCATGCATAGCAGGGGCTCTGGCCTAAAGCCAGAGAAGTGTTTGTGTAATATTAGTGGCAATTTTGCAGCCAGACAGAAAAGAATATCTTTCTTTTAATGCATGTAAATTCTAGGCATAACAAAATAAATGCCTCCTGTGCTAGCTGTGGTTATTTACATAAATCATGTTATGTTAATAAAGGGGTTCACACTGTCAGGAAGGAAATTGAAAACTGCCACAAACAAAACCTTAGTAAGGAGATGCAGGCATTTCTTTGCATAATCTTGCAGTCTGACTTGAAAACTCATTCCCAATGTTTGTTCAGGGTGAGAGGGCTGCAGGAGAAATGTCTGGATGCTTTTGTTTTTTTTCTTTTCTTTTTCAGAGGAGAGCTGTCAGATCAGGTGCACTGGAGATACATCCCATTTCCCTCTCTATGGGAGCATATGGAGAAGTGGAGGTGTCCAGGCTTCCTCCTGCTGAGGAGCCCTGGGGATTGCTCTGTTCATTCTAATAACTGTGACTGAAGAGGCTTGAACTGAATTGCTGCTGTGATGAGAGGCACCCAGAGGGAATGGGGTTGACTTAGAATGGTTGCCTGTTCAGGGCAGACTTGATTTCCTCCACGTTATTTTGCTGTGATGTCAGTGATGGGGCTGTAGGAGCCAGCTCTACCATGAACACAGATGAGGAGTGTAGGAAGCATTTTTGACAAATTTCTCACTATAAAGATAAAAAGAATCAAAATCAATTTGATAAGGGCAAACTCTCCCAACTGATAATTAATTGGAAAATCCACCTGTTTCCTTAGAGATCATTCTGTAAGGGGTCATCCTGTAAGCATCTGTACCATCTTAAGAGTGCAGTCCAAAAGAATGACTTTGATGGAAAAGGCAGGTGGCATTAGTGTGTTCAGAGCATTGCTGCTCATGGCACAGCAGAGGTGCTGGTCAGCTTGAGTTCACAGACCTGAGTTTATAGATACAGACTTGGGGTCAATTGTTTTCATGTTTGATGCTAAGAATAGTTTTGTCTATGTTGGTCAGCACTTTATATTAATAAATATTGGTAAATAGGGACATTAGCCTATAGGCTTTGCCTGAGGTTATTAATTTTATATGTAGTTTTTTCTGAATAGAGGTTTTTCTCACAAAAAATGTTTTGTTTTTTTCCAGGAGTAGTATTGCTGAAAGCAGCTGCCAAGTACAACTAGATTAAGCGTTTTCATTTGAACAGTTTATTAGCTGAAACGTACAGATTTATGTTGACTGCATCTATTTGTCAATTTAGTTTGAACTTGGCAAGTATTTATGAAAAAGGAAATGGGAAACATAAAAATATTATGACATTTAATATAAAAATATTTTGACTTTTCATTTTTCACAATGTCTCAATGTTTAACTTAGTCTAAAATTATTTATATTCTCAGTCAGTGAAAGCAAAAATGTCTGGTTGCCAGTGAAATAAAATGTTTTCATAGAAAAACTTAGGTTGCAAAGTGGTCTCCAGAGGTCTGCGGTCCAACTCCCTGCATAAAACAAGGCCAGCTTTTAAAAATATTATTGTCACTTTGAGACCTCCTTCTGTGACTGCAGCCTTTCAAAGATGATTGAAGGTGTTCTTTCATGGACAGTGGCTGGCTCCCTCAGTCGATTTGGATGCAGCCTTTCTCCTCCCATGAATTTATTTATCTGTGTCAGAAACTTTGGAGGCCTGACCTCACCATTGAATACCACGGCAAAGAAGGCACAGTGTGAATACTTCAGCCCTGTTTGGCTTTGAATTAAAACAAAAACTCCATGCAGAACATTTTTGGGTTGCTTTCACAGGGAAATTTTTGGTCCAGAAACCAAGGAGATTTTCTGATTGGCATGAAATTATTTTCTCTTCCTTCTGCTGATGTTGCCACTTTGTTCAGTGAACCAAAAATGCCTCCTGTTCTTTCATTTCCTGGATGTCAAATGTGATCGGTGCTGTGCAGCCCCTCTGTAGTCCAGTTCTTGTTCTGCAAACGTGTTTGCATATAGTATAAATATTCACCCTAATGTCCAACATACATGGCATTTCTGTTCTAGCAGTGAGCATTCTTCTGCAGATAATCAGATGTGGCTTACGAAAGAGAAGAGTCACAGCAAAGGTGCATTTTTCCATTGCATTTATTTAAATGCTGAAGGGGTATTTATTTGTGCTGGTGAGAGAGCAGATGTTCTTTGCATAATCTTTGACTATGTGGCTATTGCTTATATTTGACTATAAATATAAAAGAGTAAATTTGCTGATCCAGATGGTTGTCCTAGATGGTGTTCTGATGGAAAATAGTATTTTAATTGTTCTTCGTATGAAACGATGTGTCTGTATTTGACACATCATTAAAAGTCAGCATTGGTGTAAAACTAGAAGCTGTTTTGCTTTGTGATGCTAGTGATGTTGAATTAGAAATTAGAAGTCCCTTAATTCCAACTCACCTCAGTATGACTTGGCACATTTTTTACTCTGTACCTGCATGAAATTGCAACAGTGATGTTAAGAGATATTTAATGTGACCCAGTTGTGTGCAGGCTTGTACAAATGGCTTGGTTTATAAGTAAAATTTCAGCTACCAGTTTGCTGTTAAGCATGCTTTGCATTAAACAAATGTTTAGCAGCTTTTAAAACTGGACTTGGGAGTGAATGAGAAATGATGCATCTATAAATCTGTCCCTTCATATAAAATTTCTCTATCATTTATTGAAACTCTCAATTTATATACCAGTTCATCTGATTTTCCAGTCTGATGTGCTTTATAGCTTCCTTTCAGCACCTCTGAAAATCAAGCTGCCATTGAATTAGTGCACATGTGTTTGTTAAAACTGAACTGCTGTCAGCTGGAGATAGTGTTAGTTAGTCTTTGCAATGAAAAGGGGTCAGAATTAGTTTCCATCTCTTAAAAAAAGAGTAAATAAAAGAGGAAGCAAGATGGAAACCCTCTTCCCTCTAGGGTTTGCTAGGAAGGGAGGCCTCTTCCTAGCAAACGGGGATCAGCCCAGACACAGGATTGTTTAACCATTGAGTGATAGACCCAGGCTGGTGACTGGGGGTAGTTGCTTGTCACTCAAGCAATTCAGGTTTCCAACAAGCCATCCAGCTCCTTCCCAGACTGCAGGTTGGAAATGCTACACTTGATAAAATCTCACAAACCAGTAAGAGGGAGTAGTTTACAACCAGTAATCTCTAAAGTATCCATTAGCAATACAGGCTAAACAAATTTAAAAAGCAGCACAAACAAACAAACAAACAAAAAAAAAAAGCCAAACTTCACCTGTAGTTGTACAAAGTGTTACCCAGTGCATCATTTTAGAAGACCGTAGTGACATCAGGCTAATATGACACTTGCAGATAGAAGTATTTATTTCTATGAAAACCTGACTTCTGAAGAACCAGTGTTTTAAAGATTCAGAAACAGGAGTCTTCTGAGGTCTAATCCTCATTCTTCAGGCTTGGCTATTGCTTTGAATATTCATCAAGCCCTTCTTCACTACATCATTAATGTTTTTGAAAGTGTGATGAGCTAAGTGATGGCATTTGTTTCTCCTGACTGATTCTGCAGCGATTCTTAATACATCATCCTGAAATGCCTTATCTTTTTTGCATTTTAAAACAAAGCAAAAAACCCAACACCTCCCCCCAACTAAAACCCTTCTTGAGAGGAGTGCTTATTCCCCTTGAAATTGTGGAAACTATAGAGAGCTTAAAACTCTTGTGCTGTATAGTTGTGCCAGTCATTTGTATCATGGCCTGTATTAGCACTCTGGTGCTGTCCTGGGAATCAAGTTTCCTCAACTGATTGACCCACGGGACTTGATGGTCTCTTCTACTTACTGTGGTGTTTATCTTGCATTGATTGTGGAATCTGAAGATCGGTATTTTAAAGAGACTCTCTAAATATTCTGCTGCTGTGATAGCATTAAAATTATGTTTGCTGATGGTATGGACTGCATAAATGCTAGTAGTTTTGCAGCATTTGTTCAGCATAGAATCTGAATGCTTTCTAAACATGCACAGATTGATTCTCAAAGTGCTCCTGTGAATGATAGAAATTAGAGAAATATTGGTTTGATGAGCATTGCGGTACACCAGCTGTTCACCAGCTAGAAGTAGAGACGTTGTGGGGAGTAATATATAGGGAGAGAGATGTGTAAAGTTTACCCACCCCTGTAAAAATTGCTACCTCCTTTTTTAACAGGCAGCTGGAGAGCGAGAAAAAGATTGTGTTGAGGTTTTGTGGGTTTAGTGTTTGTTTTTTTCGAGCCTTTGAAAAGGCAACACACAAATTAACCTTTTCTCAGAGGGGATGTCTCTTCAAACTTGCCATGGAAAACAAACTTGCCACTAAGCTTTCCATGCGAAGTGGAAAGAGTTAGATGTTATAGAGAGAGGTTTGGAACCAGCTTATGCCGTTAATCAAATTCCACAGTTTTTACAACTTAGCCAGAGGTCAGCATATATATGATTACTTGATAGTCAAGCAACTTTATTGCTTAAATTGTCTTTGAAAGAGCTTGAACTATTATGTAATCCCAATACAACTAGATTTTTTTTTTTTCTTTAAAAATTTTACTACTATTTTAAATGTGATGCACGAGGACTGATAAACCTTGACTGTAACCAAGATGGTTGATGAAGATGGGCAGGCAACAGTTGAGCGCAGGGTCTATAAAGTCACCACTTTCCTTCCTTGTGTTCAGCTCATGGTTTGTGCACTGATGTTGCTGTCAGAGCCTCAGCCTTTTTAAAGTGATCATTAACTTTTCTCTGTGTCGGGCACCAAAGGAAGATCCCCAAATGGTGGTGGTACCTTTCCAGGATTCCTGTGGGAAGAGATACACTTTGTTTCTCTTTTGTCTTTCTCCTGGTATGTTGCTGTTTTAGGATGACTCCTTACAATTAATTACTTGGTGTACTCCTATCTTATTTTAACCATATTAGGATTACGTGTAGATATTATATGAAGGATAGAGGATTTTTATGAAGGTATACATATGAAATGGAGTGACTCAAGAGGCATGGCATCCTCTTGAGAAAAGGGATGGGATCAGTTTGGATCTTACACTGTTATTGGGAACACTGAGGATGGATATCTTCAAAGCTTTGTGCTTAACTTTATAATTCCCTCTTCTTCTCCCAGGGCATTTTTTCCTTTACATGCTCCCTAGCTGATATGAAAGCTGTGACTTTTGAAATCTGAATTTCAAAGGAGTTCTCGATATTTGCCTCAGATGTCATCTTTATCTGTAAATCCTCAACTCTGCTTCAGTCTGCACGTCTGATCCCTCAGCTTTCCAGAAGCCTGTGATCCTTCCTCGATAGCTCCTTAATCTAAATGAGGAGGCTCTTGCCTGTAGGTCTACATACCACTTGTCTTTCTTACCTGGGTTTCTCAGTTTAGGTAAAAGGCAAGCAATCTGTGTGATCAGGAGACTGGAGATTGGTGGTGTCTGTAAAGCACCTGAGGAAAATTTTCATCAGTGGATACTGATCTTGTTGGTATTACTGCGGTGTGTTTCTGCTAGTGGGGCCCCATACTACCAATGCATTTTGGTAGTATGCATTGTGACTGTTGCTGAAAGGTTTTTGGAAATAGAAGGGTTAAGTGTCATTAAACAAATTATTTGCAGCTAGACAAGAGGGTCTAAGCTTTTGCTGGCAACACAACCCTGTCCACATTCTGCCTCCTAAAACTTTATTTTGAGGTTGCATTAGTATTGTAGTGTCTTGGATAAATAAGGAATTCTGCAAATACTAAGATGAAAATGAAAAGCTTAGAGGATGGCAACCAAAAGGCAGTATTTAACTTACAGCTCAAGAAGAGGACGGATGAGGGGACATTTTGAAAGAGTCTTCTATGTCTCTACTCCTTGTAGAGGTAGATTTAGTAGAGGAGATTTAGTGTTTTTACCACTTCCCCATGAAGTGTTTTTTATTGGATTGTACTTGTTTTCTGCTATGTAACCTGGAAATGTGGTTTATCTTAAATAGATAAAATTTATACCAGTGCTCTAGTTATTAAATGTAATGAAAAATATCAGTGACAATGGTGTCATCTGTGTTGCTGTGTGGTCACTATCTTGTGCTAACCATTCCTATTTAAAAAGTGGGAGAATAGTCAATGACTCTTCAAAAAGTAACAGCAGCTGAAGTCTCTGTTCTGTTCCCTGTGAAAGACACTCTGAGGTGGGTAAGCTTTTAAATGCCTTCAGCATTAAACACTCCAGTCTGCACTACTGATCCCTCAGCTTTCCAGAAGCATTTGACCTTTCCTCAATAGCTCCTTAAGTGAAATAAAAAGACTCCTCCATGTTGGGTCCAAGTACCACTTACCATCCTTCTCTCAGTAGTTTCTCAGTTCAGGCAGAGAGGACCAATGTGCATTACAGTAGCTTGCCTGTAATATCTGAAAACCAAGAATCTCCACTTGCAAATTTTAGTTGCTGTTTGTACTTGTTAATAGTATGATTTCTATGCATCTTGATGTTCCCTCTACCAATACACCTGGGGTTCCTGGTAGACTTATACTGGTTAATAAGCAAGTTAAAAAACTCCAAAGATGATAAAAAAGAGTGACACCCTTCAGAGTGGGGGTAGTAAAAAGAGAGCTAAACCTGAAGTGCATATGCAGTGTTTTGTACCCCCTGCAGAAGACTGGAATCCTGCTGGCTTTATAATCGTTTAGACATAATTTCTGTGATGGTATTTTGTTCTTAGAGGGAGGCTGAAGCCAGTTCATGTCATACTCCTAGGAACAATACAGGTGTAACTCTTTGTGCCTTTGTAACACCTCAGGCACCAGGTGCCACAGGGAAAGGTACCTTAATTGAGAGAAAAGTTTAACTTCTGTGAACATGTGATGATGTTGTTCTTTGCCCTTCATACCTGGATAAAGAAGTGTTGGTACCAGGACTGTCTCTTGTTCTAATGCTCTACTGTTGATGAGAACTGTGCAGTGTGTTCTAAGTATCATTTAAAAAAGAGCAAAAAAACCTTTAATGCAGTATTTGTGACTGGAGCTTAAAGGAGCTTTTTTTTTTTTTCTCTGACTCAGCTGCCTGTTCAAGTGCCAAGTGTGCCTTTGGGAAGAGGAGACCCCTTCTTTGGTATTATTTTCTGTGTTCTGAAAGAGGGGGA
Organism: Dicaeum eximium; assembly: GCA_013396995.1. NCBI lineage: Eukaryota > Metazoa > Chordata > Aves > Passeriformes > Dicaeidae > Dicaeum > Dicaeum eximium. Next base: position 747,909 of record VWZP01002893.1, read on the forward strand.
CAAATATGCTATCCTATTGTTAGAAGGTGGTCTCAGATCCTTTTCTGAAAGGCACATGTGCAATTACCACAAAGTGCTGTATTGCCATGTACTGTATAATTTATTCATCTTTCTGATAGCCTTGCTTTGCAGATTTAGATGAGAAGTTGCTACTTGTAAAAGGCACAAAAATCCCCATCTACATTAAGAATAATATAATTCCAAAATAATCCTTTCAAATGAAGTAATAGAGACAATTAGAGCATGAGAACACTCAGTAAATGGGATGATATGAGCTTTTCCAGCCTGCTCCTTCCTCTTAATTATTAACATAGCAAAAGCAAAGGTCTTTGAGAAGGGGTATGAGGGAGAGGGTTTGATTCTTGGTTTAAAGACTCATACATTTGATTCATAATTTTTTCCCCTCTAAGTGGTTTGAATCTTATCCAAGCAGTTAGCAGTCAAATGATTTCATTGCTGCTATATATGTGTCTGTATAATACATATGGCTCACTCCAGTTGTCTCAGCCTCATGGCCAGTATCTTCTCACTGTCACCGTGATTACTCCACTTGCTTTGTAGCATTTATGGAGAGATTTGAAGCTGAAGGGGAAGAGGAACTTTAGTGGTCTTACTGTTGGTAGCATAGTCTATCTATGCTTCAAGTCAGGTACATTGGTGGGATTAGTGTGAAGCTGTTTGGGTTTGGTATCTCTATTATTGTATCTACACAGGAATAAAAAGAATTAAATCTCCAGCTTTTCCACTCCTGCATCTTGCTTTGATTTTACTGCATCACTGGAAAGCTAATAAAATGCAAAGCTTCTTTTAAATAGACTCTCTTTTCCTCTTTATTACTGTTGTGGTATACTAAAGTCTGTGCATAATTGTTGCTATAATGGTTACTTTAAAATGCTCTCTTATGGAAAAATTTCATGAGGTTCTGCATATTTGTAGTTTATGCATATACTCATTCCTTGGGTGGCAAATTGCACCCATTAAACAAAGAAACCTGAAATCGATGGGTAGTTGCTATTATGGAGGCAAAGCTGGGTTGAAGTTCTAGAGTGGTTTTATTAATTGCTGGGGTGCAGTCATCTTCAAAGCAAAATCTATCAGCGGGTGAAACTCTGTAAAGCTGAATTGAGTCCTGTAGCTCCTTTGTACTCCCGTGAGGCTCTGAGCAGCAGCTTCGGTGAGTGTGGTTTCCCTCTAGTGGTGCTCCCTGCGGAAGATGCTGCTCCTGTGACTGCCTGGCTGCCCCACTTACACCAGGAGCGGGCTTGAGCTTGGCTCTGTGAAAATCTGCTGTGTACAAATAATTCCTTAGGCAAGTTGTAGATGGGTCACAATATAGCAGCTTCTGAGTTCTGTGTACCTACGCTGAGGCTTTTGTTGCCCTGATCTGTCAGGAGCAGCAGTTTGAGGCATCAGGCAAATGTGGAGTGGTTCCTATGACAGCCTTATCTGAGAACAAACAGAGTCAGTGTGACTGAAATCACTTTGAAGTTAATTTAATTAAACTCTCGTAAATCTTAATTTGAAAAGCATGAGTACTTGAGGTTATTTTACATATTTCTGTGTCCTTTTTTGACCTCCTCAGTGGTTGTGAGTATAAAATAAAATCCCTTTCCTTAAAAGTGGAAAAAGCTCACTCAATAAAAAAGGGAAACCATCTTAGTACCATTAAAAATTAATACTGTCTTGAGTAGATAATATTGCTTAATTTTATTTTTAAACAGTGGATTTTTTTACCATTTATCTTGAATTTGAAATATTTTGGATGTTTTCTAAATCAGAATAAAATTATTTTTGGATGAACTGAAATATCCTTTCATTAAAATTCCTATTTAACCCTTTTGAGGGAATCAAATTTCTATTAACATGAACGTTTTCCTGTTAAAAATTATTTTGCTCTAGATACACAATAGTTAGGTAGTGCCTAAGGCATTCAAATCTAGCAGCAGTGAAATTGAAGTAAAGAAGTAGCATAACCCACTAAGTCTGATGGAAAAACCCCCATATAAATGCAGTTTCTGCATGTGTGACCTGTATGATATATGCAATCAAATTATCTCCCTGCTCTTACTCACAAGCTGTATTCATGTCACCTGAAAGACATGTAGCTCAATTTCTGCACTAAGTCTTGTTTCAGAGCATTATGAAAAAGCTGCAACTGTGTTGAATGCTGCCTGAATCTGTGCTGAACCTTATTACAGCTACTGGCTAGGGTGTCTGCAGTGAAAATAAGTTATTCAGTATGGTGATATATGTATTTATAGCAAAAGCAAGGAACTGTGTTGTGTTTTGTTGGGTTTGGTTTTGGTGGTTTTTTTGTTAATAAGGGGTTTAAAAAATAAAAATAGATTGTATACAAAATAATTAAACCTAGCTTAACTTATTTTTTGTCATGTTTATATGAATATGGCGGTATATTTGAGAGATCTAGTAGGGTGGTCTTGCTGCTTTTCAGTTAGTTGCTGAGCTAATTCTCTGCACTTTATTCGTCTGGGTGTTTCAGGGAGTTCTTACTTGCTCTTGTGAGGCTAATTGACTCTGTGAATGTTTAAAAGACTTTGTGTGCTTTTTCTGCTGAATGGATGTAAATAATTCAACTTTGCTTCTGGGTAGGCTGGTGTAAATCATCTCAACTTTATTGACTTTTCGCAGTAAATCCACTGTGTAAAGCTATAAACATAAAAGTTTTTAGCATGCCTCACAGAAAAGTTACTTCTTAAGTGCATGCTATGTTTTGTTTGACTTGTGGGGTAGTACATGGACATGATCCTGTTCTTTGAGGAAATGCAGAGACTGCTGCAGGTAAGGTCCCCAGTGAAGATAGTGAGTATCTGGAGGGGGAGTGCAACTGCTTATTCCTTGTTGGTGGCCAGCATTGCCTTGAAAAGAGGAATTCTAAAGCCTGTATATGAGCAAAACAAGTGTGTGTGTATATGAGAATATGGGTTGATTTGACTGGGATATCTACATAAATGTCTGCAATGTACAGAGTCTGGGGTTGCCTCTTGTTTCTTAGCAATTAACAATGCTCCTGGTGTTGAATAGCAAATCCTGGTTGAAGAAAAGACCATCCTAAAATACTTTGTCCATACGAGTGCTGCCTGAAAGAAACAAAATTTACACTAGTGTTTATATTTAACCAAGACTCAAAGTCACTGAAGGTTTTCAGAGCAGCTGCCAGCTCTGCTTTTGAGCCATTCTTGAGTTTTGATATTTGACCTGTACTTTGTAGGAACTTAATACATATCAGAAAGCCACAAAGGTGTGTGAAAAATTGCCAGCATCTCTGTCCTTACACTCATTTCTTCCTTTTTTGAGGTCTTGTGATTCATTGAAATCTCTGTACACATTTTACACAGCAAACTACAACTTCTCTGGTCATTATGTTAAGGTGTAAGTAAAAACAACCAATGACTCTCCTCCATCACAAATAAAAAAAGGGAGGTGGGTGCAAACAAACTTCCCCTTCCCAGCCCCTCCTTGCCTTGGAATGCTAATGTCATTCTGACAGGATGTTACCCTGTATAAAAGAGGAACAACAATTAATCTTTCTGCTGAAAAAATCTGAGGTGGTAGCTAAGGATCTTAGTGAAAAAGTAAAAGCAGAGAAAACCATATGATTACTGAGAGTCTTTTTTGGAAAGCAGTATCACTGTAGAATTATTTATCATTGTAGTTGTACTGAGGGAAGCCCCTTGTCCATTCCCACCAACATGGCAACGTCCCTGCTGTTCAGCTCTCGTGGCGTTCTGTAGGCTTCAATGTTCCACTTCTGTAATGTTGGATAAGATAGGAAATGATAAAGATAGCCTGGTTTCATGCCAGTCATTTTAATCTTACAAATGGATCAGATGATGACAGTCTGCACCAAAGTAAAAGCACACTTTTTGATCCACCTGTGGGAAACTGCAGAGGGAATTAATCCTCTTTCTCCTTTATCTCACAGAAGAAATTTCTGTGTGCTGTTAGCCACTGAGGGTGAATAAGAAGTGCATTTTCAGAGGTATTGTCAGAACTGCATCCCTCTGACCAGTTGCTTGTTCTCAAAAAGCAAGTTCTTGGGGGGGGGCGCATGGAAAGCAACTTGGTATTTTTAGAAGGCACAATCTGTTTTTTTGATTCTTTATACTTTGCAATGTGTGTTCTTGGAACTTTTATATAGTTTATTTGAGCCAAGCTGTTAATTAGCAGCAGTGCACCTTTGATGCAGAGATACTGTTTGGAATACTCTGGGCAGATTGGATGGAGTTCTTCTATGTTTGAAAGCATATACTGATTTTTTTTTTAATGAACAATATGCATAAACGTTTGAGTAGATGCTGAAGGATTCATGGGAGAATAAGGAGGAGTCACTGTGGCTGAATGAAGTAATATTTGCTCAAGAAGCCTGAACTGCAGCTGAACTTGTGCCCAGAATTTGGGGATGGCTGAGAGACAGATATTTTTGCTTCTGATTAAGTAGTATTTGCCACTGCAAAGCATAAAAGGAATATTCACTAGCCTGCCTCGAGTTGGAAAATGAAGCGTAGTGATCAATTCCATATGATACACAGTTCCTCAGACAGCATTAGGAAAGGGGATGGAATGACCAAAACAATCAGAGATGCCAGCAGGAGTGATGATCTGTCAGCTCAACTGTTAAGTTATTGCAACAGTAAAAACTTTCTTGTTCTGTTTACTGTTATGTTGTCCTTTACTCTTTTCATGCATAAAAAGAAATAAATTGTCAAAATTACCTAATGCCCAGTGACCCAAAGTATTATAAATAGAAAGTGTTTCCAGGTGTGCTGTTCATTGCTACACGAGTTCCTTGTTTGCCTTTTCTTGTCTTTTATCATAAAAGAATGTTGTACAAAGGGCAGATACAAATCTCTAAATTTCTTTCTCTGTCCAACTTATCTTCTTCCTCCTATGTCTGTTGTCCTTTTAGAAAGATGATGTAGGTGTAGATAGCTCGAAAGGAAGAAAAAACATAAAACTGCAAAACTTAAGACCATGAAAATGCCTGGCAGGAGATTGTTCGTAGGGACAGCGTTATGGTGCCGGAACATGTGGCCCATTTCCTTTCTATTTTCCCCAGCATCATCCAACTGTAGGATTAGGAATCTTCAAGTCCTTGTTTAAAAATTTATCACACATAAGTGTCTGTATAATAATGGCACATGTAGTAATCATGCCTAATGAAATGATTTTTCAGTACCTGTATACACAGTTCTTGGAACTACTTAGAATTCAATGGGAGCTTATACAAGGAGCAGCACTTCATTTGCACACTCTCAGTTGAAAAATGGGGACACAATTTGGCTGATTTTCAAGTCAGCCCACTACTGCATAAATGTCTTGAAACCATTTGAAAAGAAAACATTTTCAATAGAGTAAAATAACATTTGTTGAATGCTTTCTTTTAAGATCAGATATGTTTGGTTTGAAAAACTTACCTAAATGCTCTTAAGCATGCTCATGTATTGAATTTTTGTATTAGTGTTATTTGGGTAACCCTACTAAAAGAAGCAAATGCCCATTTTTTCAAAGAGGAGGGTGGTAAGTGAACAGAAGTATTAAAACCTTTTTTTTTGTTTCTACTGATCAAGTATAAATTGGCCGATCAAGACATGGACTTAAATAATAAAATAATTAATATCAGCAGTGCTAATTTTCAAATTTTTAGCCCAAGCTATTAACCAGTTACTTCTAAGTAGGCAACCTTATTCATTTGGAAAAAAAGTGGGAATGTTGCAACTTTTTATTCATTTATTTGGGAGTTGGTTAAGCTACATTTCCTAAGAATATATTCACGTAACTTCTGTTGGTTATTGTTGGTCACAGTTTTGTTTTGAAAGTGTTACAGTGGGCATCAAGACAAGCCAAACCCCAGACAGTTTTAGCTGATCCCTGTTTTGTCAGGCTGGGCTTGAAAGATGGGAGCTAGAAGGTCAGAAACTGAGTCACTCAGCCGTGCTGAACGCAGAGCTAGTGCGCAGAAAGCCTTGCATTGTCAGCTGAGCAGACTCCAGCACGCCTGACCATTTCTCGTGGCTGAGCCCTCCAGAGCTCTAATGGCTATCTGGAAGATTGGGTTTTTTGGAAAGCATTTCCCACCCCTCCCCCCTTTCCCCTGCTTTCAGCTGGCATTATATAAACACAGAGTTCCAGGTGACCTCCTTCATCTTCCTACCTGGGAAGTGGCTGTGTAGAACTATAGTAACTGATGCTGTGTATTTTGATGTAGGTAATAATTTCACTGTCCATCCAGACAGAGATACAATTTTGCAAATTCTGCTTTAGGATAAAATCTACTTACTGATGTAAATCTAGCATAACTTCATTGGATTCCTAGAGTTTTGCTTTTCTGGTGCCAAAAAACTTAAACTTTCTGGCCATGATCTAGCTGCCTTGTTCAGATGGATTTCCATGTATGGTATGTGACTTTGGCACATGGATGAGGGACAGCAGAAGTTATGGGTTTCTCCTGCTAAGGGGATATTCTCTGTAACTTCAGTCTATGACTCCCCATCCTTTTAATCCAAGAAGTACTCTTATCTTTCAGGTCACTAGAAAAATATTTTTTTCATCTTAGTTTATGGGAAAATTGGCTGGCAATGGTCTTTATTTTTAAAAGGTATTAATGTCCTTTTTTATTAGCATGAACTGCATGATTTTTAAAAAAAGCCTAACAGAATATTTATTTTGCTTTGGTCTCCTGAAGAATTCCTCTACTACATATAGAATCCTAGCTGAATGAGACACCACCTTCTTTGCCCATGTTCTTTCTTTGGTGAGAAGCAATTACAGTAATGTTGCTCATTAGGCACTGTGCATTCTCTGGGCTATGGACTGTCTGACATGAGTTTTACCAGTGCAGTATGATGAGCTGTAGCACTGCCTCATTGTCCCTATCCCACCTCTGTTAATATGTTCAATATGTCTCCTTTTCTTCTTATCTTGGATTCCCCTTTTGCCATTTTGGGCAGTGGGTCCAGGCCAGTGTGCAGCAAGTTTGGCTGTCCTCATCCTACATTTTCTGGTATACCTGGATCAAAACCTCTCACTTTAGTACTGTACTGAAATGAGGATAGATGCTTTTAATTTAGCACACACCATTATTCAATTTCACTTACCATTTGACATGGGTGAAGAGTTCTGGTCCTGTAATCTGAACAATTAATTTTTTAAGTAATTGCCTGTCAACTGTGATGGGTGAGCAGCAAAACTAGACAAATATGGGTAGCACTAATGCTGTTTTCCCAGGAGCATTGTTTGCAAGGGCAACTGTGGTATAACCTTTTGGAGAAGACTTGGCTCCTCTTTCTCTTTTGACTGTAATTCAAGGGGTGAAGTAAACACCTCAAATCTAGGCTGCTTTCCCAGAGAACCTTAAAGCAATCAGCAAGGTTGGTGAATGGTTTTCTTTGAGGTTTAAATTTTTTAAAAAATTATTCTAAAAAGTGGGGTATGAAGTTCTTTGAGGGTTTTTTACTAATTTTGGGGGGTTTTGGGGGGTTTTTGTTTTTGGGGTTTTTTTGAGACTGAAACCAACCTGGTGTTTGATACTGAAGTGTTGAAAGACCAGTGTGTTTAACTTTGAAAGGAATCCCAAGTACCTTGGTGATGTTGGAAATCCAGATTCTTAGGAGAGCAAAATGCTACTGTAATGGCTCCAATTTAGAGACATTTCAGTCATCAACTTGTTTTCCTATTACTGTAGAGTGCTGTGCAGTGTGATGTTCATAAATGGGTACCACAGCAAAAGACAGATTTCTACCCATTTTAAATACATGTGACTTGAGGGCTCTGTGGAGGAAGGCACCTGACTGAGTGATGGGTTTGTGATTCCCTGAGCTGGGAAGGTGTAGGTGTGAGGGTTGATTACAGGTTGTTCTACACCTGTACACTCTGCTGGTCTGTATCACACCAAGTTGATTTTCATGACTTTTCCCGTTGAGAAAGCACTAAAGACATTGTGGGTCTGGCTTTAACTGCTGCACCTGTCACCCTTCCCAGGCAAGGGCCCTGAAACTCTTTATGCTGGGCAGAAGCTCAATGACAACGAGTGGCACACTGTCCGCGTGGTCCGGCGAGGAAAGAGCCTCAAGCTCATGGTGGATGATGATGTTGCTGAGGGTAAGTGTGATGTGTCAGTGTTGTATGATCACTGTCTTTGTATCTCTGTTCCTAGTCTTTGCCATTATGCTCCTTCTTCCTGTTTTCTGTGTCTTTCCCCCCATCCCTTCCTGTTAGCACTCATGTATTATTTAGTGTTACTATGTTGAAAATGAATGTTCAGGTCTGAGAGACTTCTTAAACAACACCAAAAACTTCTGTGACAGCTATAAGGACCTGAGATAGGGGTTTATGGGACAGATAAGCTTGCACATATCTCAGACCGTAGAGGTGTTCAGCAGAGATTTCTCCTGGTCCAGGTTCTTTTTGAGGAAGACTGAGTACACTCCATTCCTGAGTTTGCATGTGTGATAGTTTCCAGTGCTGTGGAGTCAAGGCTCTCTGGATCGTTCCTCTGCACAAACTTTCCCTTGATGATAAACCTGCATGAAGTACATGTTTTACAGGGCATAGATTTATGTGTCTACTGTTCATTTTTTGGTTTTCTTTCTTTCTTTTCTTTTTTTTTTTTTTTTTTTTTTTAAATCTTATTTTTTGTAGTTTGGGCATTCTAGGTTATTTTCTTTTTTCTTTTTTTTTTTTCTTTTAATCTCCTGAGTTCTTGTACACATGGTTCAGAGCCATCAGCAAAGCAGTTTGTTCTCAACTTTGGTTTAAAGGTTGGGGAGGATCCTGACTCAACAAAGTATGTCAGTCCTTTTTTTTTTCCCTTGATTTTTTAAAAAAATAATTTTCTGCATTTCCAGACAGCTTTTTGAGCTCCTACTTCTTTCCATAGAGAAATGTAGTTGAAGGGAGGAAAGAAAAGATCAGTCAGGAAAGTTGGTGTGTCCTGGCTTAAAATTTGTATTGAAATTATTAGAATACTCCAGATTGATCCTTTTTTAATTACAGAATTTTAGAGATGATACTTTTCAGGTCCATTTCTCCATGACTGCAAGAGCCAGAAACCTATCTTTCTTTTCTTTAGATGGTCTAAAGTTCTCATATTGGTATATAACTTTAGGAATTGGGTTTTTGAGAAAAACATCAGCAGTCTGGAGGCTGACAATAAAAAAAAAAACACCCCAAAAAGGGGAACCCTGGATGCAAAACTGATGCAGGTAAAATTGTTAGTTGACACCCATGCTGGTTTGCTAAAAAGCTGAAATTGTCTTTTCTGAGCAGCTTTTACTCAGAATGAAACTAGAAGTAATGGCTGCCACACATAGTGCCAGAGCACTATATCCTATGTCTGAAAAAAAGTTTTTTCTTCTGTATGAAGATGAATTATTTTAAATATTGTGGTAATATAAATTATTTGGAACGCCAGGAGTCAGAAATCTGAAATAAGCCCAAAGAAGTCGGCTTACAGGAATGTAGTTTGAAATACATTTTTTGTCTGAAGTAAATATATGCCGTCCTATATAGGCTGTGGTTTTGCAAGAGAGAACAAGAAGCATGCAAGAAAAATCATTCCCACTCCTTGGAAGTCAGCCTTGGTGTGGCTTGGTCCAAATTAGCTTATAGGAAAAATGAATTTTATTTAAGAGGGTACATAAAAGAACACTTCATCCCAATTACTTCTGGATTTGAGAACAATTCTTCTGGATACGCTTTTTTAGGAAGCCCCACGAGGTGGCACTGTCTGCATTACGGAATCGATCCCCCAAAGCCATCTGTTTTTGAAGTCTTTTTCACGAAACTCAGTTTATAAATAATAATGATACAATCCTGTACTAAAATAGGATACGCATATGTACATGTATATGAATTACATAATTAAAGATGCATTACAGCTAAAAATATCTGTTAAAAGAATGCCATCATGGTGAAGTCAGAAAAGCCAGAGTTAAGATTTTCTGTGCTATCTGCATCCCACTTCCTTGGGCAGATGATAACAGTCTTCAGTGGTGTGGTCACATAGATTTTTCCACAGGATTCTTACTGTCTTAAGCATAGATCAGAAATCTAAATTAGGCCCCCCATAAAAACAAACAGCCTATTTGATTTCTGTCTTCTTATTGCTTGTTTGGAACAATGCATGCCAGCTGAATTTTGCTCTAAATTTAGACTTGCTTTTTTTATTTTTTTATTTCTTTATTTTTTGTGTGTGTGTTGTAGGGTACTCATCAATATGTTCCATCAATTTGTTTATACAGAACTAAGAAGCTTTAACTGGATTTATTCCCATGTCGATGTTATATGAAGTGAGTGGGCATCTTTTTCCCATTTTACAGGTTTGGGAACAAGGCACCAGAAGAAAGTTGGATGTATTTGGTACCAATTTGCCATGTCCTTTTAGTCATTTGCATCAGAAAGATTCAGCATGTCTGTAAATTACATCCTGTAAATTAGTTCAACCCTGTCACTTGGGGAATTAGATGTAGACAATTAATGACCACCTATGAAAATCTTGTAATGAAGTGTCTGACTTGGTTTCCTGTAGAACATCTAAGCCAGAGACAGAATCCAATTCTGGACAGCATTTTACTGTTCAATCACAAAGCCTTGGTCCCATATTCCTCCTGACCTCAGAACAGATCTCAGAACACCAGTGGTAAATGAGACACAAGTACAGCAGATTTATTTCTCTCTGACATCTTTCTAGCACTCAAATACCACAGTGGAGGCTGGAATTTTTTCTGTCTGCTACCACTTGAACTAGAGAGCTTCTGATTGCTGTAGTAGGTATAGTACTGTATAGAGCACAGTGGGGGAACTAGAGGTGAACTCTGCAGGTGGGGCTGATAGCTAATGAGATCGGAATATACTGGATTACACTCCATGGTTTCCTAGGAAATTTCATCTCTGTCCTGATTCTGATCTTGTATTGCCATGTCCTTTCCAGCTTTTTGCTCAACTACTCCTGACTTTCTACAGTACTGCTTCTAATTTTTTTTTTTTTTTTTTAAATTAAGCCAGCTGCAGTTTTCTCATTTTTCACCTTTTCTAAGATTCTGGGCTCACGTCCTCCAAACTCCCTCACTCCATTTTGAATGCCCCTGGTATTTGGGCCCCCTGTCCCAGTGTACTCCGCATTTCCCAGTCTTGGCTTTTCTCTCCTACTCAGGCCACAAGTGCCTTGTATATTTTTAAGTGTAGAAGAACAAAGGAGGAGTTTTCTTGCATTTGAGAAATGATGTGTCTTAATTTTATTGTTCTAATTTTTTGAAGTAAAGAAGCAAGTGCCTTTTTTTTTTTAGTGACTTCTAATTTCAAGAAAATGTACTTCTGGTTTGGAAAAATCATAAATTTTATAACACTGAAACTGAAACTCTAAGCCTCTAAGGATCACAGCAGTGGAAGCGAGAAAGCTGTCTAAACAAATTTCCCCATGTATTATTTCAATTTCTGGAAACTTCCATTTTTCAAACTAAAATAATATTATTTCTGGTAAAGAACTGTTTCAGGATTTAAAAACACTTGCATTGGTGCTGACACTTGAATTTTTAAATAGTCAGAAATTTGTGACTGCCTTCAGCTGCTTCTAAGTTTGATCAGCTGTGTCTGCTTAGACTGAAGTTTTCCATGGTCTTTGTATAATGCATTGATATTTAGATCCACTGGTAAAATTTGGAATAAGTGAAAAAGGTGTATTGGTTTATATAATATTTTTTCTTCATGTTTGAAGTAGATGGCTGAAAATTTTTTTCTAGTAACAACTCTGCTTGTTTGCTGTCTTTGAATAAAACTTGGTCATATTTGGGCACAGTAGAAACTGAAAAACTGCAGTTTGTACATGACCATGAGAGGCGGGTTAGAAATATTTCAGTGTTTCCAGGGTCTCTAAGCAAGAAAATGACCATCAGTTCATTTAATCTGACTCTCTATACACTACAAGCCAGGATGTATCAACTGCGTGTCTTCATAAGCTAAAAAGCTTAGATAGCTTTTTTCTCTATCCCTACCAGAAAAATAAAAGTCACAATTCATAGGAAGAGTCGGAAGAGTCTTGAAAGGACTACTTTTTTTCAGTTGGCTGGTTTTTGGGGTTTTTTTTTTTTTGTTTTGTTTTGGTTTTTTTTTGTTTGTTTGTCTTTTAATGCCTGGAAACTCTTATGGTGAGAAATTCTAGGAGACTTCAGGAGACGGCACAGAATATGAGAAAGCTTATAAGCCCCAGTTGATGTAACCTAGCGGAATTGGAGGAGTTTGTTCTGGGTTCAGCTGTGGTGGTTGGTAGGATTCTTAGGTATAACCCCACTGACTGACAAATCTCTCTTGCAGTGACTCGTTGAGAGTTGGGTACATACACTTGCTGACCAGCAGATGCAGACACTGTTGCTAAATTTTGTCTGTCTATAGCACACCAGAAATATTTTTTCCGGTCTTTATCCAGTTGTCAAATTTCACAAAACTAGTGTGAATTTGTTCCCTCTGGTTTTTAAACCCGGTGGATTTGACCAGCATGATAAAATATTGTGAGAGGGACCAACAGGTTTTTTTGGAAAACCTTCTAAAAGAGAGAACTGTGTGGTGGTTATAATCATGGGCAAAACACACTTGACTTCAAGAAAATTGATTTAATTTGCTGGCAAATGGAGCTGAATGGTGAGAAACAAAGACAAGAATGTAGAACAGGGTCTGGCACCCTCTTGTATTGGATTTGCTCCTTCCTGCCTCTCCCACCTGCCCCCACTAGGCAGAGAAGAGGGTTGGAGAATGGTGGCTGCAGTCAGCCTGTAACAGCTCCTTTCTGATGCTCTTCCCTTCTCACACTTCTGTCCTGCTCCAGTGTGGGTCCTAGCCATGGAATGCAGTCCTCCATGAAGTGCTCCAGCATGGGTCGTCTCCACAGGCTTTCAGGAAAACCTGCTCCAGTGTAGGGTCTCCAGGGAATGCAGTTCCTTCAGGAAATATCCACCTGCTCTTGTGCAAGTCCTTCATGAGTTGCAGTGTAGTTGTCTGCACCACTATCATCTTCTTTGTGAATGCTGGAGAACTTCCACTTGGGCACCTGGAACGCCTCCTCCCTCTTTTCCATCCTTTGTTTTCATAGGGGTTTGAGTTGGTTTTTTTCCCCTTTGTTTCTTGTGGATAGCATTCTGTCCTTTCTTACATGCTTTCCCCTGGGCACCACCATCTTGGCCAAGGGGCTCAGCTGTGCCCTGTGGTGGGCAGGTTGGAGCCATTTGGAATGAGCCACATCAGGCATGGGATAGCCCTGGCCTCTCCTCACTGAGCCTGCGCTGCTTCATAAACCCAATGCAGAACTGCAGTAAATTTCATAAGAGAAAAAATAATGGCCTATAGGTAGCAGAATTTGAATTGTGGTTGTACAGTGAATGATTGGAAAAGAATTAAATTCTTAGTATTTCATTCATTCCTGTTTACTAAATGGACCAAGGCCCATGTAGAAAAAAGCACTTGCACATGTAACCAAAAAGTAAAAACTACCTTAATGAAGAACTATGGGGGGCTAAAATAAGATTGGCTGAAACTGTTTTCATTCTGATGTTGCCCAACTTGTCTTTATCACATACTGTTGTATTTCATCTGTCTGTATGGGTTCTGTGTCTGCAGTGGTGCCTAGCACACAGTGCAATTATGCTGTAGGAGGAGTCCGACAGTAGTATTTGGTATACTGAATAGCTTGGATATTTTGAGAGGTTAAAATCTTGTCATGATGTGGTAAATAGCCCAAGTGGTAGGTTGATGATTTAAATATATGGAGGGCTTTTTACCCATTGCATTTTTGTGCGTTTCCCTCCTGCCATGCTCTTAAAAGACGAGAAATAACATCAGACACCAGGAGAGAACAAAGGAATAAATATCAGCAATTTTATGACTGTTCTCACTTCTTTCACTGCTCTATTTATATTAATCTATGTTTATCAAGTGTTTTTGGGAACTGCACTTGGAAAAGTTGTTTCAGAAATGTTCGAGTTGTTTGGCAGATGGTCTGCTGCATCAAATAGATCACTGTAGGCTTTAAAGGAGATGCCTGGTCTCTTCACAGACAATAAAGTCTGTGAAACACAGGGAAAAGTACAGAGCTTGCTGCCCATGGCCCTTTAGGTGCCTGTCTTTTCTGCCAGGTTTTGGCAACTGCTAGACTCACACATCTCCACCAAGCCTCTTCACCAAGATTCTATACATCCTTTGTTACCCAAGCTGCGGAGCAGTGATCAAATAGGATTTAGTTCTGCCATGAGTCTGGAAACTGGAGTGCGAAGGGCTCCACGTAACCTGTTGCTGATCCCCAATATTCCTCCTTGTTTCTGTCCTTCAGGCACAATGGTTGGGGATCACACCCGCTTGGAGTTCCACAACATCGAGACAGGGATCATGACAGAGAAGCGGTACATCTCCGTCATCCCCTCCAGCTTCATCGGCCATCTCCAGAGCCTCATGTTCAACGGGATGCTCTACATTGACCTGTGCAAGAACGGCGACATTGACTACTGCGAGCTGAAGGCGCGCTTCGGTCTCCGCAACATCATAGCTGACCCTGTGACATTCAAGACTAAGAGCAGCTACTTGAGCTTGGCCACCCTGCAGGCTTATACATCCATGCACCTCTTCTTTCAGTTCAAGACCACCTCAGCTGATGGTTTCATCCTCTTTAACAGTGGTGATGGCAATGACTTCATCGCAGTTGAACTAGTCAAGGGGTAAGTGGCTTTCTGTTGTTTTCTACCAGCTTATTTAGAGATCAACTTACTTAGAGGTGAGCTTAAAATGCTTACATGAAGAGAAATTCACCTGATACTCATGTTTTCTCTGTTTGCCGAGCTGTAAGACAAAGTGTTTAAACAAAAACATTGAAGATTAAATCTCTTTATTTTATTACTGACTTCCTCCTGTGGCTGTGGAAGGGACATTTTTAGTGTGCAACATTAGTATTTTAAGTCATTGGGACATAGACTAATGTTTTGTCCTGTCAACCTCAGAGATTGGCACAGAGGAGGAGATGTGCTGAGGGCTCTGTATGTCTCTTCTTCCCCACTCCCTCTCCCTTTTTTTTTTTTTTTTTCCATTGTAATACTTGTTCTGCCATCTCCAGTGAAGGAAAAGAAAAACCGTATGGGCTACAGAATTTGTACTTCTGCTGTTGATGCTTGATGAAAAGCAAACTCTGCTTGCTTTTGAGCTGCTATATTCTTTTCAGAAGACCAATAGCTTATTAGAAAAAAATCCTTTGTTAGCTGAACAAATTTTGATCTCTTATGATTTAGTCATGGTAGACATGTTTTCCACAGTTTACTAGTCCTGTTTATTTCAGTTCAATCTGTTTTCAGTGGCTTTGCACATACTTCTGTAAGTGGGACATAGAGTAATAAAAAAAGCAACAGTCATGATCTCCTGGTGCTCTGTTGAGAGTTGAATTTTGTTGTCTCTTTTTTGTTTTTCTTTTCTAAGTAGAATACTTCTCTTCCATCCTCAGGTGGATTTCTGTGTTTGAACTATATAAATAATTCAGGGTAACACTCCCATGACTTCAGTCTTTGTTAGGGTCTCTATTTTTGCCAAAAGCTTTGCTAACTGTTTTTCAGCTGTTTGAATAAGTCTAGGATCTCATGAGAATTTTAGTACAATATTTCAAGTGAGTTTCCCAATTAACTTCTTATGGGAGTTATTCAAAACTCAGAATTAACCTGGGGAATATATGCCCAAAATAAGCATATCTAGTGTTGCTTCCCAGTACATTTATCAATATTGCCAATTAAAGAAAAAAAAAAATTATATGCACAGACAGTGTTTTTGCGGATCTGAGAGAACTTTGTGAAAAATATTAACCTTTTATGGTTAGACTGTGATTACTTGAAATGTTGTCATCTCAAAATACTAATCCTTATGCTTTGGTGGAAAGGAAACAACTATATTCTTTCAAAGCAGTGGCTAATATTTTGGCGTATTAGAACTTTCTAATGCAGAGATATTTCCCTTCGTGACTTTTTAAAGTTAATATATCAGCTCTGGCTAGAATAAGGTTCAGTAATGCTGGAGTTCCAGAGTTTTAACTAGTTCTTGCTGTATTTACAGGTATATACACTATGTGTTTGACCTTGGAAATGGACCTAACGTTATCAAAGGCAACAGTGATCGTCCTCTGAATGACAACCAATGGCACAATGTCGTCATTACCAGAGATAACAGTAACACACACAGCTTAAAAGTGGACACTAAGGTGGTCACTCAGGTTATCAACGGTGCCAAAAATCTGGATCTTAAAGGTAAACTCCACAAGACTGACAGATTACCCCTTTGTTCTTGCAGGGCTGAACTAGTGAACAAGAGAAAGCTCAGAGTAACCATGCATTACAGAACAGTAAATCCGGACTTGGCGCGTTTTGGCTTTCAAATTAATTTATCTTTTTTTATCTGACAGCTTCTTGTAGTCAAATTGTTTCTCATATTTTGTTGAAGGCATACAGCTTGTGGTAATTGGGAGTAGGGCTGTGGTGGAGCCTCCTCCCTGATGGGCTACAGCTGTGTGGGACAGGTGCCTGATATCCAAGGCAATGAGCCAAGTACTGACCAAGCACACGAAGGCACAACAGGTGAAATCCATATGAGATTAAATATATAAGGGGCTGCATTGAAGGGCAGGGAGAAGCTTTCAGCTCTCAGAAGGGGCAGATGCTTGCAGCCTTCCTGGGTGCTGTTTGTGGCTCTGCCAGTCCTCTGCCATAAGTACCGGTCCTCCGCCATAATATTTTGCGTTTTCAGAAATTGTCATTTTTCAGTTTTTCCTAGTTAGATAGAAGTGAGAACTGGGGTTATTTTGGAGATTTTGTGATGGGTTTTTTGGTTAATTTTGTTTTTGTTTTGGCTGGTTGTTTAGTTTTGGGGTTTGTTTTGCTTTTTTATAGTAAAGGAAGCAGAAATGACTTCTTGCACAATATGTTGCGCTGTTTTTAACTTGTTCTGAACATGTGTTCACTTTGCTTTGTTCACATTTGATGGCAAGAAAAGTGACTCTAGAAGGTGTGTAACATCCTCCTCCTCCTTGTGCGTTTACCCGTGTCTGCTGTAGGCGATCTCTACATTGCTGGCCTAGCCCAAGGCATGTACAGCAACCTGCCGAAGCTCGTGGCCTCGCGGGATGGGTTTCAGGGCTGCCTGGCTTCTGTGGACTTGAACGGGCGCCTGCCTGACCTTATCAACGATGCTCTGCACCGCAGTGGGCAGATTGAGCGTGGATGTGAAGGTATGGTTGAGTTCAGAGAGGTTCTCCTCTCCACCACTCACTTCACAGTTGCACTTTGTGCATCTACTTGTTTACCTTATTGTCCATTTCACAGTATGCTTCCATTGCAATATCCTTCACTACCCTTTTGTCTACTAAATGCAGCTTATGGATTGGCAGTTCCTGTGAGTGGCTTAGCAGCTCTTTTCCTATATGCTCTATCCCCTATGTGTTGGTACCTTTAGTAGTGGGAAAGGATGGTACTAGGGGATGGACTACTACTTACTAGTAGTTTTCTCAGAGTGGTTTATTAGCATTACAATAGCCTTAAAATACTTTGGAAGATGTTCTGAGCATTTGTGCTTCAGAGCACCCTTTTTTGGGATGCAGAGAAGTAAGTATTTTGAAGATATTACCTCCAATGTCCCACCAGTTCTATCACTCTAATTTCTTTAAATTATATATGGTGGGATTTGTTAGGCTAGCACAACTAAATAACCTTATCATCATTTTTGTTAGGTGCCATATCAGCTCCATTTTGCATCAGGCACCTTCCATGTGTGCTGTAGAAACTTATGGTTTCAGCTTTTGAAGTCTACAATTCAGTCACCGGTGTGTTTGACAAGATGATAGCTACCACAGTGACATGTTTTGTATTTCACTGTGTCCTGTAGTACCATTGTGTTTGGCAAAGGATTTTGAGGGGGATTATCTGGAAGAAGAGAACCCAAGAGTGTCTGAAATGTCAAATGAGTTTATGGAGTTAAAGTATCATATCACACCTTTTTTTTTTTTTTCTTTCTTTTT